>CM026399.1:53886578-53912964 GCA_014843695.1 Archivesica marissinica
TAACAGTCTGTACTACGGACATGATACGTATCATATGTATCTAACACACAGTCTGTACTACGGACATGATACGTATCATATGTATCTAACACAGTCTGTACTACGGACATGATACGTATCATATGTATCTAACACACAGTCTGTACTACGGACATGATACTGATCATATGTATCTAACAGTCTGCACTACGGACATGATACGTATCATATGTATCTAACACACAGTCTGTACTACGGACATGATACGTATCATATGTATCTAACAGTCTGTACTACGGACATGGTACGTATCATATGTATCTAACACACAGTCTGCACTACGGACATGATACGGATCATATGTATCTAGTCTGTACTACGGACATGATACGTATCATATGTCTCTAACACACAGTCTGTACTACAGACATGATACGTATCATATGTATCTAACACAGTCTGTACTACGGACATGATACGTATCATATGTCTCTAACACACACTGTACTACGACATGATACGTATCATATGTCTAACACAGTCTGTACTACGGACATGATACTGATCATATGTATCTAACACAGTCTGCACTACGGACATGATGCGTATCATATGTATCTAACACACAGTCTGTACTAGGGACATGATACGTATCATATGTCTCTAACACACAGTCTGTACTACGGACATGGTACGTATCATATGTATCTAACACACAGTCTGCACTACGGACATGATACGGATCATATGTATCTAACACAGTCTGTACTACGGACATGATACGTATAATATGTATCTAACACACAGTCTGTACTACGGACATGATACGTATCATATGTCTCTAACACAGTCTGTACTACGGACATGATACGTACCATATGTCTCTAACACACAGTCTGTACTACGGACATGATACGTATCATATGTCTCTAACACAGTCTGTACTACGGACATGATACGTACCATATGTCTCTAACACACAGTCTGTACTACGGACATGATACGTATCATATGTCTCTAACACACAGTCTGTACTACGGACATGATACGTATCATATGTCTCTAACACACAGTCTGTACTACGGACATGATACGTATCATATGTCTCTAACACACAGTCTGTACTACGGACATGATACGTATCATATGTCTCTAACACACAGTCTGTACTACGGACATGATACGTATCATATGTCTCTAACACACAGTCTGTACTACGGACATGATACGTATCATATGTCTCTAACACACAGTCTGTACTACGGACATGATACGTATCATATGTCTCTAAAACAGTCTGTACTACGGACATGATACGTATCATATGTCTCTAACACACAGTCTGTACTACGGACATGATACGTATCATATGTCTCTAACACAGTCTGTACTACGGACATGATACGATCATATGTCTCTAACACAGTCTGTACTACGGACATGAACGATCATATGTATCAACACAGTCTGTACTACGGACATGATACGGATCATATGTCTCTAACACAGTCTGTACTACGGACATGATACGGATCATAGTTCTAACACAGTCTGTACTACGGACATGATACGGATCATATGTATCTAACACAGTCTGTACTACGGACATGATACGTATCATATGTATCTAACACACAGTCTGTACTACGGACATGATACGGATCATATGTATCTAACACAGTCTGTACTACGGACATGATACGGATCATATGTATCTAACACAGTCTGTACTACGGACATGATACGTATCATATGTATCTAACACAGTCTGTACTACGGACATGATACGTATCATATGTATCTAACACAGTCTGTACTACGGACATGATACGTATCATATGTATCTAACACAGTCTGTACTACGGACATGATACGTATCATATGTATCTAACACACAGTCTGTACTACGGACATGATACGTATCATATGTATCTAACACAGTCTGTACTACGGACATGATACGTATCATATGTATCTAACACAGTCTGTACTACGGACATGATACGTATCATATGTATCTAACACAGTCTGTACTACGGACATGATACGTATCATATGTATCTAACACAGTCTGTACTACGGACATGATACGTATCATATGTCTCTAACACACAGTCTGTACTACGGACATGATACGTATCATATGTATCTAACACAGTCTGTACTACGGACATGATACGTATCATATGTATCTAACACACAGTCTGTACTACGGACATGATACGTATCATATGTATCTAACACAGTCTGTACTACGGACATGATACGTATCATATGTATCTAACACACAGTCTGTACTACGGACATGATACGTATCATATGTATCTAACAGTCTGTACTACGGACATGATACGTATCATATGTATCTAACACACAGTCTGTACTACGGACATGATACATATCATATGTATCTAACAGTCTGTACTACGGACATGATACGTATCATATGTATCTAACACACAGTCTGTACTACGGACATGATACGTATCATATGTCTCTAACACAGTCTGTACTACGGACATGATACGTATCATATGTATCTAACACACAGTCTGTACTACGGACATGATACGTATCATATGTATCTAACACAGTCTGTACTACGGACATGATACGTATCATATGTATCTAACACAGTCTGTACTACGGACATGATACGTATCATATGTATCTAACACAGTCTGTACTACGGACATGATACGTATCATATGTCTCTAACACAGTCTGTACTACGGACATGATACGTATCATATGTATCTAACACACAGTCTGTACTACGGACATGATACGTATCATATGTCTCTAACACAGTCTGTACTACGGACATGATACGTATCATATGTATCTAACACACAGTCTGTACTACGGACATGATACGTATCATATGTATCTAACACAGTCTGTACTACGGACATGATACGTATCATATGTATCTAACACACAGTCTGTACTACGGACATGATACGTATCATATGTATCTAACACAGTCTGTACTACGGACATGATACGTATCATATGTCTCTAACACAGTCTGTACTACGGACATGATACGTATCATATGTCTCTAACACACAGTCTGTACTACGGACATGATACGTATCATATGTCTCTAACACAGTCTGTACTACGGACATGATACGTATCATATGTATCTAACACACAGTCTGTACTACGGACATGATACGTATCATATGTATCTAACACACAGTCTGTACTACGGACATGATACGTATCATATGTATCTAACACACAGTCTGTACTACGGACATGATACATATCATATGCTCACCAGTCTGTACTACGGACATGATACGTATCATATGTATCTAACACACACAAAAACAGTCTGTACTACGGACATGATACGTATCATATGTATCTAACACACAGTCTGTACTACGGACATGATACAACAACACAAAGTACATATGTATCTAACACACAGTCTGTACACGGACATGATATATATCATATGTATCTAACAGTCTGTACTACGGACATGATACGTATCATATGTCTCTAACACACAGTCTGTACTACGGACATGATATATATCATATGTATCTAACACAGTCTGTACTACGGACATGATACGTATCATATGTCTCTAACACACAGTCTGTACTACGGAAATGATACATATCATATGTATCTAACAGTCTGTACTACGGACATGATACGTATCATATGTCTCTAACACACAGTCTGTACTACGGACATGATACGTATCATATGTATCTAACACAGTCTGTACTACGGACATGATACGTATCATATGTCTCTAACACACAGTCTGTACTACGGACATGATACGTATCATATGTATCTAACACACAGTCTGTACTACGGACATGATACGTATCATATGTCTCTAACACACAGTCTGTACTACGGACATGATACGTATCATATGTATCTAACACACAGTCTGTACTACGGACATGATACGTATCATATGTATCTAACACAGTCTGTACTACGGACATGATACGTATCATATGTATCTAACACAGTCTGTACTACGGACATGATACGTATCATATGTCTCTAACACAGTCTGTACTACGGACATGATACGTATCATATGTCTCTAACACACAGTCTGTACTACGGACATGATATATATCATATGTATCTAACAGTCTGTACTACGGACATGATACGTATCATATGTATCTAACACACAGTCTGTACTACGGACATGATATATATCATATGTATCTAACACAGTCTGTACTACGGACATGATACGTATCATATGTCTTTAACACACAGTCTGTACTACGGACATGATATATATCATATGTATCTAACAGTCTGTACTACGGACATGATACGTATCATATGTATCTAACACACATTCTGTACTACGGACATGATATATATCATATGTATCTAACAGTCTGTACTACGGACATGATACGTATCATATGTATCTAACACACAGTCTGTACTACGGACATGATATATATCATATGTATCTAACACAGTCTGTACTACGGACATGATACGTATCATATGTCTTTAACACACAGTCTGTACTACGGACATGATATATATCATATGTATCTAACAGTCTGTACTACGGACATGATACGTATCATATGTATCTAACACACATTCTGTACTACGGACATGATATATATCATATGTATCTAACAGTCTGTACTACGGACATGATGCGTATCATATGTATCTAACACACAGTCTGTACTACGGACATGATATATATCATATGTATCTAACAGTCTGTACTACGGACATGATACGTATCATATGTATCTAACACACAATCTGTACTACGGACATGATATATATCATATGTATCTAACAGTCTGTACTACGGACATGATACGTATCATATGTATCTAACACACAGTCTGTACTACGGACATGATATATATCATATGTATCTAACAGTCTGTACTACGGACATGAGACGTATCATATTTATCTAACACACAGTCTGTACTACGGAAATGATATATATCATATGTATCTATCAGTCTGTACTACGGACATGATACGTAACATATGTCTCTAACACACAGTCTGTACTACAGACATGATACGTATCATATGTATCTAACACAATCTGTACTACGGACATGATACGTATCATATGTCTCTAACACACAGTCTGTACTACAGACATGATACGTATCATATGTATCTAACACAGTCTGTACTACGGACATGATACGTATCATATGTCTCTAACACAGTCTGTACTACGGACATGATACGTATCATATGTATCTAACACAGTCTGTACTACGGACATGATACGGATCATATGTATCTAATACAGTCTGCACTACGGACATGATGCGTATCATATGTATCTAACACACAGTCTGTACTAGGGACATGATACGTATCATATGTCTCTAACACACAGTCTGTACTACGGACATGGTACGTATCATATGTATCTAACACACAGTCTGCACTACGGACATGATACGGATCATATGTATCTAACACAGTCTGTACTACGGACATGATACGTATAATATGTATCTAACACACAGTCTGTACTACGGACATGATACGTATCATATGTCTCTAACACAGTCTGTACTACGGACATGATACGTACCATATGTCTCTAACACACAGTCTGTACTACGGACATGATATGTATCATATGTCTCTAACATAGTCTGTACTACGGACATGATACGTACAATATGTCTCTAACACACAGTCTGTACTACGGACATGGTACGTATCATATGTATCTAACACACAGTCTGCACTACGGACATGATACGGATCATATGTATCTAACACAGTCTGTACTACGGACATGATACGTATGATATGTATCTAACACAGTCTGTACTACGGACATGATACGTATCATATGTCTCTAACACAGTCTGTACTACGGACATGATACGTACCATATGTCTCTAACACACAGTCTGTACTACGGACATGATACGTATCATATGTCTCTAACACAGTCTGTACTACGGACATGATACATACCATATATCTCTAACACACATTCTGTACTACGGACATGATACGTATCATATGTCTTTAACACACAGTCTGTACTACGGACATGATATATATCATATGTATCTAACAGTCTGTACTACGGACATGATACGTATCATATGTATCTAACACACATTCTGTACTACGGACATGATATATATCATATGTATCTAACAGTCTGTACTACGGACATGATACGTATCATATGTATCTAACACACAGTCTGTACTACGGACATGATATATATCATATGTATCTAACAGTCTGTACTACGGACATGATACGTATCATATGTATCTAACACACAGTCTGTACTACGGATATGATATATATCATATGTATCTAACAGTCTGTACTACGGACATGATACGTATCATATTTATCTAACACACAGTCTGTACTACGGAAATGATATATATCATATGTATCTATCAGTCTGTACTACGGACATGATACGTATCATATGTCTCTAACACACAGTCTGTACTACAGACATGATACGTATCATATGTATCTAACACAGTCTGTACTACGGACATGATACGTATCATATGTCTCTAACACACAGTCTGTACTACAGACATGATACGTATCATATGTATCTAACACAGTCTGTACTACGGACATGATACGGATCATATGTATCTAACACAGTCTGCACTACGGACATGATGCGTATCATATGTATCTAACACATAGTCTGTACTAGGGACATGATACGTATCATATGTCTCTAACACACAGTCTGTACTACGGACATGGTACGTATCATATGTATCTAACACACAGTCTGCACTACGGACATGATACGGATCATATGTATCTAACACAGTCTGTACTACGGACATGATACGTATAATATGTATCTAACACACAGTCTGTACTACGGACATGATACGTATCATATGTCTCTAACACAGTCTGTACTACGGACATGATACGTACCATATGTCTCTAACACACAGTCTGTACTACGGACATGATATGTATCATATGTCTCTAACACAGTCTGTACTACGGACATGATACGTACCATATGTCTCTAACACACAGTCTGTACTACGGACATGATACGTATCATATGTCTCTAACACACAATCTGTACTACGGACATGATACGTATCATATGTCTCTAACTCACAGTCTGTACTACGGACATGATACGTATCATATGTCTCTAACACACAGTCTGTACTACGGACATGGTACGTATCATATGTATCTAACACACAGTCTGCACTACGGACATGATACGGATCATATGTATCTAACACAGTCTGTACTACGGACATGATACGTATGATATGTATCTAACACAGTCTGTACTACGGACATGATACGTATCATATGTCTCTAACACAGTATGTACTACGGACATGATACGTACCATATGTCTCTAACACACAGTCTGTACTACGGACATGATACGTATCATATGTCTCTAACACAGTCTGTACTACGGACATGATACATACCATATATCTCTAACACACATTCTGTACTACGGACATGATACGTATCATATGTCTTTAACACACAGTCTGTACTACGGACATGATATATATCATATGTATCTAACAGTCTGTACTACGGACATGATACGTATCATATGTATCTAACACACATTCTGTACTACGGACATGATATATATCATATGTATCTAACAGTCTGAACTACGGACATGATACGTATCATATGTATCTAACACACAGTCTGTACTACGGACATGATATATATCATATGTATCTAACAGTCTGTACTACGGACATGATACGTATCATATGTATCTAACACACAGTCTGTACTACGGATATGATATATATCATATGTATCTAACAGTCTGTACTACGGACATGATACGTATCATATTTATCTAACACACAGTCTGTACTACGGAAATGATATATATCATATGTATCTATCAGTCTGTACTACGGACATGATACGTATCATATGTCTCTAACACACAGTCTGTACTACAGACATGATACGTATCATATGTATCTAACACAGTCTGTACTACGGACATGATACGTATCATATGTCTCTAACACACAGTCTGTACTACAGACATGATACGTATCATATGTATCTAACACAGTCTGTACTACGGACATGATACGGATCATATGTATCTAACACAGTCTGCACTACGGACATGATGCGTATCATATGTATCTAACACATAGTCTGTACTAGG
Organism: Archivesica marissinica; assembly: GCA_014843695.1. Taxonomy (NCBI): domain Eukaryota; kingdom Metazoa; phylum Mollusca; class Bivalvia; order Venerida; family Vesicomyidae; genus Archivesica; species Archivesica marissinica. The sequence goes on from CM026399.1 coordinate 53,894,770, forward strand.
GACATGATACGTATCATATGTCTCTAACACACAGTCTGTACTACGGACATGGTACGTATCATATGTATCTAACACACAGTCTGCACTACGGACATGATACGGATCATATGTATCTAACACAGTCTGTACTACGGACATGATACGTATAATATGTATCTAACACACAGTCTGTACTACGGACATGATACGTATCATATGTCTCTAACACAGTCTGTACTACGGACATGATACGTACCATATGTCTCTAACACACAGTCTGTACTACGGACATGATATGTATCATATGTCTCTAACACAGTCTGTACTACGGACATGATACGTACCATATGTCTCTAACACACAGTCTGTACTACGGACATGATACGTATCATATGTCTCTAACACACAATCTGTACTACGGACATGATACGTATCATATGTCTCTAACTCACAGTCTGTACTACGGACATGATACGTATCATATGTCTCTAACACACAGTCTGTACTACGGACATGATACGTATCATATGTCTCTAACACACAGTCTGTACTACGGATATGATACGTATCATATGTCTCTAACACACAGTCTGTACTACGGACATTATACGTATCATATGTCTCTAACACACAGTCTGTACTACGGATATGATACGTATCATATGTCTCTAAAACAGTCTGCACTACGGACATGATACGGATCATATGTCTCTAACACACAGTCTGTACTACGGACATGATACGGATCATATGTCTCTAACACAGTCTGTACTACGGACATGATACGGATCATATGTATCTAACACAGTCTGTACTACGGACATGATACGGATCATATGTCTCTAACACAGTCTGTACTACGGACATGATACGGATCATATGTCTCTAACACAGTCTGTACTACGGACATGATACGGATCATATGTCTCTAACACAGTCTGTACTACGGACATGATACGGATCATATGTATCTAACCACAGTCTGTACTACGGACATGATACGGATCATATGTATCTAACACAGTCTGTACTACGGACATGATACGGATCATATGTATCTAACACACAGTCTGTACTACGGACATGATACGTATCATATGTATCTAACACAGTCTGCACTACGGACATGATACGGATCATATGTATCTAACACAGTCTGTACTACGGACATGATACGTATCATATGTCTCTAACACACAGTCTGTACTACGGACATGATACGTATCATATGTATCTAACACAGTCTGTACTACGGACATGATACGTATCATATGTATCTAACACAGTCTGTACTACGGACATGATACGTATCATATGTATCTAACACACAGTCTGTACTACGGACATGATACGTATCATATGTCTCTAACACAGTCTGTACTACGGACATGATACGTATCATATGTATCTAACACACAGTCTGTACTACGGATATGATACGTATCATATGTCTCTAACACACAGTCTGTACTACGGACATGATACGTATCATATGTCTCTAACACAGTCTGTACTACAGACATGATACGTATCATATGTCTCTAACACACAGTCTGTACTACAGACATGATACGTATCATATGTCTCTAACACAGTCTGTACTACGGACATGATACGGATCATATGTATCTAACACACAGTCTGTACTACGGACATGATACGTATCATATGTATCTAACACACAGTCTGTACTACGGACATGATACGTATCATATGTATCTAACACACAGTCTGTACTACGGACATGATATATATCATATGTATCTAACAGTCTGTACTACGGACATGATACGTATCATATGTATCTAACACACAGTCTGTACTACAGAAATGATATATATCATATGTATCTAACAGTCTGTACTACGGACATGATACGTATCATATGTATCTAACACACAGTCTGTACTACGGACATGATACGTATCATATGTCTCTAACACACAGTCTGTACTACGGACATGATACGTACCATATGTCTCTAACACACAGTCTGTACTACGGACATGATACGTATCATATGTATCTAACACACAGTCTGTACTACGGACATGATATATATCATATGTATCTAACAGTCTGTACTACGGACATGATACGTATCATATGTATCTAACACACAGTCTGTACTACGGAAATGATATATATCATATGTATCTAACAGTCTGTACTACGGACATGATACGTATCATATGTATCTAACACAGTCTGTACTACGGACATGATACGTATCATATGTCTCTAACACACAGTCTGTACTACGGACATGATACGTATCATATGTCTCTAACACAGTCTGTACTACGGACATGATACGTATCATATGTCTCTAACACACAGTCTGTACTACGGAAATGATATATATCATATGTATCTAACAGTCTGTACTACGGACATGATACGTATCATATGTCTCTAACACACAGTCTGTACTACGGAAATGATATATATCATATGTATCTAACAGTCTGTACTACGGACATGATACGTATCATATGTCTCTAACACACAGTCTGTACTACGGACATGATACGTATCATATGTATCTAACAGTCTGTACTACGGACATGATACGTATCATATGTCTCTAACACACAGTCTGTACTACGGACATGATACGTATCATATGTATCTAACACAGTCTGTACTACGGACATGATACGGATCATATGTATCTAACACAGTCTGCACTACGGACATGATGCGTATCATATGTCTCTAACACACAGTCTGTACTACGGACATGGTACGTATCATATGTATCTAACACACAGTCTGCACTACGGACATGATACGGATCATATGTATCTAACACAGTCTGTACTACGGACATGATACGTATCATATGTATCTAACACACAGTCTGTACTACGGACATGATACGTATCATATGTCTCTAACACAGTCTGTACTACGGACATGATACGTATCATATGTCTCTAACACACAGTCTGTACTACGGACATGATACGTATCATATGTCTCTAACACAGTCTGTACTACGGACATGATACGTATCATATGTCTCTAACACACAGTCTGTACTACGGACATGATACGTATCATATGTCTCTAACACACAGTCTGTACTACGGACATGATACGTATCATATGTCTCTAACACACAGTCTGTACTACGGACATGATACGTATCATATGTCTCTAACACACAGTCTGTACTACGGATATGATACGTATCATATGTCTCTAACACACAGTCTGTACTACGGACATGATACGTATCATATGTCTCTAACACACAGTCTGTACTACGGACATGATACGTATCATATGTCTCTAACACAGTCTGTACTACGGACATGATACGGATCATATGTATCTAACACAGTCTGTACTACGGACATGATACGGATCATATGTCTCTAACACAGTCTGTACTACGGACATGATACGGATCATATGTCTCTAACACAGTCTGTACTACGGACATGATACGTATCATATGTATCTAACACAGTCTGTACTACGGACATGATACGTATCATATGTATCTAACACAGTCTGTACTACGGACATGATACGTATCATATGTATCTAACACAGTCTGTACTACGGACATGATACGTATCATATGTATCTAACACAGTCTGTACTACGGACATGATACGTATCATATGTATCTAACACAGTCTGTACTACGGACATGATACGTATCATATGTATCTAACACAGTCTGTACTACGGACATGATACGTATCATATGTATCTAACACAGTCTGTACTACGGACATGATACGTATCATATGTATCTAACACAGTCTGTACTACGGACATGATACGTATCATATGTATCTAACACAGTCTGTACTACGGACATGATACGTATCATATGTATCTAACACAGTCTGTACTACGGACATGATACGTATCATATGTATCTAACACACAGTCTGTACTACGGATATGATACGTATCATATGTCTCTAACACAGTCTGTACTACGGACATGATACGTATCATATGTATCTAACACACAGTCTGTACTACAGACATGATACGTATCATATGTCTCTAACACAGTCTGTACTACGGACATGATACGTATCATATGTATCTAACACACAGTCTGTACTACGGATATGATACGTATCATATGTCTCTAACACACAGTCTGTACTACGGACATGATACGTATCATATGTCTCTAACACAGTCTGTACTACAGACATGATACGTATCATATGTCTCTAACACACAGTCTGTACTACAGACATGATACGTATCATATGTCTCTAACACAGTCTGTACTACGGACATGATACGGATCATATGTATCTAACACACAGTCTGTACTACGGATATGATACGTATCATATGTATCTAACACACAGTCTGTACTACGGACATGATACGTATCATATGTATCTAACACACAGTCTGTACTACGGACATGATATATCATATGTATCTAACACAGTCTGTACTACGGACATGATACGTATCATATGTATCTAACACACAGTCTGTACTACGGACATGATACGTATCATATGTATCTAACAGTCTGTACTACGGACATGATACGTATCATATGTATCTAACACACAGTCTGTACTACGGACATGATACGTATCATATGTATCTAACACAGTCTGTACTACGGACATGATACGTATCATATGTATCTAACACAGTCTGTACTACGGACATGATACGTATCATATGTCTCTAACACACAGTCTGTACTACGGACATGATATATATCATATGTATCTAACAGTCTGTACTACGGACATGATACGTATCATATGTCTCTAACACACAGTCTGTACTACGGACATGATACGTATCATATGTATCTAACACAGTCTGTACTACGGACATGATACGTATCATATGTCTCTAACACAGTCTGTACTACGGAAATGATATATATCATATGTATCTAACAGTCTGTACTACGGACATGATACGTATCATATGTCTCTAACACACAGTCTGTACTACGGACATGATACGTATCATATGTATCTAACACAGTCTGTACTACGGACATGATACGTATCATATGTCTCTAACACACAGTCTGTACTACGGACATGATACGTATCATATGTATCTAACACACAGTCTGTACTACGGACATGATACGTATCATATGTCTCTAACACACAGTCTGTACTACGGACATGATACGTATCATATGTATCTAACAGTCTGTACTACGGACATGATACGTATCATATGTATCTAACACAGTCTGTACTACGGACATGATACGTATCATATGTCTCTAACACAGTCTGTACTACGGACATGATACGTATCATATGTCTCTAACACAGTCTGTACTACGGACATGATACGTATCATATGTATCTAACACACAGTCTGTACTACGGACATGATACGGATCATATGTATCTAACACAGTCTGTACTACGGACATGATACGTATCATATGTATCTAACACACAGTCTGTACTACGGACATGATACGTATCATATGTCTCTAACACACAGTCTGTACTACGGACATGATACGTATCATATGTCTCTAACACACAGTCTGTACTACGGACATGATACGTATCATATGTCTCTAACACACAGTCTGTACTACGGACATGATACGTATCATATGTCTCTAACACACAGTCTGTACTACGGACATGATACGTATCATATGTCTCTAACACACAGTCTGTACTACGGACATGATACGTATCATATGTCTCTAACACACAGTCTGTACTACGGACATGATACGTATCATATGTCTCTAACACACAGTCTGTACTACGGACATGATACGGATCATATGTCTCTAACACAGTCTGTACTACGGACATGATACGTATCATATGTCTCTAACACACAGTCTGTACTACGGACATGATACGTATCATATGTCTCTAACACACAGTCTGTACTACGGACATGATACGTATCATATGTCTCTAACACACAGTCTGTACTACGGACATGATACGGATCATATGTATCTAACACAGTCTGTACTACGGACATGATACGGATCATATGTCTCTAACACAGTCTGTACTACGGACATGATACGGATCATATGTATCTAACACACAGTCTGTACTACGGACATGATACGGATCATATGTATCTAACACAGTCTGTACTACGGACACAGTGTCATAAGCATATAACATACGTACATGTATATCGCTCGCTTAGTATGGCAGCAATAAGGTTGTCTACTCTATGATGTTCGTGCTATATTTATAGCAACAAGCTGCAATGTCCCGACTAGACAAGATAAGTATAAAAAGATACGATAACCAATTTGGACAAAAATGAAATGTCAATCATTCGCCGACATCGGGGATGCCGACATCGTGAGAGCTGACATCTGGAGTAACGTCATCGGGGTGCCACAGTGTAAGATATCGCAATAACTCCTTGCTAGTTTGCAGAGAGCTAATTATGAACAAATTATTACCGTGGATAGTGTCCGTACTTTCGTTGGCTGCAATACTATCGGGATGTCCAGTGAACTGCCTAAGAACACAGACATTCGTTAGGCCTTTCATTTCTTCCGTTGGGACCACTTTAAAACTTGCAGGGTCCAACTGACATCCCTCATATGTTGCATTATCGCATGTTATGATGTTCGGATAATGCATCATTAGTCGTGCAGCCACATTCACTTTCCCTCCCATCACTGAAACAGAAATTTACAAATATTTACATATATATGCAAAATGTTGAGTACAACTTTGATTAGTTTATTTTCTAAGTATAATTTATAATACATGTATTATAAACTAGAAATTGTTATTAAAGCAATCTTATGTCTCTCCACTCACTGTTGCTTCGGTGGAGCTATGAAAGCATGAACGTGAAATATATAAAGTCATTGTAATGAAAATTCAAATGCCGAACCTGCATTTTTACAATTTTTCAGAAGAGACAAAACACTGAATTTTATTCACAAAGAGGTTTTGGAGATGAACGGACAGGCTTTGTGTTATAAGAATGTTCAAAGGGCATTAAATCCACAAAAAGTCATCCACAGGAATGGGCTTACACCACTAAACATAATACTGATACCCCCTACCAACTTTAGTGAAAATCCAGAGATGTAAGGCAGAGAAGGTCAAACTGGATAAAAGCCCAGACAAAACTGTTGAAAGGACCGTTAATCCTAAAAACAACTTTAGTGAAAATACAGAGATGAAAGGCAGAGAAGGTCAAACTGGATAAAAGCCCAGACAAAACTGTTGAAAGGACCGTTAATCCTAAAAACAATTACCCAACCAGAACAGGATTATAATATGTAGGCTTAAAAGTTGACATCACACTGATGCCTCGTGCCATGATTCTTGTATGACTCAGGGTGAGGGGTGGGGGTATTTAACCCTTTCCTTCATAGAGATTTAGGTAAATATACCATTATATCTCCATACAAACGACAGCCATTTAGCTATCATGCAGTGAATAAGTAGTCGCCATATCTATCCCACCTCCATATATATTACTGGGAGTACATGAGATTCTGGTGTTTATTATGAACATTGGTTTGGCTACTACATTATCAATGTATGTCGTATTGGTAATGGTGTCAAGAGGTGCTTCCATGAGGGAAAGGGTTAATGTATGTCGTATTGGTAATGGTGTCAAGAGGTGCTTCCATGAGGGAAAGGGTTAGATCATTGGTTTGGCTACTACATTGTTAATGTATGTCGTATTGGTAATGGTGTCAAGAGGTGCTTCTATGAGGGAACGGGTTAAAGGAGGCTATATTATTTCCGATATTCTAGTGGAAATTGGCAGTTTTTATGCAGAAAAGTCGGCGTGGGCGTTTATTAGAATAGATAGGTATATTGCACGAGAATTAGCAATGTGACTATATTACCCGAGTATATACTGCATTAGTAATGTGACTATATTACCCGAGTATATACTGCATTAGTAATGTGACTATATTACCCGAGTATATACTGCATTAGTAATGTGACTATATTACCCGAGTATATACTGTATTAGTAATGTGACTATATTACCCGAGTATATACTGTATTAGTAATGTGACTATATTACCCGAGTATATACTGCATTAGTAATGTGACTATATTACCCGAGTATATACTGTATTAGTAATGTGACTATATTACCCGAGTATATACTGCATTAGTAATGTGACTATATTACCCGAGTATATACTGCATTAGTAATGTGACTATATTACCCGAGTATATACTGTATTAGTAATGTGACTATATTACCCGAGTATATACTGTATTAGTAATGTGACTATATTACCCGAGTATATACTGTATTAGTAATGTGACTATATTACCCGAGTATATACTGTATTAGTAATGTGACTATATTACCCGAGTATATACTGCATTAGTAATGTGACTATATTACCCTAGTATATACTGTATTAGTAATGTGACTATATTACCCGAGTATATACTGTATTAGTAATGTGACTATATTACACAAGTATATACTGTATTAGTAATGTGACTATATTACCCGAGTATATACTATATTAGTAATGTGACTATATTACCCGAGTATATACTGTATTAGTAATGTGACTATATTACCCTAGTATATACTGTATTAGTAATGTGACTATATTACCCGAGTATATACTGTATTAGTAATGTGACTATATTACCCGAGTATATACTGTATTAGTAATGTGACTATATTACCCGAGTATATACTGTATTAGTAATGTGACTATATTACCCGAGTATATACTGTATTAGTAATGTGACTATATTACCCAAGTATATACTGTATTAGTAATGTGACTATATTACCCGAGTATATACTGTATTAGTAATGTGACTATATTACCCGAGTATATACTATATTAGTAATGTGACTATATTACCCGAGTATATACTATATTAGTAATGTGACTATATTACCCGAGTATATACTGTATTAGTAATGTGACTATATTACCCGAGTATATACTGTATTAGTAATGTGACTATATTACCCGAGTATATACTGCATTAGTAATGTGACTATATTACACGAGTATATACTATATTAGTAATGTGACTATATTACCCGAGTATATACTGCATTAGTAATGTGACTATATTACCCGAGTATATACTGTATTAGTAATGTGACTATATTACCCGAGTATATACTGTATTAGTAATGTGACTATATTACTGGAGTATATACTGCATTAGTAATGTGACTATATTACCCGAGTATATACTGCATTAGTAATGTGACTATATTACCCGAGTATATACTGTATTAGTAATGTGACTATATTACCCGAGTATATACTGCATTAGTAATGTGACTATATTACCCGAGTATATACTGCATTAGTAATGTGACTATATTACCGAGTATATACTGTATTAGTAATGTGACTATATTACCCGAGTATATACTGTATTAGTAATGTGACTATATTACCCGAGTATATACTGTATTAGTAATGTGACTATATTACCCGAGTATATACTGTATTAGTAATGTGACTATATTACCCGAGTATATACTGTATTAGTAATGTGACTATATTACCCGAGTATATACTGTATTAGTAATGTGACTATATTACCCATACTGTATTAGTAATGTGTCTATATTACCTGAGTATTCATGTCTTTTTTCTGTATGTCCAATGACGCCACAGAAAGTTGTCCCAGTGGTGACACCAATTGAAAGTTTTCTGAAATAATGAAAGTAAGATTTATGTAACTTCATCGATACCTAAACATAACACAACTATTGTTATAATAGCGACATATTATTTGCATACCAACAACCATAACACAACTAGTGTTATAATAGCGACATATTATTTGCATACCCACAAACCATAATACAACTATTGTTATAATAGCGACATATTATTTGCATACCCACAAACCATAATACAACTATTGTTATAATAGCGACATATTATTTGCATACCCACAAACCATAATACAACTATTGTTATAATAGCGACATATTAATTGCATACCCACAAACCATAATACAACTATTGTTATAATAGCGACATATTATTTGCATACTCACTAAGCATAACACAACTATTGTTATAATAGCGACATATTAATTGCATACCCACAAACCATAATACAACTATTGTTATAATAGCGACATATTATTTGCATACCCACTAAACATAACACAACTATTGTTATAATAGCGACATATTAATTACATAGCCACTAAACATAACACACATATTGTTATAATAGCGACATATTACTTGCATAACCACTAAACATAACACAACTATTGTTATAATAGTGACATATTAATTGCATACCCACAAACCATAATACAACTATTGTTATAATAGCGACATATTACTTGCATAACCACTAAACATAACACAACTATTGTTATAATAGCGACATATTACTTGCATACCCACTAAGCATAACACAACTATTGTTATAATAGCGACACATTACTTGCATACCCACTAAGCATAATACAACTATTGTTAAGATATATACATATATAATAACAAAAGTTTACTTCATGGATACCACGACGTACTACAACTTTTGTTAGAATAATGACATAATAATAGCTTAAACATACAACAACTACTGTTATAGCAACAACATATTAACAACGCATGCATTACCTATCATACCATATATACCATAGACCCACCCCTATCTATATACATACATGCTTAGATTATATAGACATCACTTACCTGATACCTTCTGTATTGTCAAGCTCTTTCTTAATTATGTCTGAACAAGTGAGAGCTTGTGCACAGTCATTTTCATCCTTGTATCCAGATAGCCCAAATAGCACCACAATCGTCAATCTCTAAAATATATATTCAGTCCAATACACATAATGCGTGAATAACCATAAGGCCCTGGATCTCTCATCTCAGTTGAAACGCTCAAATATATTTTGAAGAAGACAGACTTACTGCGGAAACAAAATAGTTACCACCACCACCCCATCCACCACCAGGGTGTTGTGCTTTTACTATTATTGTGTTATTACTAATTGTTAGTTCAATAGACACGTTAAACTCGTGTCATTTAGTTTTTACTATTGTGTTTTTATTTGCTTCTGCGGTTTTTTGTTTGCCCAGATATGGCTATCTGAAACAATCTGTATTAGCCTTGGGCAAATCATTAGCAGTAGTTCGTTTTAGTATAATCTGTACTTACTACATTGTAGAACTACTGTTGTAAATATTTATTGTTTTCTGAAATTTTAATAAAAATGTCCTTTTCCAACCACTCAGGTTTTATTGTTTCATTCTCCCATCAGAGTTCCACTGAGCCTATCACATCCTATGCTAGACAACGAGCAGGACATAAATACAAATTAGGTACTATTGCACACTGATTGGTCTTATGAAATCTAACTTCGCTTTGATCAAATCATAACGAATATGATTAGCAGAGATATTAAAGACGAGATAAATAATTGCAGTTAGAAATACATGTACAAAGAAATAATGACTAATGATTATTCACAAATTAAAAAATTATTTACATATAAAACTGACGCCTCTGTAGAATAATAAAACAGGTTTTGGCACAATTACGAATCATCTCTTGGTTTGAAAACAGGAAACAATATTTATTATAATCGGACATTGAGTAGAAATTGATATTTGAGAAAAAATCTTATTTATACAATTCAATATTACATGCATCTCGTTTTCAATAGTAGAAATATCACAAAACGGACAAATCCTAGATTCCTCTGGCAAACCTTCATACCGACCAGTATTGTCCTATTGTGGGCGATCCCCAGTCGAAATTTGCAAAACGATGTCTGGGTGGTAATACAATTTTACAATATTGCTCTGCTATATATATGGTCAGTTTTAAACAATTTATACAGTCTCAATTTATTCCGCCCGCCACCAGAGGGACCTATGACATTGTTTATCTTGGTTGACCAAGAGATTATATACTTATCGTATGCTTTGACCTCTACATTATGTGTGAAAGAACGAGATATAGGATTAGTAAAGCTAGTGTACACAGGAAAACCATTAGCCTCATAATAGCTCTTAACATTAAAATGCCAATTTCTACATGAACGACTAGCTTACTATATGCCCAGAGTGCCACTCGCCTTTTGATCCTTGCGGTATCCATACCTGAAAGTCTTGAACAATAAAGCGAGATATATTTCCATTGTCGGACTATTGGGGGTTTCCAACCCATATCTCCTGAAATACCATTGGTTGGTGAATATTTGCCGACACCGAGATAATACCGTAATGCCCTATTATGAACGGCTTCGATACACGAATATGATCGAAACCGGCCCCACAAAGGAGCGCTATAATTGATTACAGGCCAAACTACCGAATCGTATAACTTTGTAAAAACATCGTAGGACACACCGCCCATTAATTTACATTTTGCAATAAGTAAACCCAATGCATGACTGGCACTCTGAGAAACAGATTTAACTGTAATATTATTATCCAAATGTTCATGCAAAACAACACCTAAGTACGTATATCTGTCAACAATATTAATCTGATTTATTCCACATGTGGACCTAAAGTGGGTACCTAATTCTGACTTGGGACGAAAGTGCACAACATTATTTTTAGAAGCATTTACAGTCATATCATTTAGAGCACACCAATCATTTAAAGCATTCAGTAGCACTTGTATATCATCAACAGACTCCGCTATTAACACACTACCATCAGCATAGAGCATAATACAAACTATCTCACCCCCAAGTAGTAGCATGCTGTACAAATTGTGATCACATCAACCATATTTTCATACCATACATCTACATAAGCACACATATTCCGTACATCTACATAAGCACACATGTTCCGTACATCTACATAAGCACACACGTTCCGTACATCTACATAAGCACACATGTTCCGTACATCTACATAAGCACACATGTTCCGTACATCTACATAAGCACACACGTTCGGTACATCTACATAAGCACACATGTTCCCGTGCATTTACATAAGCACACATGTTCCATACATCTACATAAGCACACAGTTCGGTACATCTACATAAGCACACATGTTCCCGTACATTTACATAAGCACACATGTTCCCGTACATTTACATAAGCACACATGTTCCATACATCTACATAAGCACACATGTTCCCGTACATTTACATAAGCACACATGTTCCCGTACATTTACATAAGCACACATGTTCCCGTACATTTACATAAGCACACATGTTCCATACATCTACATAAGCACACATGTTCCCGTACATTTACATAAGCACACATGTTCCCGTACATTTACATAAGCACACATGTTCCCGTACATTTACATAAGCACACATGTTCCATACATCTACATAAGCACACATGTTCCCGTACATTTACATAAGCACACATGTCCCGTACATTTACATAAGCACACATGGTCCCATACATTTACATAAGCACACATGTTCCGTACATTTACATAAGCACACATGTTCCATACATTTACATAAGCACACATGTTCCGTACATTTACATAAGCACACATGTCCCATACATTTACATAAGCACACATGTTCCGTACATTTACATAAGCACACATGTTCCGTACATTTACATAAGCACACATGTTCCGTACATTTACATAAGCACACATGTTCCATACATCTACATAAGCACACATGTTCCGTACATTTACATAGGCACACATGTTCCATACATCTACAAACGCACACATGTTCCCGTACATTTACATAAGCACACATGTTCCGTACATCTACATAAGCACACATGTTCCCGTACATCTACATACGCACACATGTTCCGTACATCTACAAACGCACACATGTTCCCGTACATCTACATAAGCACACATGTTCCCGTACATCTACATACGCACACATGTTCCATACATCTACATAAGCACACATGTTCCCGTACATCTACATAAGCACACATGTTCCCGTACATTTACATAAGCACACATGTTCCCGTACATCTACAAACACACACATGTTCCCGTACATCTACATAAGCACACATGTTCCCGTACATCTACATAAGCACACATGTTCCGTACATTTACATAAGCACACATGTTCAATACATTTACATAACCACACATGTTCCCGTACACTTACATAAGCACACATGTTCCCGTACATCTACATAAGCACACATGTTCCCGTACATTTACATACGCACACATGTTCCGTACATCTACATACGCACACATGTTCCCGTATATCTACATACGCACACATGTTCCCGTATATCTACATAACCACACATGTTCCCGTACATCTACATAAGCACACATGTTCCCGTACATTTACATAAGCACACATGTTCCATACATCTACATAAGCACACATGTTCCCGTACATTTACATAAGCACACATGTTCCCGTACATTTACATAAGCACACATGTTCCCGTACATTTACATAAGCACACATGTTCCATACATCTACATAAGCACACATGTTCCCGTACATTTACATAAGCACACATGTTCCATACATCTACATAAGCACACATGTTCCCGTACATTTACATAAGCACACATGTCCCGTACATTTACATAAGCACACATGTTCCCGTACATTTACATAAGCACACATGTTCCCATACATTTACATAAGCACACATGTCCCATACATTTACATAAGCACACATGTTCCGTACATTTACATAAGCACACATGTTCCGTATATTTACATAAACACACATGTTCCGTACATCTACATAAGTACACATGTTCCATACATCTACAAAAGCACACATGTTCCCGTACATTTACATAAGCACACATGTTCCGTACATCTACATAAGCACACATGTTCCCGTACATCTACATAAGCACACATGTTCCGTACATCTACAAAAGCACACATGTTCCCGTACATCTACATAAGCACACATGTTCCCGTACATCTACATACGCACACATGTTCCGTACATCTACATAAGCACACATGTTCCCGTACATCTACATAAGCACACATGTTCCCGTACATTTACATAAGCACACATGTTCCCGTACATCTACATAAGCACACATGTTCCGTACATTTACATAAGCACACATGTTCAATACATTTACATAACCACACATGTTCCCGTACACTTACATAAGCACACATGTTCCCGTACATCTACATAAGCACACATGTTCCCGTACATTTACATACGCACACATGTTCCGTACATCTACATACGCACACATGTTCCCGTATATCTACATACGCACACATGTTCCGTACATCTACATACGCACACATGTTCCCGTATATCTACATAACCACACATGTTCCCGTACATCTACATAAGCACACATGTTCCCGTACATCTACATAAGCACACATGTTCCATACATTTACATAAGCACACATGTTCCCGTACATCTACATAACCACACATGTTCCCGTACATCTACATAAGCACACATGTTCCCGTACATCTACATACGCACACATGTTCCCGTATATCTACATACGCACACATGTTCCCGTATATCTACATAACCACACATGTTCCCGTACATCTACATAAGCACACATGTTCCCGTACATCTACATAAGCACACATGTTCCGTACATCTACATAAGCACACATATACCCGTACATTTACATAACCACACATGTTCCCGTACATCTACATAAGCACACATGTTCCCGTACATCTACATAACCACACATGTTCCTGTACATCTACATAACCACACATGTTCCCGTACATCTACATACGCACACATGTTCCGTACATCTACATAACCACACATGTTCCCGTACATTTACATAAGCACACATGTTCGGTACATCTACATAAGCACACATGTTCCCGTACATTTACATAAGCACACATGTTCCGTACATCTACATAAGCACACATGTTCCCGTACATTTACATAAGCACACATGTTCCCGTACATCTACATAAGCACACATGTTCCCGTACATTTACATAAGCACACACGTTCCATACATCTACATAAGCACACATGTTCCCGTACATTTACATAAGCACACATGTTCCCGTACATCTACATAAGCACACATGTCCCGTACATTTACATAAGCACACATGTTCCCGTACATTTACATAAGCACACATGTTCCCGTACATTTACATAAGCACACATGTCCCGTACATTTACATAAGCACACATGTTCCCGTACATTTACATAAGCACACATGTCCCGTACATTTACATAAGCACACATGTTCCGTACATCTACATAAGCACACATGTTCCCGTACATTTACATAAGCACACATGTTCCCGTACATTTACATAAGCACACATGTCCCGTACATCTACATAAGCACACATGTTCCCGTACATTTACATAAGCACACATGTTCCCGTACATTTACATAAGCACACATGTCCCGTACATTTACATAAGCACACATGTTCCCGTACATTTACATAAGCACACATGTTCCCGTACATTTACATAAGCACACATGTCCCGTACATTTACATAAGCACACATGTTCCCGTACATTTACATAAGCACACATGTCCCGTACATTTACATAAGCACACATTTTCCGTACATCTACATAAGCACACATGTTCCCGTACATTTACATAAGCACACATGTTCCGTACATTTACATAAGCACACATGTTCCCGTACATTTACATAAGCACACATGTTCCGTACATTTACATAAGCACACATGTTCCGTACATCTACATAAGCACACATGTTCCCGTACATTTACATAAGCACACATGTTCCCGTACATTTACATAAGCACACATGTCCCGTACATTTACATAAGCACACATGTTCCCGTACATTTACATAAGCACACATGTTCCCGTACATTTACATAAGCACACATGTTCCCGTACATTTACATAAGCACACATGTTCCCGTACATTTACATAAGCACACATGTCCCGTACATTTACATAAGCACACATGTTCCCGTACATTTACATAAGCACACATGTCCCGTACATTTACATAAGCACACATGTTCCGTACATCTACCTAAGCACACATGTTCCCGTACATTTACATAAGCACACATGTTCCGTACATTTACATAAGCACACATGTTCCCGTACATTTACATAAGCACACATGTTCCGTACATGTACATAAGCACACATGTTCCGTACATCTACATAAGCACACATGTTCCCGTACATTTACATAAGCACACATGTTCCCGTACATTTATATAAGCACACATGCTTCATAGAGACGGTGATAACAAAATCTAATTAATAACAAAATTAGTACCTTATCAAACAGAAACACCTTGTTCAAAGTCCCTGAAATGGTAAAATAATAGCATGATGAGACATAGGTAAAATATATCAGTAAATTATCTAATTGACAAAACATCAAATATATCAGTACATTATTTAATTACCAAAACATCAAATATATCAGTAAATTATCTAATTGCCATAGCATCAAATATATGTCAGTAAGTTATCTAATTGCCAAAACATCAAATATATCAGTAAGTTATCTAATTGCCAAAACATCAAATATATCAATAAGTTATCTAATTGCCAAAACATCAAATATATCAGTAAGTTATTTAATTGCCAAAACATCAAATATATCAGTAAATTATCTAATTGCCAAAACATCAAATATATCAGTAAGTTATCTAATTGCAAAAACATCAAATATATCAGTAAGTTATCTAATTGCAAAAACATCAAATATATTAGTAAGTTATCTAATTGCCAAAACATCAAATATATCAGTAAGTTATCTAATTGCAAAAACATCAAATATATCAGTAAGTTATCTAATTGCAAAAACATCAAATATATCAGTAAGTTATCTAATTGCAAAAACATCAAATATTTATCAGTAAGATATCTAATTGCAAAAAACATCAAATATATATCAGTAAGTTATCTAATTGCCAAAACATAAAATATATCAGTAAGTTATCTAATTGCCAAAACATCAAATATATCAGTAAGTTATCTAATTGCCAAAACATCAAATATATCAGTAAGTTATCTAATTGCAAAAACATCAAATATATCAGTAAGTTATCTAATTGCAAAAACATCAAATATATCAGTAAGTTATCTAACTTCTAAAACAAAGATAGTACTATGTATACGTTAAGTATATGAAAAATAAAACTTTAGAACAAAATGGATCTGAATTGCTCACAGAAGTACATGAAAACAAGCAGGTAAAAACAAATCCAGGTAACCACGCTTATTGGTGAATCCATCCAATTTGTATAAACTTTATACATAGATGGTCAAGTATCAAACAAATCCAG
>CM026399.1:53913964-53944622 GCA_014843695.1 Archivesica marissinica
AGTTGTCATCACACTTATTTTGTCATTTCTTAGCTCAGTATTCTAACAGTATTTACCGTGCGTAGCTTTTGAGTTGGCATAGGCAACTTCAAATATCTCCTGAATCAGCTTAGCTTGTCGTTCCACGTCGGTGCGGACTCTGTTGTCTAAATCGATGTTCAAAAATAATATGGAAATTGGCTTCATCTCTGACATGCTTTCGAGAGGTAGATATTCATCAATCTGAAAATCAGAATGGATTGAAAACAGATTGGGTTTTAATTATATCACGGATGCAACCTGAAGGGCAGCTATATGTGTATACCAATAAGTACTAGCAAGATAAGTTTGAATCAAAATGTAAGTTATTATGGTAAGTCTGTACCCAGGTGTGAGATATTATATTGAGTCTGTACCACAAAGTGTGAGATATTATATTGAGTCTGTACCAATGTGTGAGATATTATATTGAGTCTGTACCAAAGTGTGAGATATTATAATGAGTCTGTACAAAGTGTGAGATATTATATTGAGTCTGTACAAAGTGTGAGATATTATATTGAGTCTGTACAAAGTGTGAGATATTATATTGAGTATGTACAAAGTGTGAGATATTATATTGAGTCTGTACCAATGTGTGAGATATTATATTGAGTCTGTACCAATGTGTGAGATATTATATTGAGTCTGTACCAAAGTGTGAGATATTATAATGAGTCTGTACAAAGTGTGAGATATTATATTGAGTCTGTACAAAGTGTGAGATATTATATTGAGTCTGTACAAAGTGTGAGATATTATATTGAGTATGTACAAAGTGTGAGATATTATATTGAGTCTGTACCAATGTGTGAGATATTATATTGAGTCTGTACCAATGTGTGAGATATTATATTGAGTCTGTACCAAAGTGTGAGATATTATAATGAGTCTGTACAAAGTGTGAGATATTATATTGAGTCTGTACAAAGTGTGAGACATTATAATGAGTCTGTACAAAGTGTGAGACATTATAATGAGTCAGTACCAAAGTATGGGATATTGTGCGTGCACCAAAATGTGAGCTATTATAGTGAGTCAGTACCAAAGTGTGATATATTATAGTGAGTCCGTACAAAAGAGTGAGCTATTGTGATGAGTCTGTACCAAAGGGTTGGATATTATGGTGAGCTTGTACCAAGGGGTGAGCTATTATGGTGAGTCTATTCCAGAGGGTGATATGGTATGGTAAATGTGTATCAAAGGGTGATATATTGAAGTAAGTCTGTACCAAAGGGTGGGATATTATGATGAGTCTGTACCAAAGGGTGAGGTATTATGGTGAGTCTGTACCAAAGGGTGAGGTATTATGGTGAGTCTGTACCAAAGGGTGGGATATTATGATGAGTCTGTACCAAAGGGTGGGGTATTATGGTGAGTCTGTACCAAAGGGTGGGATATTATGATGAGTCTGTACCAAAGGGTGGGATATTATGATGAGTCTGTACCAAAGGGTGGGATATTATGATGAGTCTGTACCAAGGGTGAGATATTACAGTACGTCTGTACCAAGGGTGAGATATTACAGTAAGTCTGTACCAAAGGGTGGGATATTATGGTGAGTCTGTACCAAGGGTGGGATATTATGATGAGTCTGTACCAAGGGTGGGATATTATGATGAGTCTGTACCAAGGGTGAGATATTATGATGAGTCTGTACCAAGGGTGGGATATTATGATGAGTCTGTACCAAGGGTGGGATATTATGATGAGTCTGTACCAAGGGTGAGATATTATGATGAGTCTGTACCAAGGGTGGGATATTATGGTGCGTCTGTACCAAGGGTGGGGTATTATGGTGCATCTGTACCAAGGGTGAGATATTATGGTGAGTCTGTACCAAGGGTGGGGTATTATGGTGCGTCTGTACCAAGGTGAGATATTATGGTGCGTCTGTACCAAGGGTGGGGTATTATGGTGCGTCTGTACCAAGGTGAGATATTATGGTGCGTCTGTACCAAGGGTGGGGTATTATGGTGCGTCTGTACCAAGGGTGAGATATTATGGTGTGTCTGTACCAAGTGTGAGATATTATGGCGAGTCTGTACATATTCCATAGTAATGTGAAATTATTATTCCGAATTTTATGCCGGATATGAGTAATTATCACAGCGGCAGTACAAATATATATCAGAAAGTGAGGAAATGTGCAGTACAAATATATATCAGAAAGTGAGGAAATGTGCTATTGTTAAATGTCACTCTCACACCAAGTCAAACAAGTCAATGCACACAGTGGCTGACTTTACTGCTAATTGATTTCAATAAAATGGATACATATAGTATCCGAGATACAAACCATTTTGAGAACTGGAGCCTGCATGTACAACCTCAGTGCCTCACTAAGTTTCATGTATATTACAGCGGAAGCAACATTCTTGACTGAAAAATATCAAAGACAGGAGATTATTATCAACCCCTGATCAAATGGAGTGCGAATCTGGCTAAAATTTGATATAATAATTTTTAATTTTTTATGTCTGTGTGATATTGATGGAGCGAGCATCCAGTTACAATTTGATACTATATGTCTGTGTGATATTGATGGAGCGAGCATCAAGTTACAATTTGATATTATATGTCTGTACGATATTGATGGAGCGAGCATCCAGTTACAATTTGATACTATATGTCTGTACGATATTGATGGAGCGAGCATCCAGTTACAATTTGATACTATATGTCTGTACGATATTGATGGAGCGAGCATCAAGTTACAATTTGATACTATATGTCTGTACGATATTGATGGAGCGAGCATCCAGTTACAATGTGATACTATATATCTGTGTGATATTGATGGAGCGAGCATCAAGTTACAATTTGATACTATATATCTGTGTGATATTGATGGAGCGAGCATCCGGTTACAATTTGATACTATATGTCTGTACGATATTGATGGAGCGAGCATCAAGTTACAATTTGATACTATATGTCTGTGTGATATTGATGAAGCGAGTATCCAGTTACAATTTGATACTATATGTCTGTGTGATATTGATGGAGCGAGCATCCGGTTACAATTTGATACAATATGTCTGTACGATATTGATGGAGCGAGCATCCAGTTACAATTTGATACTAAATGTCTGTACGATATTGATGGAGCGAGCATCAAGTTACAATTTGATACTATATGTCTGTACGATATTGATGGAGCGAGCATCCAGTTACAATTTGATACTATATGTCTGTGTGATATTGATGGAGCGAGCATCCAGTTACAATTTGATACTATATGTCTGTGTGATATTGATGGAGCGAGCATCCAGTTACACTTGGATACTATATGTCTGTGTGATATTGATGGAGCGAGCATCAAGTTACAATTTGATACTATATGTCTGTGTGATATTGATGGAGCGAGCATCCGGTTACAATTTAATACTATATGTCTGTGTGATATTGATGGAGCGAGCATCCAGTTACAATTTGATACTATATCTCTGTGTGATATTGATGGAGCGAGCATCCAGTTACACTTTGATACTCTATATGTCAGTGTGATATTGATGGAGCGAGTATCCAGTTACACTTGGATACTATATGTCTGTGTGATATTGATGGAGCGAGCATCCAGTTACAATTTGATACTATATGTCAGTGTGATATTGATGGAGCGAGCATCCAGTTACACTTTGATACTATATGTCTGTGTGATATTGATGGAGCGAGCATTCAGTTACACTTGGATACTATATGTCTGTGTGATATTGATGGAGCGAGCATCAAGTTACAATTTGATACTATATGTCTGTGTGATATTGATGGAGCGAGCATCCGGTTACAATTTGATACTATATGTCTGTGTGATATTGATGGAGCGAGCATCCAGTTACACTTTGATACTCTATATGTCAGTGTGATATTGATGGAGCGAGTATCCAGTTACACTTGGATACTATATGTCTGTGTGATATTGATGGAGCGAGCATTCAGTTACAATTTGATACTATATGTCAGTGTGATATTGATGGAGCGAGCATCCAGTTACAATTTGATACTATATGTCTGTGTGATATTGATGGAGCGATGTCATATCTTACAAACACCTAACAATTTACAATATAATATATGTATGTCATCTCTTACAAACCCCTAATAATTTACAATATAATATATGTATGTCATCTCTTACAAACCCCTAATAATTTACAATATAATATATATGTCATCTCTTACAAACCCCTAACAATTTACAATATAATATATGTCATCTCTTACAAACCCCTAATAATTTACAATATAATATATGTATGTCATCTCTTACAAACCCCTAATAATTTACAATATAATATATGTATGTCATCTCTTACAAACCCCTAACAATTTACAATATAATATATGTATGTCATATCTTACAAACCCCTAACAATTTACAATATAATATATATGTAATCTCTTACAAACCCCGAACATTTATGAATTGCTTACATCTATTCAGCTGGCGTGTCCGCTGTTTCTGTATAGGTGTATCGGCAGCTGTGCTGTCACTGGGTTCATTGTGAACTCCCAAAACCTGATCATATAAATCAATATGAATAATAATTAACAACTTAATTACTTGCTATGAATTAATATATAATATGTATTGTAAGTGTTTCATAAAATATTGTTAATCGAGAATCCCCAAAATGTGTAAACATGGTGAATTGCTTGATCATGAAGTAGAACATTACTCTTCAACAATTTCAAGTTCATTAAAAAATATTACAAAGTTATAAAGTTGAATTTCTTTACTGAAAAACATGGGTAATGTAAAGTTGTATGCACAGGTAGACGCACTTGAAAGGTGTCGTATAGGTTAGAAAACATGGGTAATGTAAAGTTGGATGCACAGATAGACGCACTTGAAAAGTGTCATATACGTTAGAAAACATGGGTAATGGAAAGTTGGTGCAAAGGTAGACACTCCTGAAAGGTGTCGTACAGGTTAGAAAACATGGGTAATGGAAAGTTGGATGCAAATGTAGACACCCCTGAAAGGTGTCGTACAGGTTGGAAAACATGGGTAATTGAAAGTTGGATGCACAGATAGACACTTCTGAAAGGTGTCGTATAGGTTGGAAAACATGGGTAATGTAAAGTTGGATGCACATATAGACACTCCTGAAAGATGTCGTAAATGTAGGAAAACATGGGTAATGTAAAGTTGGATGCAAAGGTAGACACTCATGAAAGGTGTCGTGCATGTTAGAAAACATGGGTAATGTAAGCTGGGTGCAAAGGTACACATTCCTGGATGGTGTCGTACAGGTTAGAAAGATCATTTATGTAAGTTTGGATTTAAAATAAACAAATGCTCAAATTGATAATGTTCAACTAGAAATTTTAAAATAACGAGAGAGCAAGGTGCTACTACATTGTATTTTACGGCAATTGTTTAAAAACAACATAATAAAACAACATAAAGAGCAAACCATTAACATGAATGCATCGTCAAAAATGAAACTAATGTTAGCTACTAACCTGCATGTGATCATCTTTGATCGGCTGGAGCTCAAACAATTCCCTAGGACAGCACTGACTGGCCCCTGGCGACATGACTATCATTCCCGATTGGCAATGACCTTCCGCTACAGTGACGTCGGATACCGCCGGTCCCAACTCAATGTAGTGGCGATGCTCGTCATTACCAAGGTACGTGATCGCCATCTCACCAGCAGAAACACCTAAATTGATTGTTATATTGTGTTAGTTCAGCATAGCTATGCATATGTATTTTGGCTATGTCTCTTTCTGAATATTATTTCAAATGGAAACATATAATTATAATTCATGTGCATATTAAATTTTATCGTCGGGTTAACATTAACAAATACCATTTACAGCGTTATTGATGATTTTGTAATGGAGGCAATCTACAAACACTAACTTCATAAAGCACATTTCATTTGCGAGAAGATGAATACACTCCTTAGAATATCTCGGTGTGCAATACATTCCAAGTACTATACATCTTAGAATATCTCGGTGTGCAGTACATTCCAAGTACTATACATCTTAGAATATATCGGTGTGCAGTACATTCCAAGTACTATACATCTTAGAATATCTCGGTGTGCAGTACATTCCAAGTACTATGCATCTTAGAATATCTCGGTGTGCAGTACATTCCAAGTACTATACATCTTAGAATATCTCGGTGTGCAGTACATTCCAAGTACTATACATCTTAGAATATCTCGGTGTGCAGTACATTCCAAGTACTATGCATCTTAGAATATATCGGTGTGCAGTACATTCCAAGTACTATACATCTTAGAATATCTCGGTGTGCAGTACATTCCAAGTACTATACATCTTAGAATATCTCGGTGTGCAGTACATTCCAAGTACTATCATCTTAGAATATATCGGTGTGCAGTACATTCCAAGTACTATACATCTTAGAATATCTCGGTGTGCAGTACATTCCAAGTACTATACATCTTAGAATATCTCGGTGTGCAGTACATTCCAAGTACTATACATCTTAGAATATATCGGTGTGCAGTACATTCCAAGTACTATGCATCTTAGAATATCTCGGTGTGCAGTACATTCCAAGTACTATGCATCTTAGAATATATCGGTGTACAGTACATTCCAAGTACTATACTGTTTAGAATATCTTGGTGTGCAGCTTAGTTTATACACATTTATTTTAGCCCGACTGCGAAACAAGCTCCTACAACTTCTATTAATCACTCTCGAGACCTCATTCCTGATGGAATCCATCGCCTCAATGGCGAGAGAAGAGGCAATTAGGAATTTAAATGCATTGCCTAAGCACACAATTGTAACGACTACACCTGGGCTCAAACTCTGGGCCTTTCGCATCTGAAGCAGTACTACACTTCGAAGATATCGGTGTGCAAAACATTCCAAGTACCAAGATCCTTGGTATCAATAGTAATTTTTAGCTATTCATCTCATCTATAATCCTGTCAATAAGCTAATGTACCTATTTCGACTGTCAGTGTTCCTGTCAATAACCAAGACAACATACCTATTTCCACAGTGAGTGTCACGCCATCTTCATTGGTCCACTCTCCATATTTCCGCTGAATAGCATGACAACATCTCAGCACCTTTGCAAGCTCACATTCACGCCTACTGACGTCATCCACTCGCCATACTGCCAATATTGCATCACCTATTAGGGAAAGAACAACAGTATATCGATTATTTATAATATGGTATTCATGTATAGTAATTTATTGTTACAAAATAATCATTTTTTGTTTAAGTGAGAAAGGATCAAAATACTTATACGTAGAGCTTTTTTCTCTCAATCGAACGTTATTGATTGTATAAATGCACACTTAGTCGCTTTTCGACCGATTTCGAAGATATTTACCCGAAATAGATCACTGTATAGACTACTTGCGGATTAGTAAAGACTATGATAACTTTACCTATCTATTGTAAATGTCACCGTGGCGTAGTGGTTAAGCTGTTAGGACAGTGATCGTGAGTTCGAAACAGCTGAGAAGATTTTTTTCCTCAACAAGTTTTATTATACTCTTCTTATATTGCGATAATAACTTATAGAACGTATACTTTGATATGTATTGAGAACAAGTTATTACTTTATACAGATATTTTGGTTATACATTCACACATTACAGCATACACACATACAACACTATACATACTCGTGAAAGTGAATTGAAAAGTACAAACATGAAACAACAGAGCCGAAAAGTGAAAGTGAAATCAATTGTATATTTGAACGGCATTCGACGGACATAAATAGTTGAAAGCAATTTAGTTTAAACATATTTATTTTCTGTCAATACATGATTATTTACAATAACTGATATAAGGAATTGGACAGAAAGCTGTATAGCTTATGATTGTCCTCTCCTTTCTAAATAATAATTCTACACATTTCATGGCATAATAGTTTACAATTTCATAAATCATTGATTTTTCTTTAGGGAGCAAATTTGAAAATGAAATTTTGAAATGCAACAGCACAGGAAATGGAATACTAAAATAGCCAGAAGCGATTTCATCAAATGAGATAGTCTGTCTACATATACTCGTAGAAAGTGAATACATGGGGTATAATGAAAAGTGGACATATACTGATGCATTATAACTAGTGAATTTGAACATTGTGAATGAGTACTGCACTTGACCTTTTGAATACTACGAACAGTACGGTGTGAATGATACAACAAAGACTTCTTGTGTTGGAACGTATCATTGGAGACTACTAGACTATAACATTGATGAACAATGAGCATGGATGTGATAAATTGTTAAATTGAATAATTGTGGAAGTGATATTTATATACAATACAGTGACAGAACTGGGAGGTTAGGTGACAATAATAGTACAGTAGCTTTGGTTCGTGATATATATAGTATATGTTAGTAACGGAATAGTCATGGCGGAATATAAGAAGAGACAGAAGGAGGCAGAACGATGAAGATGAACATAAATATATGGAGAGACAGGTAGAGGAGAAACACAGTAGAGCAATGAAAGAATTAACTTTACAAAGGGAGAATCTGCGACGGGAGAGACATGAAAAGAGTGAACAGAAAAAGAAAGTGTCAGACAAAGAATATGAATTACAGGAAATGAAAAAGCAAATGGGAATCATGGAAGAACAAATGAAGTTGTTGCAAGAGACAAACATGTTTAATGAAAATGACGCATATGAATTGCGAACAGGAAATAAGGACATTACGGTACATGAGTCTAGAGACGATGAAACAAATAATCTAGTAAAGCATACATACATACATACATACACAGTGATATGCATAGACATGAAAGTGATGTGGAAGAAGCGAATGAAGAACACGGAATAAATTACAGTACTTCTGATGATGTAAATAGTGATGACTCGTATGTTACTCTGGATAAAGTAGAACGCACAGAAAAGAGATATATGGAATTGAAAAAGGTACTAGTTCAGAAATTGATACGTGTGAACACTTGAGTGAAAAATGGTTAGAAGAGAAAGCAAAGAAGTTAGACAGTACACCAATTCATGATCGTGAAAAGTAAAATGGCAGTGAAGGAAATTTGCGAAGACGTTTACACGACAGCATAGAGAGTATTAATAAGAAGGAAAATAGTAAGAGACGTAAAGAGAGAGACGTTTATTCATGAAGCAAGTGATGACGAATGTGAAGTAAGAGAACTAATAGAAAAATTACGAATGAAAGAGTTGAAAAGTAGAAAAAGAAATAGAAAGAAAAGATAAACTGAAAGACATTGAAAGAAGAGAAAGAGAATTACTAATACAACGGAAGTCGATAATAGAAAGGGAAAGACAGGTACAGAAAAAGGAACAGCAACGCAATGATCGAGATAGTTTAACAATAGTCGGTTTCAGTATTTACAAAACGTATTTCATAAGCGAACAACGATCTAAGGCATTTAATGTTTCAAACACATTTCTGCAAGAAATCAACATGATTAAAGAATACTTTAAATTCAAAGGTAAAGAGGTTCCTTTTTTAAAAAAGTTTATTGACTACTACTAAATTGTGGCAAGAATTATGAGTTAATTAGGTGAATTTTACTACTCTATGTTTCATGTTTGACATTGTCAATTTACATAGTCAATTTATTATAAAACATACGGAATAATAGTTTTCTGTGAATCTATTGTACATAGTACATATCACAATGTTTATAATTGATATTGTTATTATGTAATTGTTAACATGTATGTGATCTTAAATAAAAGAGAGAAGAAAAAAATGATCGAGATGGATATAAAATGGACGAGAGAATAGAGAGAGGTTATATTGATAATAGATCTGGAGACAGATATGGAGATTACAGAAGAAGAAATAGGTGGAACCGTAGGGATTCCGAATGGAAAAGAGATGATAGATCAACATGACGTGATATCGATAGAGATCCTGGATACAGAAGGAGGTATAATCCAAGATATAGGAGAAATGGACAGAGAAATTATTATGGTAGAGACAATGAAGATTGGTATTACAGATCAGATCTTGGATCAGAACATAATACGAACAGGAGAAGTGACTTAAGAGGTGATTACGGTAGAAGAAGTATAGATGAAAGTACTAGTAGAGAGCACAACATAATACATGACGATAGAGAAAGACAAAGATCATCGAATGGACCAAGATAGAAGAACTAGTGTTTACAGAGAGAGTAATAGAAGTGGTAGAACAGGCGATAGGAGAGACAACCCACCATATGAAGACATACGATACAACACAGATGGGCAAAGACGACAGGAACGGTATAGAGACCAAAGTCAACAAGAGAAAGAAAGACAACAGGAATTTGTTAAACCAAAGGGCGTCTCTGTCGAGGGGCAGATAAGGGACAACGCCAATAGTACAGGCCCTAGACCAACACTATTTAATAGAATTGTCGGAAATAACAACATAGATGACATAGTAGTAGAAGGGAAATCTACAAACGGCTTTATAGATACTGGTTCGATGATTACCACCATGTCTTCAGAATTTTACAATTCATTACAACCTAGACCACCTTTACTTTCTTGGACTGAATTTAATCTGGAAATCAGTGCTGCAAATGGAGAAAAAGTTCCGTATCATGGATATGTTGAAGTTGATATTGTAGTTCAATTTCTGCAAAACAAGACATTTGATGTTCCAGTTTTGATAGTACCAACGACGAAGACAAATTCAAAAGTACCATTAAAACATTAAAATCAACACAGAGAGTCACACTTCAACCATACGAAACAAGAACCATCACAGGCATAGTAAGGAAAACACGGACAGTATATTCAGCAGTTACGGAACCATGCTCTGATAATAACTGTTCCGAGTAGAGTGAGCGTATGCCCAAGGGTAGTAACACTAGAAAATCCTGAGAAGACTGCTAGAATACCAATTCGTGTATTTAATCTCTCAGCAAAAAGAATATCAATTTAAGCCGGATCCAACTTATGCGATCTCCATGAAGTCAATATGCTACGTCAGTCTCCTATAGTTGATGATGACAGTACATCGAAGAAGGCAACTTCAAATCAACAAGAATCATACGAAGACAATGAAACAGGGTTACCCTTTGGAGTGAAGTTGGACAATGTCGATCTCGCTAAGGAGGAAAAACAAAAGGTTGTGCATATATGTTCGAAATGGAAACATCTTTTCTCAACTGGACCAACAGATTTGATTGAACATGAAATACACTTATCTGACGAAAAACCATTTAAGGAATCTCAAAGAAACATACCAAGAAGTGCGAGAGCATCTGAAAGAAATGATAGGCTGCGGCGCTATAAGAGAGTCAAACAGCCCTTTCTCAGCTAACATAGTTATAGTGAGAAAGAAGGATGGGTCCATTAGGTTTTGCATAGATTATCGAAAACTAAATCAACGCACGGTCAAATACGCCTATGCTATTTCAAAGATAGAGAATACACTACACCTTTCAGGCTCTAAATACTTCTCTAAATTAGACCTCCTTTCCGGCTACTGGCAGGTTTCGACGAAGGAAGAGGACATACCTAACACAGCATTTGGGGGGGTGCACTGGGATTTTATGAATGCAATAGGATGCCCTTTGGAATTACCAATGCTCCAGCGACATTTCAAAGATTGATGGAGAGATGCATGGGCTACCTAAATCTACGGGAGTGTCTTATATATTTGGACAACATAATTATATTTTCATCAACCTTTGATCAACATTTGGAACGGCTTGATGCTGTATTCTCTCGCTTAGCAGAACATAACCTGAGATTAAAAGGCAGTAAATGCGAATTTTTCAATTTCATGTTGTTTCAGAGAAAGGAAAATATGCCCATCCTGACAAAATAGCCGCTGTAAAATCTTGGCCTGTTCCCAAGAGTACAAATGATATCAGAAAGTTCCTCGGCTTTACTGGATACTACAGGTGCTTCATAAAGCATTATGCAACCATTGTCTAAACAATCTACTCATTGGCCACTCTACGAAGAATAAACAGAAAGCTCCGAAGAAGAAGATACCCTTACTTGGGGTCCAGAACAACAAGAGTCATTCGACGCCATTGTCGATAAATTAACGAAACCACCTGTACTTGCGTATGCAAATTACCAACTTCCGTTTATGGTACATACCGATGCCTATGCAAGCCGAAGTTTGAAGCCATCAGAGAAACATTATCCGGCGCACAAACTCGAATTCTTGGCACTAAAATGGGCTGTTACGGAGAAATTTAATGACTACCTATATGGATGCACATTCAATGTGTTGATGGATAACAATCGTCCTCTTACATATGTTCAGACTTCTGCAAAGCTAGATGCCACGGGACATCGGTGGATGGCCACGCGCTCGTGCTATGATTATCAGATCAAGATATAGAAGTGGAAAGCAGAATGCAGATGCTGATGGATTATCAAGGATACATAAACACGACTTAGACTCCTACAATACAGTAATTACACGAGATGTTATATCCGCACTCACCTTAGGTGCAACAGTAAACGTCAAGAAAGCACATTTGGTCTATAGGATAGTAACACCCGACAACATACCTGCAGTTGAAACGAATGCAACTGATGAACTCCCGGACGATGTGGTAGAGTCAGAATCCCTTTGTTCCAAAGACTGGAAAATGTCCCAACAAAACGATTCAACTATCTCAAAGGTTCTCACTCATTTGAAGGACGGAACAAGGCCAACCGTTAAGCGGACCTCGAACCTGGATCCATCAGTGAATAAGTACTTAAGAAAGTGGGATAAGCTCGAACTTTGAGAAGGTGTTCTTTATCGTCGTGGTCTTATTCACAACGAAACCTACCTGTAGCTTGTCTTACCTGTTGACCTTAGAGATGAACTATTCCACGCGTTACATGATGATCTTATACATGGTCCACGTTATACAGTACACATATAGAATCAGGGCAGAGATAGTAATGGAAGTAGAAATGTGACTGAAAATAGTATAGCCAGTATACTATTGGTGCATTTATAGCACGTTATATTATAGGAATTTACCTAGTATTTTCCGTTTACTGTTTTGCCCGGACGTGGTATATCCCCGGAGTGGAGAGAATTTGTGTCTCGCAGCGTGTGCGACACTTTTAATTCCAGTTTTATCACAACCCTCATTGTGATAAAACTGGAATTAAAAGTGTTTATTGGATATTGTTTGATGTAAAATTTATACTGGAATACTCGTGAATTTCAGCTTCAGACGTTTGTTGACTTTGATTTTCATTTTCCCATTCGGAATTACCGCAACAAGGCGTAAACAGAAAACAATAGAAAGGGACTAATTTATTCACCTATTATTTCGTTTACAAGCCTGTGTGGCGTATAACATAGATCTGGATTATATTCTGACAGTTTAAGAAACTTGCACATCATTGTATACATTTGTGATCGTGTGCTTCTGGCTATACTTTGTACCACAAACTAGATAATCTTGGGATTACCATACTTTATCAGCCAGGCTATTCAGTGTTATTGATCATGGAGTTCGAACCGTTATCAAGAGATGACAATACAGAGGTCAAAGTACCTGTCTCTTCGTGTGCTGCTACACTTAACAGGGATACACCATTAAACACCGATGGCGCCGGCGGCACTGTCTGCTCTGGTGTAGATAATGACAATATAGAATATAATCGTCTCGTCACCATGTTCCGTGACATTCCGAGTGAGTTATTTATAACTCGTGTTCTTAAAGACTATGCCAGCTGCGAGCCCGATTTAAACAAAACGAGAGAAATGCTATTTGTAATGGTCCGTGGAAACGATGATTTTCCATACGGACTTCAGGCGGAATTGAGACGGCGTATCTCCAGAACGAATGGAGAGCCGGCCGTTGTGAAGCTAGCTCAGGATATACATATCATAATGTCTGTGCTGGAAGGAGATGACTTTACGCTGCTGAAGGACTTATTGAGAGTTAAAAACCGCCCCTCACAACGGCTATTCACGCCGTCAACGCCACCATCCATGCTTCCGGCTGGTCAACCTACACCGAGAGCGCGCACCAGCTACGCAGCTGGTACTTCTGGTACATGCCAGTGTTCCAATGACGTTACCATCATGAAAGATACGATATCAACATTACAAGGAGACTTGTTTTTGCTCAAACAGTCGACTGCTGCGGTTGAAAAAGTTAGGTCTGACCAGATGACTGAATTAAAGGAAACAGTTATTGCTGTTAAGCACGAACTTTCATGCTACAGGGACAAACTAATTGGTGAAGTAGTGTCTATCAATGAGTCTCTTAAGTCTATACCCGCTGCTAGTGTGTCTATTACCAACAGAGTCAAAGAGCTGGAATCATTTCTCGACGCAACAAACTTCCACTCAGTTAATATTGTTCATCCTCCGCAACAAGATGTCACATCATCTTGTATTGCTGAATTTGATCCCATGGAACCTCGAGAAGATGACTTAAATTTCGGTAACCTCTCTATGCCGGAAGTTTCTGATGGGGCTCAGATAGAATCAGTAGATGCTGACGTCATTGAAACATTTTTAATATTTTTATCTGCCAAATCGAGTGATTGTAGTACTCAGTGTGATTTTAAACCCTTATTGCGTGATGTCGGTACGCAGTGCGAGGTTTCTTTACAGACAAATAATTCTTCTGCAAACGCATCGCAGTCTGTTAGAAAAGGCAAAGGCGGTCGTGGGAATATTAACCCTTCAAACCCTAGGCGTGCTAATGCTAATAGTGGCTGGGAAAAAATTAGTCAGGTGACATTTTCCGACATCATTGCTGAGATTGGAACTCCTTCTCAACCCCGTACACACGGTATTCCCGTTCGAGTTACGGAGCGAAGCCGATCACAAGACGATGCTGTTTCCAATGATGAGTTTAATGGTCAAATAAAACGAAAACCACAGCGATACTTTGTGAATGGCTTCAAAAACACAATAACTGATTTTAAAATTGCCAAGTATGTGTCAATCCGAGGTCTGAAGGCAACCATGGTTCGTATTTTCCCTAAAAGACGGGTCCCCGATGAAGTTATTATTCGTCTGAACATAGAGTCTGACGTTAATTGCTCCCTTGTAGAAGGTCCTGACTTCTGGCCGAATGGAGTTACATGTAGTAAATGGCTTTCGCGCAGTGAGCTTGTAAAGTCACGTAAAACTAGCGAGATGGCGCCACGTTTTAGTAGGCGCAACTCAGATTGTTCTACCCCTACCCACATTAATGCGCTTGGCTTCAGTCGTGTAAATGTCGGATATCCACATTCGGATTACAACATTTACTCGCATCTATATAGTCTTGACTAGGTGTCACGATCTGAGTTAAAATGTACAAGTGACAAGATAAAACTCGTTTCTGTCAATTTATGGCCAACATAAACTTAAATATATCATCCTGGAATGTTTCCGGGTTAATGTCTAGCTGTAGCTATTTATGTGACATGCTTAGTACACACTCTATAGATATATGTGGTATAGCTGAACACTGGTTATTTGAGAATAACATGTATATCTTGAACTCGATTCATAGTAAATATAAAGCTCATGGAGTATCTGACAAGTCATTATTAATGCCAAGCAAACGTAAAGTAGGGAAAGCCGGTGTGGCAATAATGTGGCATGTTAAACATGATAGATTTATCACACCCTTAGTTACTGATGATGATAGGATTGTTGGCATACAATTACAGTATTCCAAGGATCAGTATCTGTTTTTATTTCAAGTTTATCTACCATGTAAAAATCATTCTATACATGTATTTAGGGATTATATTGACAAATTATACAATT
Source organism: Archivesica marissinica (assembly GCA_014843695.1). Taxonomy (NCBI): domain Eukaryota; kingdom Metazoa; phylum Mollusca; class Bivalvia; order Venerida; family Vesicomyidae; genus Archivesica; species Archivesica marissinica. Next base: position 53,929,685 of record CM026399.1, read on the forward strand.
TATGGAGTTTATATAATGAATCTGGAACTGTGGTGTTTTTAGGTGATCTAAATTCTACATGTAATGGGTTGAGAACAGACAGTAGAGACATGTACCTTACTCAATTCTTAGTTGACACCAATTTAGTTGTAGTTAATTCTCTTGACCTATGTGTAGGCGCAAACAGTACCTTTGTGTCGTATGACGACATATTTGAAACGTTCATTGACTATACTATTGCCGGTTGAGAAAATGTACTGTGTAAAGACATGTGAAATAGTTGATGATCATTCTCTCAATGTGTCACGACATAGACCTATTATCTGTTGTTTGTTGTTACCAGTTGACAATGTTCAGAGCTCTGATACATGTACCTCTCAGCTAAATTCTGCTAACATGATAAACTGGAGACGTGTAACAGACGCAGAAATCGAGCTGTATACGCATAGCATGGACAATAGTGAATACTTACAATCCCTGAATGATATGTGCATACAAACGAATTCCGATATCGACCGTTTGTACGAAAATATAGTGCACTGTGTTACACACATTTCAGCATCTTCCTTCAAAAAGCGAAAATTTAGGCAGGTTTTAAAGCCATACTGGTCTCCGCAACTTACGAGGTTGAGCAAACATGTGAAAAATCTCCGCTGGAAATGGATTCTAGATGGAAAACCTCGTTCATATGTGTACCAGTCTTACGCAGATTACAAAAATGCCAAACGTGAATTTCGTAGATGCCACAGATACCATGTTCTACACTATTTTCAGCGGCAAGATGATGAACTAGACAAAACTGCCGAACTTGATAATAGTGATTTCTGGAGACTTATTAAAAGTAAGAAACATGTGCAAGGTAAATTGCAAAGTTCTGAACTTAAATTTAACGGTGCCGTGTATAGAGATCCCGAGGCTATCACGACTCTGGAAACATTATTTTACTGATTTATATTCGTCTTCAAACGAAGAGTGTTACGATGCACGTTGGAAAGATATTATCGATGCGCGCATACATGAACTAACATCACTTTCACCAGTTGCTCACAACGTAAACTTCACGCGAATATACAGTGGTAATGTCGAAAACGGAGTTCAGAATTGCCGAAAAGGGAAAAGCTGTGGTATTGATATCGTTTACTACGAACATCTAATATATGGTGGTGTACAATTGGTTAATATACTTGCGAAATTATATACGGCAATGTTATACTTTGGTTATGTGCCAGTAGACATGAATAAAGCTGTCATTGTTACACTGCACAAAGGTGGCCGAAAGCGTAAAGACGACCCCAATAATTACAGGGCTATTTCCTTGACGTCTGTGTTGCTGAAATTGTATGAAACTGTGTTGCTAGATCGATCTGAAAACTGCATATTAAACTCTTTAAGTAAGCAACAAGGAGGCTTTCAGAAACAGTTAGGTTGTCTCATGTCGTCATTCATGCTGAAAGAATCCATTCTTTATGCGAAGGAACACAAAAGTAAAGTCTTCGTTTGTTTCTTAGATGCCCGCCAGGTGTTCGACAGAGTCTGGCACCAAGGCCTGCTTTACAAACTATCCGAGACAGGAGTTGACCCTTACATATTTCATGCTTTTCTCAACATGTATTCGTCAATGCAAAGTTGTGTGCGCAATCAAGGATACCTATCCGACTGGTTTAAGTTATCGCAGGGCACGAGACAAGGCGGGCGTAGCTCTCCATTACTGTACCTCTTCTTTATAAATGGACTTGAACTTGAGTCTAGTAACCTCGGTATTTGTGTGTACAACATGAACATCTCAAGTCCTACTGTAGCTGACGACATGCTTCTAATTTCATTCTCGAAACACGGACTTAAAGATATGTTGTCTATCTGTCACAACTACGCAAATAAATGGCGTTATGCATACAATCCAACCAAATGTGCTGTAATCGTATTCAATGAATCATCGAACGATTGCGCCAAGAGTAACAGATACTGGAACCTTGGCGATAACGTTATCAGTGAACGGGAACAATATACACATTTGGGTGTTCTAGTGGATAAATACACGTGTTGTACCAACTCAGTGAGTGACGCTAAAACAAAACTAAGAGGCACATTGTTTAGTATCATGAACAGCTATCTAACCAGTGAAAGTAATCCTACTACATGGAGAACGATTTATAAGTCTGTTATGCTACCTAAAGCTCTATACGGGTGCGAACTCTGGAGTAATGTTTCGCCCTCGCACATGCTTTCCTTAGAAAGATCGCATAGAATTTGTGTAAAATTAGTACAGAATCTGCCTCCCTACACGAACACCGATATTGCTTTGAGTCTCCTGGGTGTCCTACCTATAGAAACTGAAATAAACTATAGAAAACTCCAATTCCTAGGACAGTTGTGTAGATTTCCTTGGATTTATTTAGCAAAACAGATGTTTATACAGAGACTTGTACATTACATCAATGATGAAAGGCAGGTACTTGGCTACATCCCTGATATCTTTAAACTTTTACATCAGTACAATCTTGCAGACTACCTGATAAGGTATAGCATGTCTGGAATATTCCCATCGAAACATGAGTGGAAGTCTATTCTTGTCAGACATGTCTACAAGCATGACTTCTCAACAATACTAGATCGTGTTATATGCAATAGTGAAGTCGTGGGTGTTGAGAATATTATGAATTTCAACAAACCCTGCTTGTTCTGGACCTTGGGAGCAGTGAGCCCAGAACTGAAATACCAGTGCAGATGTGCGGTAGAAACAATTGCCAAATTATTATCGTTTACAAATCATGTCAATTGCTCAAAATGCAATTCTCTGGTAGAAAATGTGATTATACACAAGATTTTCTTTTGTGCACACAATATCCGTTTACGAAATGTTTTATGGAAGCAGATATTACAAGTTGCTGGTTTTCAGTGTTACCTTCTTATGATCAGTGAACGGCCAGTACAACAAGTGTTTGACATGTTGACAGGTCTTTATACATATCCAATTAGTGGTGAGAGCTCTGAAGCTTTACAATTACAGTGTCTTAAAATAAGCTATAGAATGCTCATGTAACCATAACTATATGTGTACATTTAGTGTATTGCATCTTTGCTGAATGGCATAGCCATCAGATACATTAACTCCCTACGAACCTTTTGTGTTTCGTTTCGGCAAGATTGCTCACTGTGGGGTTGTTCGTATCACATGTTTGCCATGCCTTTTCAACTTCACCGATTATATGTATACTGAGTCAAAAAAGAAACGATACCAAACTAAAAATGACGTAAAACGGATAAAACCATAGAAAGGTTTAATATATTATTACGTATCAGTACCAGAAATCTTATTGCAACGTCAGCCAACCATAAACACAGGTAAATAAACACCCGATAATCCTGGAACGCCGAATTTCCGATTTGCACGTGCTCCTCTACAAAGACAACTTCCTACACATGTACAAATCGGAAAACCAGTTTATTGTACTGGTATTGCATTATCATCGAGGAAAAACACCTTAAATACCCATTGTTACCTCTAACAAAATGCCTAGGCTAAACCGCAATCAGAGCATGCGTGCCATTGGCATGGTTGACGGCGGTTTACGTCAGCTTGACGTCGCAAATCGACTCGGGGTTACGCGGATCACGATAACACGTCTACTTCGACGTTATCGAACATATGGATCGGTGGACGACCGTCCAAGATCTGGTCGACCACGTGTGACGACGCGTGAACAGGACCGTCACATTCGGACGTCACATTTACGTGACCGGTTCCTACCTGTTACTCACACAGCTGCCGTTACTCCTGGGATGACCAACAATCGCATTAGTGCACAAACAGTCAGGAACCGGCTCGGTGAACGTGGCATTCGTGCCTATCGGCCATACATTGGACCCATCCTGACACAACGTCAACGTGACGTACGGCGGGAATGGACGACGGAACGTGCTCGCTGGACTCGGTTACAGTGGAATTCGTTGATGTTTAGCGATGAATCGCGGTTCTGTTTGCGTCGAGCGGATGGCAGAGAGCGGGAATATCGCAGACGCGGTGAACGTTACGCCGACGCATGTGTACGTCAGGTCGATCTGTTCGGGGGCGGAAGCGTTATGGCGTGGGGCGGTATCACCTTCGGCAGTCGCACTGAACTGTTAGTGGTGGACGGGAACCTAAACGCCCAGCGGTACTGTGATGAGATCCTTGCGCCAGTTGCTGTGCCGTTCTTTAATGCCAACAGAAACGTCACACTGTTCCAACAGGACAACGCCAGGTGTCATACTGCTCGGATTTCCACCACATTAATGGAGCAGAACAATATTGAAACCCTGCCGTGGCCTGCTTTGTCACCAGACTTGTCACCCATAGAACATGTGTGGGATACGTTAGACCGCCTCGTCAGACGACGTCAGCCGGTAACGTTAAACCAACTGAGGGATGTTTTGCGTCAGGAGTGGACAAATATTGACCAGCAAGAGATTCAGACACTCTTCCGTTCGATGCGACGGCGGTGCATTGCAGTGAGAGACGCAAATGGTGCCCATACTCGGTATTGACGTCTGTGTGAAAACTCCATTAGACCCATGTCCGACGAATTACGTCATCACGTAGCAGACAGTTTCGGAGGCTCATTATGCTTTATGTGCTCCTCTTTCAAACATGTTGGACTATCATCTTATGAATTTTCAAAGAATTTTCTTAATAAATGTTGATATTATAGACACATAAACACCAGGTATCGTTTCTTTTTTGACTCAGTATATATACAATATACCACTTTAATATTAGTGTGGGAACTTTCATCCTCAGTTTTAGTATGAATGGCATCGCATTCAGATCATGCCAGGACATACACGGACTAGTTGGCACATATGATTGATTCATACATAATTATATTGTATATACATGAACGTGTTGATAATACAATTTACATAACGAATATACCCCCTCACATTCAATTGGAGAGAGTATTTAAGGGTCATCGTGTGGTCTGTCGGACGGAATATTGTGTCTTCGCTACATCTAACTTGCTATCTTTATCCGCACATGTGTTCATATGCTTCGTTTAGCCGGTGCCAGGGGAAAATGTATGATAATTATCTATCTAAACTGTAAATAAATTATAAATTGTACTTGTATATAACAATGTATGTATGATATAATTGTAGTACTGTTATTGTAAATTTGTATACATTCTGAACTTGTATTTTTTGAATTTGTATCAAATGCTCATCTATATGGTGGTAATAAAGAATATATATAGTAGACGATTTAAGTGTGATTACGTCACATGAGCGTTGTGTAGAACGTTAAATCGCACAAACATACGATATTGGTGTAACGTTAGAGAACGTTCACAAGAGACAGTTAGCAAGCATTGCAGTGATTGTATAGACTGAGAGAGGAACTGTTTAAGAGCAAGATCTTAGAACTCCGTGTGAACCTACATTGTTTTATATTATTATCATCATCATTCATACAAATAATTCATCATATTATTGTAAATAAACGTGTAAATATTGTACTGAGTGTTAGTCTGATTGAGTATTGTGATCCAGCTTTGTCGGTCCATCCTGTTACAGACCATGTATAAGACAGATTCTCTCTATTTGTACTGTATAACGTGGAACGTGTATAAGACATATTCTCTATTTGTACTGTATAATGTGGACCATGTATAAGACAGATTCTTTATTTGTACTGTATAACGTGGACCATGTATAAGGCAGGTTCTCTATTTGTACTGTATAACGTGGACCATGTATAAGACAGATTCTCTATTTGTACTGTATAACGTGGACCATGTATAAGGCAGGTTCTCTATTTGTACTGTATAACGTGGACCATATATAAGACATTCTCTATTTGTACTGTATAACGTGGACCATGTATAAGACATATTCTCTATTTGTACTGTATAACGTGGACCATGTATAAGACATATTGTCTATTTGTACTATATAACGTGGACCGTGTATAAGACATATTCTCTATTTGTACTGTATAACGTGGACCATGTATAAGACATGTTCTCTATTTGTACTGTATAGCGTGGACCATGATTAAGACAGGTTCTCTATTTGTACTGTATAACGTGGCCCATGTATAAGACAGGTTCTCTATTTGTACTGTATAACGTGGACCATGTATAAGACAGATTCTCTATTTGTACTGTATAATGTGGACCGTGTATAAGACATATTCTCTATTTGTACTGCATAACGTGGACCATGTATAAGACATGTTCTCTATTTGTACTGTATAACTTGGACCATGTATAAGGTTCTCTATTTGTACTGTATAACTTGGACCATGTATAAGACAGATTCTCTATTTGTACTGTATAACGTGGACCATGTATAAGACAGGTTCTCTATTTGTACTGTATAACTTGGACCATGTATAAGACAGATTCTCTATTTGTACTGTATAACTTGGACCATGTATAAGACAGGTTCTCTATTTGTACTGTATAACGTGGACCATGTATAAGACAGGTTCTCTATTTGTATTGTATAACTTGGACAATGTATAAGACAGGTTCTCTATTTGTACTGTATAACGTGGACTATGTATAATACATATTCTCTATTTGTACTGTATAACGTGGACCATGTATATGACAGGTTCTCTATTTGTACTGTATAATGTGGACCATGTATAAGACAGGTTCTCTATTTGTACTGTATAACGTGGACCATGTATAATATATATTCTCTATTTGTACTGTATAACGTGGACCATGTATAAGACAGGTTCTCTATTTGTACTGTATAACGTGGACCGTGTATAAGACATATTCTCTATTTGTACTGTATAACGTGGACCATGTATAAGACAGGTTCTCTATTTGTACTGTATAACGTGGACCATGTATAAGACAGGTTCTCTATTTGTACTGTATAACGTGGCCCATGTATAAGACAGGTTCTCTATTTGTACTGTATAACGTGGACCATGTATAAGACAGATTCTCTATTTGTACTGTATAATGTGGACTGTGTATAAGACATATTCTCTATTTGTACTGTATAACGTGGACCATGTATAAGACAGGTTCTCTATTTGTACTGTATAACTTAAACCATGTATAAGGTTCTCTATTTGTACTGTATAACTTGGACCATGTATAAGACAGATTCTCTATTTGTACTGTATAACGTGGACCATGTATAAGACAGGTTCTCTATTTGTACTGTATAACTTGGACCATGTATAAGACAGGTTCTCTATTTGTACTGTATAACTTGGACCATGTATAAGACAGGTTCTCTATTTGTACTGTATAACGTGGACCATGTATAAGACAGGTTCTCTATTTGTACTGTATAACTTGGACCATGTATAAGACAGGTTCTCTATTTGTACTGTATAATTTGGACCATGTATAAGACAGTTTCTATTGGTACTGTATAACGTGGACCATGTATAAGACAGGTTCTCTATTTGTACTGTATAACTTGGACCATGTATAAGACAGGTTCTCTATTTGTACTGTATAACGTGGACTATGTATAATACATATTCTCTATTTGTACTGTATAACGTGGACCATGTATAAGACAGGTTCTCTATTTGTACTGTATAATGTGGACCATGTATAAGACAGGTTCTCTATTTGTACTGTATAACGTGGACCATGTATAATACATATTCTCCATTTCTACTGTATAACGTGGACCATGCATGTATAAGACAGATTCTCTATGTGTACTGTATAACGAGGACCATGTATAAGACACGTTCTCTATTTGTACTGTATAACGTGGACCATGTATAAGGCAGGTTCTCTATTTGTACCGTATAACGCGGCCCATGTATAAGACAGATTCTCTGTTTGTACTGTATAACGTGGCCCATGTATAAGACATATTCTCTTTTTGTACTGTATAACGTGGACCATGTATAAGACGGATTCTCTATTTGTACTGTATAATGTGGACCATGTATAAGACATATTCTCTATTTGTACTGTATAACGTGGACCATGTAAAAGACAGGTTCTTTATTTGTACTGTATAACGTGGACCATGAATAAGACATATTCTCTATTTCTACTGTATAACGTGGACCATGTATAAGACAGATTCTCTATTTGTACTGTATAACGTGGACCATGTATAAGACATATTCTCTATTTGTACTCTATAATGTGGACCGTGTATAAGACAGGTTCTCTATTTGTAGTGTATAACGTGGACCATGTATAAGACATATTCTCTATTTGTACTGTATAAAGTGGACCATGTATAAGACATATTCTCTATTTCTACTGTATAACGTGGACCATGTATAAGACAGATTCTCTATTTGTACTGTATATCGTGGACCATGTATAAGACATATTCTCTATTTGTACTGTATAATGTGGACCGTATAAAAGACAGATTCTCTATTTGTACTGTATAACGTGGACCATGTATAAGACAGTATCTCTATTTGTACTGTATAACATGGACCATGTATAAGCCAGATTCTCTATTTGTACTGTATAATGTGGACCATGTATAAGAGAGTATCTCTATTTGTACTGTATAATGTGGACCATGTATAAGCCAGATTCTCTATTTGTACTGCATAACGTGGACCATGTATAAGAGATATTCTATATTTGTACTGTATAACTTGGACCATGTATAAGGTTCTCTTTTTGTACTGTATAACTTGGACCATGTATAAGACAGATTCTCTATTTGTACTGTATAACATGGACCATGTATAAGACAGATTCTCTATTTGTACTGTATAACGTCGACCATGTATAAGACATATTCTCTATTTGTACTGTATAACGTGGACCATGTATAAGACATATTCTCTATTTGTACTGTATAACTTGGACCATGTATAAGACAGGTTCTCTATTTGTACTGTATAACGTGGACCATGTATAAGACAGGTTCTCTATTTGTACTGTATAACGTGGACCGTGTATAAGACGGATTCTCTATTTGTACTGTATAATGTGGACCATGTATAAGGCAGGTTCTCTATTTGTACTGTATAACGTGGACCATGTATAAGACAGATTCTCTATTTGTACTGTATAATGTGGACCATGTATAATACATATTCTCTATTTGTACTGTATAATACATATTCTCTATTTGTACTGTATAAATTGGACCATGTAGAAGACAGATTCTCTATTTGTACTGTATAACGTGGACCGTGTATAAGACATATTCTCTATTTGTACTGTATAACGTGGACCATGTATAAGACAGATTCTCTATTTGTACTGTATAATGTGGACTGTGTATAAGACATATTCTCTATTTGTACTGTATAACGTGGACCATGAATAAGACAGATTATCTATTTGTACGGTATAATGTGGACCGTGTATAAGACATATTCTCTATTTGTATTGTACAACGTGGACCATGTATAAGACAGGTTCTCTATTTGTACTGTATAACGTGGACCATGTATAAGACAGGTTCTCTATTTGTACTGTATAACTTGGACCATGTATAAGACAGGTTCTCTATTTGTACTGTATAACTTGGACCATGTATAAGACAGGTTCTCTATTTGTACTGTATAACGTGGACTGTGTATAATGCATATTCTCTATTTGTACTGTATAACGTGGACCATGTATAAGACAGGTTCTCTATTTGTACTGTATAATGTGGACCATGTATAAGACAGGTTCTCTATTTGTACTGTATAACGTGGACCATGTATAATACATATTCTCTATTTGTAGTGTATAACGTGGACCATGTATAAGACAGGTTCTCTATTTGTACTGTATAACGTGGCCCATGTATAAGACAGGTTCTCTATTTGTACTGTATAACGTGGACCATGTATAAGACAGATTCTCTATTTGTACTGTATAATGTGGACCGTGTATAAGACATATTCTCTATTTGTACTGCATAACGTGGACCATGTATACGACATGTTCTCTATTTGTACTGTATAACTTGGACCATGTATAAGGTTCTCTATTTGTACTGTATAACTTGGACCATGTATAAGACAGATTCTCTATTTGTACTGTATAACGTGGACCATGTATAAGACAGGTTCTCTATTTGTACTGTATAACTTGGACCATGTATAAGACAGGTTCTCTATTTGTACTGTATAACTTGGACCATGTATAAGACAGATTCTCTATTTGTACTGTATAACGTGGACCATGTATAAGACAGGTTCTCTATTTGTACTGTATAACTTGGACCATGTATAAGACAGGTTCTCTATTTGTACTGTATAACTTGGACCATGTATAAGACAGGTTCTCTATTTGTACTGTATAACTTGGACCATGTATAAGACAGGTTCTCTATTTGTACTGTATAACGTGGACCATGTATAAGACAGGTTCTCTATTTGTACTGAATAACTTGGACAATGTATAAGACAGGTTCTCTATTTGTACTGTATAACGTGGACTATGTATAATACATATTCTCTATTTGTACTGTATAACGTGGACCATGTATATGACAGGTTCTCTATTTGTACTGTATAATGTGGACCATGTATAAGACAGGTTCTCTATTTGTACTGTATAACGTGGACCATGTATAATATATATTCTCTATTTGTACTGTATAACGTGGACCATGTATAAGACAGGTTCTCTATTTGTACTGTATAACGTGGACCGTGTATAAGACATATTCTCTATTTGTACTGTATAACGTGGACCATGTATAAGACAGGTTCTCTATTTGTACTGTATAACGTGGACCATGTATAAGACAGGTTCTCTATTTGTACTGTATAACGTGGCCCATGTACAAGACAGGTTCTCTATTTGTACTGTATAACGTGGACCATGTATAAGACAGATTCTCTATTTGTACTGTATAATGTGGACTGTGTATAAGACATATTCTCTATTTGTACTGTATAACGTGGACCATGTATAAGACAGGTTCTCTATTTGTACTGTATAACTTAAACCATGTATAAGGTTCTCTATTTGTACTGTATAACTTGGACCATGTATAAGACAGATTCTCTATTTGTACTGTATAACGTGGACCATGTATAAGACAGGTTCTCTATTTGTACTGTATAACTTGGACCATGTATAAGACAGGTTCTCTATTGTACTGTATAACTTGGACCATGTATAAGACAGATTCTCTATTTGTACTGTATAACGTGGACCATGTATAAGACAGGTTCTCTATTTGTACTGTATAACCTGGACCGTGTATAAGACAGCTTCTCTATTTGTACTGTATAACGTGGACCAGGTATAAGACATATTCTCTATTGGTACTGTTTAACGTGGACCATGTATAAAACAGGTTCTCTATTTGTACTGTATAACGTGGACCATGTATAAGACAGATTCTCTATTTGTACTGTATAACGTGGACCATGTATAAGACATATTCTCTATTTGTACTGTATAACGTGGACCATGTAAAAGACAGATTCTCTATTTGTACTGTATAACGTGGAGCATGTATAAGACAGGTTCTCTATTTGTACTGTATAAAGTGGACCATGTATAATACATATTCTCTATTTCTACTGTATAACGTGGACCATGTATAAGACAGATTCTCTATTTGTACTGTATATCGTGGACCATGTATAAGACATATTCTCTATTTGTACTGTATAATGTGGACCGTGTATAAGACAGATTCTCTATTTGTACTGTATAACGTGGACCTTGTATTTGTACTGTATAACGTGGACCATGTATAAGACAGGTTCTCTATTTGTACTGTATAACGTGGACCATGTATAAGACAGGTTCTCTATTTGTACTGTATAACGTGGACCATGTATAAGACATATTCTCTATTTGTACTGTATAACGTGGACCATGTAAAAGACAGGTTCTCTATTTGCACTGTATAACGTGGACCATGTATAAGACATATTCTCTATTTCTACTGTATAACGTGGACCATGTATAAGACAGATTCTCTATTTGTACTTTATAACGTGGACCATGTATAAGACATATTCTCTATTTGTACTGTAAAATGTGGACCGTGTATAAGACAGATTCTCTATTTGTACTGTATAACGTGGACCATGTATAAGACATATTCTCTATTTGTACTGTAAAATGTGGACCGTGTATAAGACAGATTCTCTATTTGTACTGTATAACGTGGACCATGTATAAGACAGATTCTCTATTTGTACTGTATAACGTGGACCATGTATAAGACATATTCTCTATTTGTACTGTATAACGTGGACCATGTATAAGACATATTCTCTATTTGTGCTGTATATGTGGACCGTGTATAAGCCAGATTCTCTATTTGTACTGTATAACATGGACCATGTATAAGCCAGATTCTCTATTTGTACTGTATAACGTGGACCATGTATAAGACAGTATCTCTATTTGTACTGTATAACGTGGACCATGTATAAGACAGGTTCTCTATTTCTACTGTATAACGTGGACCATGTATAAGACAGATTCTCTATTTGTACTGTATAACGTGGACCATGTATAAGACAGGTTCTCTATTTGTACTGTATAACTTGGACCATGTATAAGACAGGTTCTCTATTTGTACTGTATAACGTGGACTATGTATAAGACAGGTTCTCTATTTGTACTGTATAACTTGGACCATGTATAAGACAGGTTCTCTATTTGTACTGTATAACGTGGACCATGTATAAGACAGGTTCTCTATTTGTACTGTATAACTTGGACCATGTATAAGACAGGTTCTCTATTTGTACTGTATAACGTGGACTATGTATAATACATATTCTCTATTTGTACTGTATAACGTAGACCATGTATATGACAGGTTCTCTATTTGTACTGTATAATGTGGACCATGTATAAGACAGGTTCTCTATTTGTACTGTATAACGTGGACCATGTATAATACATATTCTCTATTTGTAATGTATAACGTGGACCATGTATAAGACAGGTTCTCTATTTGTACTGTATAACGTGGACCGTGTATAAGACATATTCTCTATTTGTACTGTATAACGTTGACCATGTATAAGACAGGTTCTCTATTTGTACTGTATAACGTGGACCATGTATAAGACAGGTTCTCTATTTGTACTGTATAACGTGGCCCATGTATAAGACAGGTTCTCTATTTGTACTGTATAACGTGGACCATGTATAAGACAGATTCTCTATTTGTACTGTATAATGTGGACCGTGTATAAGACATATTCTCTATTTGTACTGTATAACGTGGACCATGTATAAGACAGGGTCTCTATTTGTACTGTATAACGTGGACCATGTATAAGACAGGTTCTCTATTTGTACTGTATAACTTGGACCATGTATAAGACAGGTTCTCTATTTGTACTGTATAACGTGGACTGTGTATATGCATATTCTCTATTTGTACTGTATAACGTGGACCATGTATAAGACAGGTTCTCTATTGTACTGTATAATGTGGACCATGTATAAGACAGGTTCTCTATTTGTACTGTATAACGTGGACCATGTATAATACATATTCTCTATTTGTAGTGTATAACGTGGACCATGTATAAGACCTATTTGTACTGTATAACGTGGACCATGTATAAGACATATTCTCTATTTGTACTGTATAACGTGGACCATGTATAAGACAGATTCTCTATTTGTACTGTATAACGTGGACCATGTATAAGACAGATTCTCTATTTGTACTGTATAACGTGGACCATGTATAAGACAGATTCTCTATTTGTACTGTATAACGTGGACCATGTATAAGACAGATTCTCTATTTGTACTGTATAACGTGGACCATGTATAAGACATTCTCTATTTGTACTGTATAACGTGGACCATGTATAAGACATATTCTCTATTTGTACTGTATAACGTGGACCATGTATAAGACATATTCTCTATTTGTACTGTATAACGTGGACCATGTATAAGACATATTCTCTATTTGTACTGTATAACGTGGACCATGTATAAGACAGGTTCTCTATTTGTACTGTATAACGTGGACCATGTATAAGACAGATTCTCTATTTGTACTGTATAACGTGGACCATGTATAAGACAGATTCTCTATTTGTACTGTATAACGTGGACCATGTATAAGACAGATTCTCTATTTGTACTGTATAATGTGGACCATGTATAAGACATATTCTCTATTTGTACTGTATAACGTGGACCATGTATAAGACAGATTCTCTATTTGTACTGTATAACGTGGACCATGTATAAGGTTCTCTATTTGTACTGTATAACGTGGACCATGTATAAGACAGATTCTCTATTTGTACTGTATAACGTGGACCATGTATAAGACAGATTCTCTATTTGTACTGTATAACGTGGACCATGTATAAGACAGATTCTCTATTTGTACTGTATAACGTGGACCATGTATAAGACAGATTCTCTATTTGTACTGTATAACGTGGACCATGTATAAGACAGATTCTCTATTTGTACTGTATAACGTGGACCATGTATAAGACAGATTCTCTATTTGTACTGTATAACGTGGACCATGTATAAGACATATTCTCTATTTGTACTGTATAACGTGGACCATGTATAAGACAGATTCTCTATTTGTACTGTATAACGTGGACCATGTATAAGACAGATTCTCTATTTGTACTGTATAACGTGGACCATGTATAAGACATATTCTCTATTTGTACTGTATAACGTGGACCATGTATAAGACAGATTCTCTATTTGTACTGTATAACGTGGACCATGTATAAGACATATTCTCTATTTGTACTGTATAACGTGGACCATGTATAAGACAGATTCTCTATTTGTACTGTATAACGTGGACCATGTATAAGACAGATTCTCTATTTGTACTGTATAACGTGGACCATGTATAAGACAGATTCTCTATTTGTACTGTATAACGTGGACCATGTATAAGACAGATTCTCTATTTGTACTGTATAACGTGGACCATGTATAAGACATATTCTCTATTTGTACTGTATAACGTGGACCATGTATAAGACAGTTCTCTATTTGTACTGTATAACTGGACCATGTATAAGGTTCTC
>CM026399.1:53945622-53959605 GCA_014843695.1 Archivesica marissinica
AATGTGGACCATGTATAAGACGGATTCTCTATTTGTACTGTATAATGTGGACCATGTATAAGGCAGGTTCTCTATTTGTACCGTATAACGTGGCCCATGTATAAGACAGATTCTCTGTTTGTACTGTATAACGTGGCCCATGTATAAGACAGATTCTCTATTTGTACTGTATAACGTGGACCATGTATAAGACGGATTCTCTATTTGTACTGTATAACGTGGACCATGTATAAGACAGATTCTCTATTTGTACTGTATAACGTGGACCATGTATAAGACAGATTCTCTATTTGTACTGTATAACGTGGACCATGTATAAGACAGATTCTCTATTTGTACTGTATAACGTGGACCATGTATAAGACAGATTCTCTATTTGTACTGTATAACGTGGACCATGTATAAGACAGATTCTCTATTTGTACTGTATAACGTGGACCATGTATAAGACAGATTCTCTATTTGTACTGTATAACGTGGACCATGTATAAGACAGATTCTCTATTTGTACTGTATAACGTGGACCATGTATAAGACAGATTCTCTATTTGTACTGTATAACGTGGACCATGTATAAGACATATTCTCTATTTGTACTGTATAACGTGGACCATGTATAAGACATATTCTCTATTTGTACTGTATAACGTGGACCATGTATAAGACAGATTCTCTATTTGTACTGTATAACGTGGACCATGTATAAGACAGATTCTCTATTTGTACTGTATAATGTGGACCATGTTTCAAACATATTCACTCTAATGTGGACCGTGTATAAAACAGCCTCTATATTATGTGGATCGTGTATAAAACAGCTTCTATATAATGTGGATCGTGTAAAAAACAGGTTCTCTATAATGTGGAACGTGTATGAAACAGCATCTATATAATGTGGACCGTGTATAAAACAGGTTCTCTATTATGTGGACCGTGTATAAAACAGATTCTATATAATGTGGATCGTGTATAAAACAGATTCTATATAATGTGGATCGTGTATAAAACAGGTTCGATATAATGTGGACCGTGTATAAAACAGGTTCTCTATAATGTGGACCGTGTATAAAACAGATTCTATATAATGTGGATCGTGTATAAAACAGGTTCTATATAATGTGGATCGTGTATAAAACAGGTTCTATATAATGTGGAACGTGTATAAAACAGGGTCTATATAATGTGGATCGTGTATAAACAGGTTCTCTATAATGTGGACCGTGTATAAAACAGGTTCTCTATAATGTGGACCGTGTATAAAACAGCCTCTGTATAATGTGGACCGTGTATAAAACAGCCTCTGTATAATGTGGACCGTGTATAAAACAGCCTCTGTATAATGTGGACCGTGTATAAAACAGGTTCTCTATAATGTGGACGGTGTATAAAACAGCCTCTGTATAATGTGGATCGTGTATAAACAGGTTCTATATAATGTGCACCGTGTATAAAACAGATTCTGTATAATGTGGATCGTGTATAAATCAGGTTCTATATACTGTGGACCGTGTATAAAACAGGTTCTATATAATGTGGACCGTGTATAAAACAGGTTCTATATAATGTGGGTCGTGTATAAAACAGGTTCTATATAATGTGGACCGTGTATAAAACAGGTTCTCTATAATGTGGAACATGTATAAAACAGCCTCTGTATAATGTGGACCGTGTATAAAACAGGTTTTATATATTGTGGACCGTGTATAAAACAGGTTCTATATAATGTGGACCGTGTATAAAAGAGGTTCTATATAATGTGGACCGAGTATAAAACAGGTTCTATATAATGTGGACCGTGTATAAAACAGGTTCTATATAATGTGGATCGTGTATAAAACAGGTTCTATATAATGTGGACCGTGTATAAAACAGGTTCTATATAATGTGGACCGTGTATCAAACAGATCTTATATAATGTGGACCGTGTATCAAACAGATTTTATATAATGTGGACCGTGTATCAAACAGATCTTATATAATGTGGACCGATCCTCCGTGTATTCAAGAGGTTATATATGTGTACTATATAACATGGACCATGTATCAAACATATTCTATATTTGTACTGTATAACATGGACCGTGTATCAAACATATTATATATGTGTACTGTATAACGTGGACCATATCAAACATATTCTGTATAATGTGGACCGTGTATCAAACATATTCTATATGTGTACTGTATAACGTGGACCATATCAAACATATTCTGTATAATGTGGACCGTGTATAAAACATGTTCTCTATTTGTACTGTATAACGTGGACTATGTATAAGACAGCTTCTCTATTTGTTCTGTATAATGTGGACCGTGTATCAAACATATTCTCTATAATGTGAACCGTGTATAAAACAGCTTCTATGTTATGTGGATCGTGTATAAAACAGCTTCTATATAATGTGGATCGTGTAAAAAACAGCCTCTGTATAATGTGGATCGTATAAAAAACAGCTTCTATATTATGTGGACGGTGTATAAAACAGCCTCTGTATAATGTGGATCGTGTAAAAAACAGGTTCTCTATAATGTGGACCGTGTATGAAACAGCTTCTATATACTGTGGACCGTGTATAAAACAGGTTCTCTATAATGTGGACCGTGTATAAAACAGATTCTATATAATGTGGACCGTGTATAAAACAGGTTCTCTATAATGTGGACCGTGTATAAAACAGATTCTATATAATGTGGATCGTGTATAAAACAGGTTCTATATAATGTGGATCGTGTATAAATCAGGTTCTATATAATGTGGATCGTGTATAAACAGGTTCTATATAATGTGGACCGTGTATAAAACAGCCTCTGTATAATGTGGACCGTGTATAAAACAGCCTCTGTATAATGTGGACCGTGTATAAAACAGGTTCTCTATAATGTGGACGGTGTATAAAACAGCCTCTGTATAATGTGGATCGTGTATAAAACTGATTCTATATAATGTGGATCGTGTATAAAACAGGTTCTATATAATGTGGACCGTGTATAAAACAGGTTCTATATAATGTGGACCGTGTATAAAACAGGTTCTATATAATGTGGACCGTGTATAAAACAGGTTCTATATAATGTGGACCGTGTATAAAACAGGTTCTCTATAATGTGGACCATGTATAAAACAGCCTCTGTATAATGTGGACCGTGTATAAAACAGGTTTTATATATTGTGGACCGTGTATAAAACAGGTTCTCTATAATGTGGACCGTGTATAAAACAGGTTCTATATAATATGGACCGTGTATAAAACAGGTTCTATATAATATGGACCGTGTATAAAACAGGTTCTATATAATGTGGATCGTGTATAAAACAGGTTCTATATAATGTGGACCGTGTATAAAACAGGTTCTATATAATGTGGACCGTGTATCAAACAGATCTTATATAATGTGGACCGATCCTCCGTGTATAAAAGAGGTTATATATGTGTACTCTATAACATGGACCATGTATCAAACATATTCTATATTTGTACTGTATAACATGGACCGTATATCAAACATATTATATATGTGTACTGTATAACGTGGACCATATCAAACATATTCTGTATAATGTGGACCGTGTATCAAACATATTCTATATGTGTACTGTATAACGTGGACCATATCAAACATATTCTGTATAATGTGGACCGTGTATAAACAGGTTCTATATTTGTACTGTATAACGTGGACCATATCAAACATATTCTGTATAATGTGGACCGTGTATGAAACATATTATATATGTGTACTGTATAACGTGGACCATATCAAGCATATTCTATAGTTGTACAGTATAACGTGGACCATATCAAACATATTCTGTATAATGTGGACCGTGTATAAAACATATTCTATATGTGTACTGTATAAAGTGGACCATGTATAAATAGTCATTCTGTTCAACTAAAATCATTTGCCTATTTCAGCACTTCAGTATTACATTATTTATGTATAAATGTATGAATACATACCTTTAATGCTTTGTGGACAGTATTAATTATTAAAATTCCATTGGTGTTAAAACAATTGGGGCTTTAATTTTGTTTGCCAATAAATGTAATGAAAATTACCAAATGCCATGACTGAATAGGATTGACTTATTTGAAGATTAATTAAAGATAAACATTTGTGATGGACAATAGATAACTCAATCTAGCAATAATCTTTAACAGTGTGCGTTCATGCATAGCTAATTGTTTTTCTTGTCTTTTAATTTGGCCTGAAACATATCGTGATTGTTCCTTCAGTTAAATAATATTGGGGCAGCTGTATATCTGATACACGGTGCAGTTTGGCTGTTTACAAGGATTTGTCAGAGGTTAGACGAACACTATTTGTAGTAAGAACTGTGACTTCATACATTCATTTACTTGTTTGCAAAATTGGAATTAATGTAAGTACAGAATACTGAATGTAAGTACGTACTACTGAATGTATGTAAGTACATAATACTGAATGTATGTAAGTACATAATACTGAATGTATGTAAGTACAGAATACTGAATGTAAGTACGTACTACTGAATGTATGTAAGTACATAATACTGAATGTATGTAAGTACATAATACTGAATGTAAGTACGTACTACTGAATGTATGTAAGTACATAATACTGAATGTATGTAAGTACATAATACTGAATGTATGTAAGTACATAATACTGAATGTATGTAGGTACAGAATACTGAATGTATGTAAGTACATAATACTGAATGTATGTAAGTACATAATACTGAATGTATGTAAGTACATAATACTGAATGTATGTAAGCACAGAATACTGAATGTATGTAAGTACATAATACTGAATGTATGTAAGTACATAATACTGAATGTATGTAAGTACATAATACTGAATGTATGTAAGTACAGAATACTGAATGTATGTAAGTACATAATACTGAATGTATGTAAGTACATAATACTGAATGTATGTAAGTACATAATACTGAATGTATGTAAGTATATAATACTGAATGTAAGTACGTAATACTGAATGTAAGTACATAATACTGAATGTATGTAAGTACATAATACTGAATGTATGTAAGTATATAATACTGAATGTATGTAAGTACATAATACTGAATGTATGTAAGTATATAATACTGAATGTATGTAAGTACATAATACTGAATGTATGTAAGTATATAATACTGAATGTATGTAAGTACATAATACTGAATGTATGTAAGTATATAATACTGAATGTATGTAAGTACATAATACTGAATGTATGTAAGTATATAATACTGAATGTATGTAAGTACATAATACTGAATGTATGTAAGTATATAATACTGAATGTATGTAAGTACATAATACTGAATGTATGTAAGTATATAATACTGAATGTATGTAAGTACATAATACTGAATGTATGTAAGTATATAATACTGAATGTATGTAAGTACATAATACTGAATGTATGTAAGTACATAATACTGAATGTATGTAAGTACATAATACTGAATGTATGTAAGTATATACTGAATGTAAGTACATAATACTGAATGTAAGTACATAATACTGAATGTAAGTACGTAATACTGAATGTAAGTACATAATACTGAATGTAAGTACATAATACTGAATGTAAGTACGTAATACTGAATGTAAGTACATAATACTGAATGTAAGTACATAATACTGAATGTAAGTACGTAATACTGAATGTAAGTACATAATACTGAATGTAAGTACATAATACTGAATGTAAGTACGTAATACTGAATGTAAGTACATAATACTGAATGTAAGTACATAATACTGAATGTAAGTACGTAATACTGAATGTAAGTACATAATACTGAATGTAAGTACATAATACTGAATGTAAGTACGTAATACTGAATGTAAGTACATAATGTAAGACGTGTGTGTTTCTGATTACTGAAGGACTGTAAGACTTGTGGGTTTCTGATTACTGCAGACTGTAAGACTTGTGTGTTTCTGATTACTGCAGGACTGTACGACTTGTGGGTTTCTGATTACTGAAGGACTGTAAGACTTGTGGGTTTCTGATTACTGCAGGACTGTAAGACTTGTGGGTTTCTGATTACTGCAGGACTGTAAGACTTGTGGGTTTCTGATTACTGCAGGACTGTAAGACTTGTGGGTTTCTGATTACTGAAGGACTGCAAGACTTGTGGGTTCTGATTACTGTATGACTGTAAGACTTGTGGGTTTCTGATTACTGAAGGACTGTAAGACTTGTGGGTTTCTGATTACTGAAGGACTGTAAGACTTGTGGGTTTCTGATTACTGAAGGACTGTAAGACTTGTGGGTTTCTGATTACTGAAGGACTGTAAGACTTGTGGGTTTCTGATTACTGAAGGACTGTAAGACTTGTGGGTTTCTGATTACTGAAGGACTGTAAGACTTGTGGGTTTCTGATTACTGAAGGAATGTAAGACTTGTGGGTTTCTGATTACTGCAGGACTGTAAGACTTGTGGGTTTCTGATTACTGCAGGACTGTAAGACTTGTGGGTTTCTGATTACTGAAGGACTGCAAGACTTGTGGGTTCTGATTACTGTATGAATGTAAGACTTGTGGGTTTCTGATTACTGAAGGACTGCAAGACTTGTGGGTTTCTGATTACTGAAGGACTGTAAGACTTGTGGGTTTCTGATTACTGAAGGACTGCAAGACTTGTGGGTTTCTGATTACTGAAGGACTGTAAGACTTGTGGGTTTCTGATTACTGAAGGACTGTAAGACTTGTGGGTTTCTGATTACTGAAGGACTGCAAGACTTGTGGGTTTCTGATTACTGAAGGACTGCAAGACTTGTGGGTTTCTGATTACTGCAGGACTGTAAGACTTGTGGGTTTCTGATTACTGCAGACTGTAAGACTTGTGGGTTTCTGATTACTGCAGACTGTAAGACTTGTGGGTTTCTGATTACTGAAGGACTGTAAGACTTGTGGGTTTCTGATTACTGAAGGACTGTAAGACTTGTGGGTTTCTGATTACTGAAGGACTGTAAGACTTGTGGGTTTCTGATTACTGAAGGACTGTAAGACGTGTGGGTTTCTGATTACTGCAGGACTGTAAGACTTGTAGGTTTCTGATTACTGCAGGACTGTAAGACTTGTGGGTTTCTGATTACTGAAGGACTGCAAGACTTGTGGGTTCTGATTACTGTAAGACTGTAAGACTTGTGGGTTTCTGATTACTGAAGGACTGCAAGACTTGTGGGTTTCTGATTACTGATGGACTGTAAGACTTGTGGGTTTCTGATTACTGAAGGACTGCAAGACTTGTGGGTTTCTGATTACTGAAGGACTGTAAGACTTGTGGGTTTCTGATTACTGAAGGACTGTAAGACGTGTGGGTTTCTGATTACTGCAGGACTGTAAGGCTTGTAGGTTTCTGATTACTGCAGGACTGTAAGACTTGTGGGTTTCTGATTACTGAAGGACTGCAAGACTTGTGGGTTCTGATTACTGTAAGACTGTAAGACTTGTGGGTTTCTGATTACTGAAGGACTGCAAGACTTGTGGGTTTCTGATTACTGATGGACTGTAAGACTTGTGGGTTTCTGATTACTGAAGGACTGCAAGACTTGTGGGTTTCTGATTACTGAAGGACTGTAAGACTTGTGGGTTTCTGATTACTGAAGGACTGTAAGACGTGTGGGTTTCTGATTACTGAAGGACTGCAAGACTTGTTTGTTTCTGATTACTGAAGGACTGCAAGAATTGTGGGTTTCTGATTACTGCAGGACTGTAAGACTTGTGGGTTTCTGATTACTGCAGGACTGTAAGACTTGTGGGTTTCTGATTATTGCAGGACTGTAAGACTTGTGGGTTTATGATTACTGAAGGACTGTAAGACTTGTGGGTTTCTGATTACTGCAGGACTGTAAGACTTGTGGGTTTATGATTACTGAAAATCTGTAAGACTTGTGGGTTTCTGATTACTGCCTGACTGTAAGACTTGTGGGTTTCTGATTTCTGCAGGACTGCAAGACGTGTGGGTTATGATTACTGCCTGATTGCAAGACTTGTGGGTTTATGATTACTGAAGGACTGTGAGACTTGTGGCGTTATGATTACTGAAGTACTGTAAGATAAGTGGGTTTATGATTACTGAAGGACTGTAAGACTTGTGGGTTTCTGATTACTGAAGGACTGCAAGACTTGTGGGTTTCTGATTACTGAAGGACTGCAAGACATGTGGGTTTCTGATTACTGAAGGACTGCAATACTTGTGGGTTTCTGATTACTGCAGGACTGTAAGACTTGTGGGTTTCTGATTACTGCAGGACTGTAAGACTTGTGGGTTTCTGATTACTGAAGGACTGTAAGACTTGTGGGTTTCTGATTACTGAAGGACTGCACGACTTGTGGGTTTCTGATTACTGAAGGACTGTACGACTTGTGGGTTTCTGATTACTGCAGACTGTAAGACATGTTGGTTACTGATTACTGAAGGAATGTAAGACTTGTGGGTTTCTGATTACTGCAGGACTGTAAGACTTGTGGGTTTCTGATTACTGCAGGACTGTAAGACTTGTGGGTTTCTGATTACTGCAGGACTGTAAGACTTGTGGGTTTCTGATTACTGAAGGACTGTAAGACTTGTGGGTTTCTGATTACTGAAGGACTGTAAGACTTGTGGGTTTCTGATTACTGAAGGACTGCAAGACTTGTGGGTTTCTGATTACTGAAGGACTGTAAGACTTGTGGGTTTCTGATTACTGAAGGACTGTAAGACTTGTGGGTTTCTGATTACTGAAGGACTGCAAGACTTGTGGGTTTCTGATTACTGAAGGACTGCAAGACTTGTGGGTTTCTGATTACTGAAGGACTGCAAGACTTGTGGGTTTCTGATTACTGCAGGACTGTAAGACTTTGGGTTTCTGATTACTGCAGGACTGTAAGACTTGTGGGTTTCTGATTACTGAAGGACTGTAAGACTTGTGGGTTTCTGATTACTGAAGGACTGTAAGACTTGTGGGTTTCTGATTACTGAAGGACTGCAAGACTTGTGGGTTTCTGATTACTGAAGGACTGTAAGACTTGTGGGTTTCTGATTACTGAAGGACTGTAAGACTTGTGGGTTTCTGATTACTGCAGGACTGTAAGACTTGTGGGTTTCTGATTACTGAAGGACTGTAAGACTTGTGGGTTTCTGATTACTGAAGGACTGTAAGACTTGTGGGTTTCTGATTACTGAAGGACTGTAAGACTTGTGGGTTTCTGATTACTGAAGGACTGTAAGACTTGTGGGTTTCTGATTACTGAAGGACTGCAAGACTTGTGGGTTTCTGATTACTGAAGGACTGTAAGACTTGTGGGTTTCTGATTACTGAAGGACTGTAAGACTTGTGGGTTTCTGATTACTGAAGGACTGCAAGACTTGTGGGTTTCTGATTACTGAAGGACTGCAAGACTTGTGGGTTTCTGATTACTGAAGGACTGCAAGACTTGTGGGTTTCTGATTACTGAAGGACTGTAAGACTTGTGGGTTTCTGATTACTGAAGGACTGTAAGACTTGTGGGTTTCTGATTACTGCAGACTGTAAGACTTGTGGGTTTCTGATTACTGCAGACTGTAAGACTTGTGGGTTTCTGATTACTGAAGGACTGTAAGACTTGTGGGTTTCTGATTACTGAAGGACTGTAAGACTTGTGGGTTTCTGATTACTGAAGGACTGTAAGACTTGTGGGTTTCTGATTACTGCAGGACTGTAAGACTTGTGGGTTTCTGATTACTGAAGGACTGCAAGACTTGTGGGTTTCTGATTACTGAAGGACTGTAAGACTTGTGGGTTTCTGATTACTGAAGGACTGTAAGACTTGTGGGTTTCTGATTACTGCAGGACTGTAAGACTTGTGGGTTTCTGATTACTGAAGGACTGTAAGACTTGTGGGTTTCTGATTACTGCAGGACTGTAAGACTTGTGGGTTTCTGATTACTGCAGGACTGTAAGACTTGTGGGTTTCTGATTACTGCAGGACTGTAAGACTTGTGGGTTTCTGATTACTGAAGGACTGTAACTTGTGGGTTTCTGATTACTGAGGACTGAGGACTGTAAGACTTGTGGGTTTCTGATTACTGAAGGACTGTAAGACTTGTGGGTTTCTGATTACTGCAGGACTGTAAGACTTGTGGGTTTCTGATTACTGAAGGACTGCAAGACTTGTGGGTTTCTGATTACTGAAGGACTGTAAGACTTGTGGGTTTCTGATTACTGAAGGACTGCAAGACTTGTGGGTTTCTGATTACTGAAGGACTGTAAGACTTGTGGGTTTCTGATTACTGCAGGACTGTAAGACTTGTGGGTTTCTGATTACTGAAGGACTGTAAGACTTGTGGGTTTCTGATTACTGAAGGACTGCAAGACTTGTGGGTTTCTGATTACTGAAGGACTGTAAGACTTGTGGGTTTCTGATTACTGCAGACTAGACTTGGGTTTGATTACTGAAGGACTGTAAGACTTGTGGGTTTCTGATTACTGCAGGACTGTAAGACTTGTGGGTTTCTGATTACTGAAGGACTGTAAGACTTGTGGGTTTCTGATTACTGCAGGACTGTAAGACTTGTGGGTTTCTGATTACTGAAGGAATGTAAGACTTGTGGGTTTCTGATTACTGAAGGATTGTAAGACTTGTGGGTTTCTGATTACTGCAGGACTGTAATACTTGTGGGTGTCTGATTACTGAAGGACTGTATGACTTGTGGATTTCTGATTTCTGAAGGACTGCAAGACGTGTGGGTTTATGATTACTGAAGGACTGTAAGACTTGTGGGTTTCTGATTACTGAAGGACTGTACAACTTTTGGGTTTCTGATTACTGAAGGACTGCAAGACTTGTAGGTTTCTGATTACTGAAGGACTGCAAGAATTGTGGGTTTCTGATTACTGCAGGACTGTAAGACTTGTGGGTTTCTGATTACTGCAGGACTGTAAGACTTGTGGGTTTCTGATTACTGAAGGACTGCAAGACTTGTGGGTTTCTGATTACTGTAGGACTGTAAGACTTGTGGGTTTCTGATTACTGAAGGACTGCAAGACTTGTGGGTTTCTGATTACTGAAGGACTGTAAGACTTGTGGGTTTCTGATTACTGAAGGACTGTAAGACTTGTGGGTTTCTGATTACTGCAGGACTGTAAGACTTGTGGGTTTCTGATTACTGAAGGACTGCAAGACTTGTGGGTTTCTGATTACTGAAGGAATGCAAGACTTGTGGGTTTCTGATTACTGCAGGACTGTAAGACTTGTGGGTTTCTGATTACTGCAGGACTGTAAGACTTGTGGGTTTCTGATTACTGCAGGACTGTAAGACTTGTGGGTTTCTGATTACTGAAGGACTGTAAGACTTGTGGGTTTCTGATTACTGAAGGATTGTAAGACTTGTGGGTTTCTGATTACTGAAGGACTGTAAGACTTGTGGGTTTCTGATTACTGAAGGACTGCAAGACTTGTGGGTTTCTGATTACTGAAGGACTGTAAGACTTGTGGGTTTCTGATTACTGCAGGACTGTAAGACTTGTGGGTTTCTGATTACTGAAGGACTGTAAGACTTGTGGGTTTCTGATTACTGAAGGACTGTAAGACTTGTGGGTTTCTGATTACTGAAGGACTGTAAGACTTGTGGGTTTCTGATTACTGAAGGACTGTAAGACTTGTGGGTTTCTGATTACTGAAGGACTGTAAGACTTGTGGGTTTCTGATTACTGCAGGACTGTAAGACTTGTGGGTTTCTGATTACTGAAGGACTGCAAGACTTGTGGGTTTCTGATTACTGAAGGACTGTAAGACTTGTGGGTTTCTGATTACTGAAGGACTGTAAGACTTGTGGGTTTCTGATTACTGAAGGACTGTAAGACTTGTGGGTTTCTGATTACTGAAGGACTGTAAGACTTGTGGGTTTCTGATTACTGAAGGACTGTAAGACTTGTGGGTTTCTGATTACTGAAGGACTGTAAGACTTGTGGGTTTCTGATTACTGAAGGACTGCAAGACTTGTGGGTTTCTGATTACTGAAGGACTGCAAGACTTGTGGGTTTCTGATTACTGAAGGACTGCAAGACTTGTGGGTTTCTGATTACTGAAGGACTGTAAGACTTGTGGGTTTCTGATTACTGAAGGACTGTAAGACTTGTGGGTTTCTGATTACTGCAGACTGTAAGACTTGTGGGTTTCTGATTACTGCAGACTGTAAGACTTGTGGGTTTCTGATTACTGAAGGACTGTAAGACTTGTGGGTTTCTGATTACTGAAGGACTGTAAGACTTGTGGGTTTCTGATTACTGAAGGACTGTAAGACTTGTGGGTTTCTGATTACTGCAGGACTGTAAGACTTGTGGGTTTCTGATTACTGAAGGACTGTAAGACTTGTGGGTTTCTGATTACTGAAGGACTGCAAGACTTGTGGGTTTCTGATTACTGAAGGACTGTAAGACTTGTGGGTTTCTGATTACTGCAGGACTGTAAGACTTGTGGGTTTCTGATTACTGAAGGACTGTAAGACTTGTGGGTTTCTGATTACTGCAGGACTGTAAGACTTGTGGGTTTCTGATTACTGAAGGACTGTAAGACTTGTGGGTTTCTGATTACTGCAGGACTGTAAGACTTGTGGGTTTCTGATTACTGAAGGACTGTAAGACTTGTGGGTTTCTGATTACTGAAGGACTGTAAGACTTGTGGTTTGATTACTGAGACTGAAGAGTGGGTTTCTGATTACTGAAGGACTGTAAGACTTGTGGGTTTCTGATTACTGAAGGACTGTAAGACTTGTGGGTTTCTGATTACTGAAGGACTGTAAGACTTGTGGGTTTCTGATTACTGAAGGACTGTAAGACTTGTGGGTTTCTGATTACTGAAGGACTGTAAGACTTGTGGGTTTCTGATTACTGAAGGACTGCAAGACTTGTGGGTTTCTGATTACTGCAGGACTGTAAGACTTGTGGGTTTCTGATTACTGAAGGACTGTAAGACTTGTGGGTTTCTGATTACTGAAGGACTGTAAGACTTGTGGGTTTCTGATTACTGAAGGACTGTAAGACTTGTGGGTTTCTGATTACTGAAGGACTGTAAGACTTGTGGGTTTCTGATTACTGAAGGACTGTAAGACTTGTGGGTTTCTGATTACTGAAGGACTGCAAGACTTGTGGGTTTCTGATTACTGAAGGACTGTAAGACTTGTGGGTTTCTGATTACTGCAGGACTGTAAGACTTGTGGGTTTCTGATTACTGAAGGACTGTAAGACTTGTGGGTTTCTGATTACTGCAGGACTGTAAGACTTGTGGGTTTCTGATTACTGAAGGACTGTAAGACTTGTGGGTTTCTGATTACTGCAGGACTGTAAGACTTGTGGGTTTCTGATTACTGAAGGACTGTAAGACTTGTGGGTTTCTGATTACTGAAGGACTGTAAGACTTGTGGGTTTCTGATTACTGAAGGACTGTAAGACTTGTGGGTTTCTGATTACTGAAGGACTGCAAGACTTGTGGGTTTCTGATTACTGAAGGACTGCAAGACTTGTGGGTTTCTGATTACTGAAGGACTGTAAGACTTGTGGGTTTCTGATTACTGAATGACTGTAAGACTTGTGGGTTTCTGATTACTGAAGGACTGTAAGACTTGTGGGTTTCTGGTTACTGAAGGACTGCAAGACTTGTGGGTTTCTGATTACTGAAGGACTGCAAGACTTGTGGGTTTCTGATTACTGAAGGACTGCAAGACTTGTGGGTTTCTGATTACTGAAGGACTGCAAGACTTGTGGGTTTCTGATTACTGAAGGACTGTAAGACTTGTGGGTTTCTGATTACTGAAGGACTGCAAGACTTGTGGGTTTCTGATTACTGCAGGACTGTAAGACTTGTGGGTTTCTGATTACTGAAGGACTGTAAGACTTGTGGGTTTCTGATTACTGAAGGACTGTAAGACTTGTGGGTTTCTGATTACTGCAGGACTGTAAGACTTGTGGGTTTCTGATTACTGAAGGACTGTAAGACTTGTGGGTTTCTGATTACT
>CM026399.1:53960605-53994389 GCA_014843695.1 Archivesica marissinica
AGGACATCACATATATCAGTAGGATGTAAGTAGGACGTCACATACATCAGTAGGATGTAAGTAGGACATCACATACATCAGTAGGATGTAAGTAGGACATCACATACATCAGTAGGATGTAAGTAGGACATCACATACATCAGTAGGATGTCACAGACATCAGTAGGATGTAAGTAGGACATCACAGACATCAGTAGGATGTAAGTAGGACATCACATACATCAGTAGGATGTAAGTAGGACGTCACATACATCAGTAGGATGTAAGTAGGACATCACATACATCAGTAGGATGTAAGTAGGACATCACATACATCAGTAGGACGTCCAGACATCAGTAGGATGTCACAGACATCAGTAGGATGTAAGTAGGACATCACAGACATCAGTAGGATGTAAGTAGGACTTCACAGACATCAGTAGGATGTAAGTAGGACATCACATACATCAGTAGGATGTAAGTAGGACGTCGCAGACATCAGTAGGATGTAAGTAGGACGTCACATACATCAGTAGGATGTCGCAGACATCAGTAGGATGTAAGTAGGACGTCACAGACATCAGTAGGATGTAAGTAGGACATCACATACATCAGTAGGATGTAAGTAGGACATCACATACATCAGTAGGATGTAAGTAGGACATCACATACATCAGTAGGACGTCACATACATCAGTAGGATGTAAGTAGGACATCACATACATCAGTAGGACGTCACAGACATCAGTAGGATGTAAGTAGGACATCACATACATCAGTAGGATGTAAGTAGGACGTCGCAGACATCAGTAGGATGTAAGTAGGACGTCACATACATCAGTAGGATGTAAGTAGGACATCACATACATCAGTAGGATGTCACATACATCAGTAGGATGTAAGTAGGACATCACATACATCAGAAGGATGTAAGTAGGATGTCACATACATCAGTAGGACGTCACAACATCAGTATGATGTCACGGACATCAGTAGGATGTAAGTATGACGTCACATACATCAGTAGGATGTAAGTAGACGTCACAGACATCAGTAGGATGTAAGTAGGACATCACAGACATCAGAAGGATGTAAGTAGGATGTCGCAGACATCAGTAGGATGTAAGTAGGACATCACAGACATCAGTAGGATGTAAGTAGGACATCACATACATCAGTAGGATGTAAGTAGGACATCACATACATCAGTAGGATGTAAGTAGGACATCACAGACATCAGAAGGATGTAAGTAGGACGTCACATACATCAGTAGGATGTAAGTAGGATGTCACATACATCAGTAGGATGTAAGTAGGACGTCACAGACATCAGTAGGATGTAAGTAGGACATCACATACATCAGTAGGATGTAAGTAGGACGTCACATACATCAGTAGGATGTAAGTAGGACGTCACAGACATCAGTAGGATGTAAGTAGGACGTCACATACATCAGTAGGATGTAAGTAGGATATCGCAGACATCAGTAGGATGTAAGTAGGACATCACAGACATCAGTAGGATGTAAGTAGGATGTCGCAGACATCAGTAGAATGTAAGTAAGACATCACAGACACTAAGGATGTAAGTAGGACGTCACATACACCAATAGGATGTAAGTAGTATGTATTGTCTGTTTCATTCTGGAATCATCTACAGTGAGCAGTTTCAATAAACAATAATATATTGTCTATTTCATTGGATGTTTAAATTGGAAATTCTTGGACAGCTTTTGTTTTTATCCTGTATATTAATCTCCGAGTGTAGAAGTCCCTATAGGGCTCAGGCAAGTCACCCAAGGCATTAACTGCTCTATCAGCAATTTGGAATGCTCTACTTGCAGGTAACGGATCCTTATTTCCGTAAGTGTCTCTATTATCATACATAGCATCATCCAAATGTTTCCAGAACACATTCACGGCTACTCCAAATGTCAATGATATCACATTGTGGAACCACAGTGCTGAAACAGACATAATGTATCATATATATGTTTCCAGATCACAATCTGGGGAACTGCATTGGTTTTGCTCTGGGAAACTACATTGGTTTTGCTCTGGGAAACTACATTGGGTTTGCTCTGGGAAACTGTATTGGGCTTGCTCTGGGAAACTGCATTGGGTTTGCTCTTGGAAATGGTTTTGCTCTGGGAAACTGCATTGGTTTGCTCTTGGAAACGGTTTTTATCTGGGGAACTGCATTGGTTTTGCTCTAGGAAACTGCATTGGTTTTGCTCTAGGAAACTACATTGGTTTTGCTCTGGGAAACTGCATTGGTTTTGCTCTGGGAAACTGCATTGGTTTTGCTCTGGGAAACTGCATTGGTTTTGCTCTAGGAAACTGCATTGGTTTTGCTCTGGGAAACTGCATTGGTTTTGCTCTGGGAAACTGCATTGGTTTAGCTCTGGGAAACTGCATTGGGTTTGCTCTGGGAAACTGCATTGGTTTTGCTCTGGGAAACTGCATTGGGTTTGCTCTGGGAAACTGCATTGGTTTGCTCTGGGGAACGGCATTGGTTTGCTCTGGGAAACTGCATTGGTTTTGCTCTGGGAAACTGCATTGGTTTTGCTCTTGGAAACTACATTGGTTTGCTCTAGGAAACTGCATTGGTTTTGCTCTAGGAAACTACATTGGTTTTGCTCTTGGAAACTGCATTGGTTTTGCTGTGGGAAACTGCATTGGTTTTGCTCTGGGAAACTGCATTGGTTTTGCTCTGGGAAACTGCATTGGTTTGGTCTGGGAAACTGCATTGGTTTTGCTCTGGGAAACTGCATGGTTTTGCTCTGGAACTGCATTGGTTTGGTCTGGGAAACTACATTGGTTTTGCTCTAGGAAACTGCATTGGTTTTGCTCTGGGAAACTGCATTGGTTTTGCTCTAGGAAACTGCATTGGTTTTGCTCTGGGAAACTGCATTGGTTTTGCTCTGGGAAACTGCATTGGGTTTGCTCTGGGAAACTACATTGGTTTTGCTCTGGGAAACTGCATTGGTTTTGCTCTAGGAAACTGCATTGGTTTTGCTCTGGGAAACTGCATTGGTTTTGCTCTAGGAAACTGCATTGGTTTTGCTCTAGGAAACTGCATTGGTTTTGCTCTAGGAAACTGCATTGGGTTTGCTCTGGGAAACTGCATTGGTTTTGCTCTGGGGAACTGCATTGGTTTTGCTCTAGGAAACTACATTGGTTTTGCTCTGGGAAACTGCATTGGTTTTGCTCTGGGAAACTGCATTGGTTTTGCTCTTGGAAACTGCATTGGTTTGCTCTTGGAAACGGATTTGCTCTGGGAAACTGCATTGGTTTGCTCTTGGAAACGGTTTTTATCTGGGAAACTGCATTGGTTTTGCTCTAGGAAACTGCATTGGTTTTGCTCTTGGAAACTGCATTGGTTTTGCTCTAGGAAACTACATTGGTTTTGCTCTGGGAAACTGCATTGGTTTTGCTCTAGGAAACTGCATTGGTTTTGCTCTGGGAAACTACATTGGTTTTGCTCTGGGAAACTGCATTGGTTTTGCTCTGGGAAACTGCATTGGTTTTGCTCTGGGAAACTGCATTGGTTTTGCTCTGGGAAACTGCATTGGTTTGGTCTGGGAACTGCATTGGTTTTGCTCTGGGAAACTGCATTGGTTTGGTCTGGGAAACTACATTGGTTTTGCTCTAGGAAACTGCATTGGTTTTGCTCTGGGAAACTGCATTGGTTTTGCTCTGGGAAACTGCATTGGGTTTGCTCTGGGGAACTGCATGGGTTTTGCTCTAGGAAACTACATTGGTTTTGCTCTGGGAAACTGCATTGGTTTTGCTCTGGGAAACTGCATTGGTTTTGCTCTTGGAAACTGCATTGGTTTTGCTCTTGGAAACTGCATTGGTTTTGCTCTTGGAAACTACATTGGTTTGCTCTAGGAAACTGCATTGGTTTTGCTCTTGGAAACTACATTGGTTTTGCTCTGGGAAACTGCATTGGGTTTGCTCTGGGAAACTGCATTGGTTTGCTCTGGGAAACTGCATTGGGTTTGCTCTGGGAAACTGCATTGGTTTTGCACTGGGAAACTGCATTGGTTTGCTCTGGGAAACTGCATTGGGTTTGCTCTGGGACACTGCATTGGTTTGTTCTGGGAAACTGCATTGGTTTTGCACTGGGAAACTGCATTGGTTTGGTCTGGGAAACTGCATTGGGTTTGCTCTGGGAAACTGCATTGGTTTTGCTCTGGGGAAACTGCATTGGGTTTGCTCTGGGAAACTGCATTGGTTTGCTCTGGGAAACTGCATTGATTTTGCTCTGGGAAACAGCATTGGTTTTGCTCTTGGAAACTACATTGGTTTGCTCTAGGAAACTGCATTGGTTTTGCTATAGGAAACTACATTGGTTTTGCTCTTGGAAACTGCATTGGTTTTGCTCTGGGAAACTGCATTAGTTTGGTCTGGGAAACTACATTGGTTTTGCTCTGGGAAACTGCATTGGTTTTGCTCTAGGAAACTGCATTGGTTTTGCTCTGGGAAACTGCATTGGTTTTGCTCTGGGAAACAGCATTGGGTTTGCTCTGGGGAACTGCATTGGTTTTGCTCTAGGAAACTACATTGGTTTTGCTCTGGGAAACTACATTGGTTTTGCTCTGGGAAACTGCATTGGTTTTGCTCTTGGAAACTGCATTGGTTTGCTCTTGGAAACAGATTTGCCTTGGGAAACTGCATTGGTTTGCTCTTCGAAACGGTTTTTATCTGGGGAACTGCATTGGTTTTGCTCTAGGAAACTGCATTGGTTTTGCTCTAGGAAACTACATTGGTTTTGCTCTGGGAAACTACATTGGTTTTGCTCTGGGAAACTGCATTGGTTTTGCTCTAGGAAACTACATTGGTTTTGCTCTGGGAAACTGCATTGGTTTTGCTCTGGGAAACTGCATTGGTTTTGCTCTAGGAAACTGCATTGGTTTTGCTCTGGGAAACTGCATTGGTTTTGCTCTGGGAAACTGCATTGGTTTTGCTCTAGGAAACTACATTGGTTTTGCTCTGGGAAACTGCATTGGTTTTGTTCTTGGAAACTACATTGGTTTTGCTCTTGGAAACTGCATTGGTTTTGCTCTGGGAAACTGCATTGGTTTTGCTCCGGGAAACTGCATTGGTTTTGCTCTGGGAAACTGCATTGGTTTTGCTCTGGGAAACTGCATTGGTTTGGTCTGGGAAACTGCATTGGTTTTGCTCTTGGAAACTACATTGGTTTGCTCTAGGAAACTGCATTGGTTTTGCTCTTGGAAACTACATTGGTTTCTCTGGGAAACTGCATTGGGTTGCTCTGGGAAACTGCATTGGGTTTGCTCTGGGAAACTGCATTGGGTTTGCTCTGGGAAACTGCATTGGTTTGCTCTGGAAAACTGCATTGGGTTTGCTCTGGGACACTGCATTGGTTTGTTCTGGGAAACTGCATTGGTTTTGCACTGGGAAACTGCATTGGTTTGGTCTGGGAAACTGCATTGGGTTTGCTCTGGGAAACTGCATTGGTTTGCTCTGGGAAACTGCATTGGGTTTGCTCTGGGAAACTGCATTGGTTTGCTCTGGGAAACTGCATTGGGTTTGCTCTGGGAAACTGCATTGGTTTTGCTCTGGGAAACTGCATTGGGTTTGCTCTGGGAAACTACATTGGTTTTGCTCTGGGAAACTGCATTGGTTTTGCTCTAGGAAACTGCATTGGTTTTGCTCTGGGAAACTGCATTGGTTTTGCTCTAGGAAACTGCATTGGTTTTGCTCTAGGAAACTGCATTGGTTTTGCTCTAGGAAACTGCATTGGGTTTGCTCTGGGAAACTGCATTGGTTTTGCTCTGGGGAACTGCATTGGTTTTGCTCTAGGTAACTACATTGGTTTTGCTCTGGGAAACTGCATTGGTTTTGCTCTTGGAAACTGCATTGGTTTGCTCTTGGAAACGGATTTGCTCTGGGAAACTGCATTGGTTTGCTCTTGGAAACGGTTTTTATCTGGGAAACTGCATTGGTTTTGCTCTAGGAAACTGCATTGGTTTTGCTCTTGGAAACTGCATTGGTTTTGCTCTAGGAAACTACATTGGTTTTGCTCTGGGAAACTGCATTGGTTTTGCTCTGGGAAACTGCATTGGTTTTGCTCTGGGAAACTGCATTGGTTTTGCTCTGGGAAACTGCATTGGTTTTGCTCTGGGAAACTGCATTGGTTTGGTCTGGGAACTGCATTGGTTTTGCTCTGGGAAACTGCATTGGTTTGGTCTGGGAAACTACATTGGTTTTGCTCTAGGAAACTGCATTGGTTTTGCTCTGGGAAACTGCATTGGTTTTGCTCTAGGAAACTGCATTGGTTT
The DNA here is from genome assembly GCA_014843695.1 of Archivesica marissinica. Taxonomy (NCBI): domain Eukaryota; kingdom Metazoa; phylum Mollusca; class Bivalvia; order Venerida; family Vesicomyidae; genus Archivesica; species Archivesica marissinica. The sequence continues at coordinate 53,966,896 of CM026399.1, forward strand.
TGCTCTGGGAAACTGCATTGGTTTTGCTCTGGGAAACTGCATTGGGTTTGCTCTGGGGAACTGCATGGGTTTTGCTCTAGGAAACTACATTGGTTTTGCTCTGGGAAACTGCATTGGTTTTGCTCTGGGAAACTGCATTGGTTTTGCTCTTGGAAACTGCATTGGTTTTGCTCTTGGAAACTGCATTGGTTTTGCTCTTGGAAACTACATTGGTTTGCTCTAGAAAACTGCATTGGTTTTGCTCTTGGAAACTACATTGGTTTTGCTCTGGGAAACTGCATTGGGTTTGCTCTGGGAAACTGCATTGGTTTGCTCTGGGAAACTGCATTGGGTTTGCTCTGGGAAACTGCATTGGTTTTGCACTGGGAAACTGCATTGGTTTGCTCTGGGAAACTGCATTGGGTTTGCTCTGGGACACTGCATTGGTTTGTTCTGGGAAACTGCATTGGTTTTGCACTGGGAAACTGCATTGGGTTTGCTCTGGGAAACTGCATTGGTTTTGCTCTGGGGAAACTGCATTGGGTTTGCTCTGGGAAACTGCATTGGTTTGCTCTGGGAAACTGCATTGATTTTGCTCTGGGAAACAGCATTGGTTTTGCTCTTGGAAACTACATTGGTTTGCTCTAGGAAACTGCATTGGTTTTGCTATAGGAAACTACATTGGTTTTGCTCTTGGAAACTGCATTGGTTTTGCTCTGGGAAACTGCATTAGTTTGGTCTGGGAAACTACATTGGTTTTCCTCTGGGAAACTGCATTGGTTTTGCTCTAGGAAACTGCATTGGTTTTGCTCTGGGAAACTGCATTGGTTTTGCTCTGGGAAACAGCATTGGGTTTGCTCTGGGGAACTGCATTGGTTTTGCTCTAGGAAACTACATTGGTTTTGCTCTGGGAAACTACATTGGTTTTGCTCTGGGAAACTGCATTGGTTTTGCTCTTGGAGACTGCATTGGTTTGCTCTTGGAAACGGATTTGCCTTGGGAAACTGCATTGGTTTGCTCTTCGAAACGGTTTTTATCTGGGGAACTGCATTGGTTTTGCTCTAGGAAACTGCATTGGTTTTGCTCTAGGAAACTACATTGGTTTTGCTCTGGGAAACTACATTGGTTTTGCTCTGGGAAACTGCATTGGTTTTGCTCTAGGAAACTACATTGGTTTTGCTCTGGGAAACTGCATTGGTTTTGCTCTGGGAAACTGCATTGGTTTTGCTCTAGGAAACTGCATTGGTTTTGCTCTGGGAAACTGCATTGGTTTTGCTCTGGGAAACTGCATTGGTTTTGCTCTAGGATACTACATTGGTTTTGCTCTGGGAAACTGCATTGGTTTTGTTCTTGGAAACTACATTGGTTTTGCTCTTGGAAACTGCATTGGTTTTGCTCTGGGAAACTGCATTGGTTTTGCTCCGGGAAACTGCATTGGTTTTGCTCTGGGAAACTGCATTGGTTTTGCTCTGGGAAACTGCATTGGTTTGGTCTGGGAAACTGCATTGGTTTTGCTCTTGGAAACTACATTGGTTTGCTCTAGGAAACTGCATTGGTTTTGCTCTTGGAAACTACATTGGTTTTCTCTGGGAAACTGCATTGGGTTTGCTCTGGGAAACTGCATTGGGTTTGCTCTGGGAAACTGCATTGGGTTTGCTTTGGGAAACTGCATTGGTTTTGCACTGGGAAACTGCATTGGTTTGCTCTGGAAAACTGCATTGGGTTTGCTCTGGGACACTGCATTGGTTTGTTCTGGGAAACTGCATTGGTTTTGCACTGGGAAACTGCATTGGTTTGGTCTGGGAAACTGCATTGGGTTTGCTCTGGGAAACTGCATTGGTTTGCTCTGGGAAACTGCATTGGGTTTGCTCTGGGAAACTGCATTGGTTTGCTCTGGGAAACTGCATTGGGTTTGCTCTGGGAAACTGCATTGGTTTTGCTCTGGGAAACTGCATTGGGTTTGCTCTGGGAAACTGCATTGGTTTGCTCTGGGAAACTGCATTGGTTTTGCTCTGGGAAACAGCATTGGTTTTGCTCTTGGAAACTACATTGGTTTGCTCTAGGAAACTGCATTGGTTTTGCTATAGGAAACTACATTGGTTTTGCTCTTGGAAACTGCATTGGTTTTGCTCTGGGAAACTGCATTGGTTTTGCTCTGGGAAACTGCATTGGTTTTGCTCAGGGAAATTGCCTTGGTTTTTTCTGGGAAACTGCATTGGTTTGCTCTAGGAAACTGCATTGGTTTTGCTCTTGGAAACTGCATTGGTTTTGCTCTGGGAAACTGCATTGGTTTTGCTCTGGGAAACTGCATTGGTTTTGCTCTGGGAAACTGCATTGGTTTTGCTCTGGGAAACTGCATTGGTTTTGCTCTGGGAAACTGCATTGGTTTTGCTCTGGGAAACTGCATTGGTTTTGCTCTGGGAAACTACATTGGTTTTGCTCTTGGAAACTGCATTGGTTTTGCTCTGGGAAACTGCATTGGTTTTGCTCTGGGAAACTGCATTGGTTTTGCTCTGGGAAACTGCATTGGTTTTGCTCTGGGAAACTGCATTGGTTTGGTCTGGGAAACTGCATTGGTTTTGCTCTTGGAAACTACATTGGTTTGCTCTAGGAAACTGCATTGGTTTTGCTCTTGGAAACTACATTGGTTTTCTCTGGGAAACTGCATTGGGTTTGCTCTGGGAAACTGCATTGGGTTTGCTCTGGGAAACTGCATTGGGTTTGCTCTGGGAAACTGCATTGGTTTTGCACTGGGAAACTGCATTGGTTTGCTCTGGGAAACTGCATTGGGTTTGCTCTGGGACACTGCATTGGTTTGTTCTGGGAAACTGCATTGGTTTTGCACTGGGAAACTGCATTGGTTTGGTCTGGGAAACTGCATTGGGTTTGCTCTGGGAAACTGCATTGGTTTGCTCTGGGAAACTGCATTGGGTTTGCTCTGGGAAACTGCATTGGTTTGCTCTGGGAAACTGCATTGGGTTTGCTCTGGGAAACTGCATTGGTTTTGCTCTGGGAAACTGCATTGGGTTTGCTCTGGGAAACTGCATTGGTTTGCTCTGGGACACTGCATTGGTTTTGCTCTGGGAAACAGCATTGGTTTTGCTCTTGGAAACTACATTGGTTTGCTCTAGGAAACTGCATTGGTTTTGCTATAGGAAACTACATTGGTTTTGCTCTTGGAAACTGCATTGGTTTTGCTCTGGGAAACTGCATTGGTTTTGCTCTGGGAAACTGCATTGGTTTTGCTCAGGGAAACTGCATTGGTTTGGTCTGGGAAACTACATTGGTTTTGCTCTAGGAAACTGCATTGGTTTTGCTCTGGGAAACTGCATTGGTTTTGCTCTAGGAAACTGCATTGGTTTTGCTCTGGGAAACTGCATTGGTTTTGCTCTGGGAAACTGCATTGGGTTTGCTCTGGGGAACTGCATGGGTTTTGCTCTAGGAAACTACATTGGTTTTGCTCTGGGAAACTGCATTGGTTTTGCTCTGGGAAACTGCATTGGTTTTGCTCTTGGAAACTGCATTGGTTTTGCTCTTGGAAACTGCATTGGTTTTGCTCTTGGAAACTACATTGGTTTGCTCTAGAAAACTGCATTGGTTTTGCTCTTGGAAACTACATTGGTTTTGCTCTGGGAAACTGCATTGGGTTTGCTCTGGGAAACTGCATTGGTTTGCTCTGGGAAACTGCATTGGGTTTGCTCTGGGAAACTGCATTGGTTTTGCACTGGGAAACTGCATTGGTTTGCTCTGGGAAACTGCATTGGGTTTGCTCTGGGACACTGCATTGGTTTGTTCTGGGAAACTGCATTGGTTTTGCACTGGGAAACTGCATTGGGTTTGCTCTGGGAAACTGCATTGGTTTTGCTCTGGGGAAACTGCATTGGGTTTGCTCTGGGAAACTGCATTGGTTTGCTCTGGGAAACTGCATTGATTTTGCTCTGGGAAACAGCATTGGTTTTGCTCTTGGAAACTACATTGGTTTGCTCTAGGAAACTGCATTGGTTTTGCTATAGGAAACTACATTGGTTTTGCTCTTGGAAACTGCATTGGTTTTGCTCTGGGAAACTGCATTAGTTTGGTCTGGGAAACTACATTGGTTTTCCTCTGGGAAACTGCATTGGTTTTGCTCTAGGAAACTGCATTGGTTTTGCTCTGGGAAACTGCATTGGTTTTGCTCTGGGAAACAGCATTGGGTTTGCTCTGGGGAACTGCATTGGTTTTGCTCTAGGAAACTACATTGGTTTTGCTCTGGGAAACTACATTGGTTTTGCTCTGGGAAACTGCATTGGTTTTGCTCTTGGAGACTGCATTGGTTTGCTCTTGGAAACGGATTTGCCTTGGGAAACTGCATTGGTTTGCTCTTCGAAACGGTTTTTATCTGGGGAACTGCATTGGTTTTGCTCTAGGAAACTGCATTGGTTTTGCTCTAGGAAACTACATTGGTTTTGCTCTGGGAAACTACATTGGTTTTGCTCTGGGAAACTGCATTGGTTTTGCTCTAGGAAACTACATTGGTTTTGCTCTGGGAAACTGCATTGGTTTTGCTCTGGGAAACTGCATTGGTTTTGCTCTAGGAAACTGCATTGGTTTTGCTCTGGGAAACTGCATTGGTTTTGCTCTGGGAAACTGCATTGGTTTTGCTCTAGGATACTACATTGGTTTTGCTCTGGGAAACTGCATTGGTTTTGTTCTTGGAAACTACATTGGTTTTGCTCTTGGAAACTGCATTGGTTTTGCTCTGGGAAACTGCATTGGTTTTGCTCCGGGAAACTGCATTGGTTTTGCTCTGGGAAACTGCATTGGTTTTGCTCTGGGAAACTGCATTGGTTTGGTCTGGGAAACTGCATTGGTTTTGCTCTTGGAAACTACATTGGTTTGCTCTAGGAAACTGCATTGGTTTTGCTCTTGGAAACTACATTGGTTTTCTCTGGGAAACTGCATTGGGTTTGCTCTGGGAAACTGCATTGGGTTTGCTCTGGGAAACTGCATTGGGTTTGCTTTGGGAAACTGCATTGGTTTTGCACTGGGAAACTGCATTGGTTTGCTCTGGAAAACTGCATTGGGTTTGCTCTGGGACACTGCATTGGTTTGTTCTGGGAAACTGCATTGGTTTTGCACTGGGAAACTGCATTGGTTTGGTCTGGGAAACTGCATTGGGTTTGCTCTGGGAAACTGCATTGGTTTGCTCTGGGAAACTGCATTGGGTTTGCTCTGGGAAACTGCATTGGTTTGCTCTGGGAAACTGCATTGGGTTTGCTCTGGGAAACTGCATTGGTTTTGCTCTGGGAAACTGCATTGGGTTTGCTCTGGGAAACTGCATTGGTTTGCTCTGGGAAACTGCATTGGTTTTGCTCTGGGAAACAGCATTGGTTTTGCTCTTGGAAACTACATTGGTTTGCTCTAGGAAACTGCATTGGTTTTGCTATAGGAAACTACATTGGTTTTGCTCTTGGAAACTGCATTGGTTTTGCTCTGGGAAACTGCATTGGTTTTGCTCTGGGAAACTGCATTGGTTTTGCTCAGGGAAATTGCCTTGGTTTTTTCTGGGAAACTGCATTGGTTTGCTCTAGGAAACTGCATTGGTTTTGCTCTTGGAAACTGCATTGGTTTTGCTCTGGGAAACTGCATTGGTTTTGCTCTGGGAAACTGCATTGGTTTTGCTCTGGGAAACTGCATTGGTTTTGCTCTGGGAAACTGCATTGGTTTTGCTCTGGGAAACTGCATTGGTTTTGCTCTGGGAAACTGCATTGGTTTTGCTCTAGGAAACTACATTGGTTTTGCTCTGGGAAACTGCATTGGTTTTGTTCTTGGAAACTACATTGGTTTTGCTCTTGGAAACTGCATTGGTTTTGCTCTGGGAAACTGCATTGGTTTTGCTCCGGGAAACTGCATTGGTTTTGCTCTGGGAAACTGCATTGGTTTTGCTCTGGGAAACTGCATTGGTTTGGTCTGGGAAACTGCATTGGTTTTGCTCTTGGAAACTACATTGGTTTGCTCTAGGAAACTGCATTGGTTTTGCTCTTGGAAACTACATTGGTTTTCTCTGGGAAACTGCATTGGGTTTGCTCTGGGAAACTGCATTGGGTTTGCTCTGGGAAACTGCATTGGGTTTGCTCTGGGAAACTGCATTGGTTTTGCACTGGGAAACTGCATTGGTTTGCTCTGGGAAACTGCATTGGGTTTGCTCTGGGACACTGCATTGGTTTGTTCTGGGAAACTGCATTGGTTTTGCACTGGGAAACTGCATTGGTTTGGTCTGGGAAACTGCATTGGGTTTGCTCTGGGAAACTGCATTGGTTTGCTCTGGGAAACTGCATTGGGTTTGCTCTGGGAAACTGCATTGGTTTGCTCTGGGAAACTGCATTGGGTTTGCTCTGGGAAACTGCATTGGTTTTGCTCTGGGAAACTGCATTGGGTTTGCTCTGGGAAACTGCATTGGTTTGCTCTGGGACACTGCATTGGTTTTGCTCTGGGAAACAGCATTGGTTTTGCTCTTGGAAACTACATTGGTTTGCTCTAGGAAACTGCATTGGTTTTGCTATAGGAAACTACATTGGTTTTGCTCTTGGAAACTGCATTGGTTTTGCTCTGGGAAACTGCATTGGTTTTGCTCTGGGAAACTGCATTGGTTTTGCTCAGGGAAATTGCCTTGGTTTTGTCTGGGAAACTGCATTGGTTTGCTCTAGGAAACTGCATTGGTTTTGCTCTTGGAAACTGCATTGGTTTTGCTCTGGGAAACTGCATTGGTTTTGCTCTGGGAAACTGCATTGGTTTTGCTCTGGGAAACTGCATTGGTTTTGCTCTGGGAAACTGCATTGGTTTTGCTCTGGGAAACTGCATTGGTTTTGCTCTGGGAAACTGCATTGGTTTTGCTCAGGGAAATTGCCTTGGTTTTGTCTGGGAAACTGCATTGGTTTTGCTCTGGGAAACTGCATTAGTTTGGTCTGGGAAACTACATTGGTTTTGCTCTAGGAAACTGCATTGGTTTTGCTCTAGGAAACTGCATTGGTTTTGCTCTGGGAAACTGCATTGGTTTTGCTCTGGGAAACTGCATTGGGTTTGCTCTGGGGAACTGCATTGGTTTTGCTCTAGGAAACTACATTGGTTTTGCTCTGGGAAACTACATTGGTTTTGCTCTGGGAAACTGCATTGGTTTTGCTCTGGGAAACTGCATTGGTTTTGCTCTTGGAAACTGCATTGGTTTGCTCTTGGAAACGGATTTGCCTTGGGAAACTGCATTGGTTTGCTCTTGGAAACGGTTTTTATCTGGGAAACTGCATTGGTTTGCTCTGGGAAACTGCATTGGGTTTGCTCTGGGAAACTGCATTGGTTTTGCTCTGGGAAACTGCATTGGTTTTGCTCTGGGAAACTGCATTGGTTTACTCTGGGAAACCACATTGGGTTTGCTCTGGGAAACTGCATTGGGTTTGCTCTGGGAAACTGCATTGGTTTGGTCTGGGAAACTACATTGGTTTTGCTCTAGGAAACTGCATTGGTTTTGCTCTGGGAAACTGCATTGGTTTTGCTCTGGGAAACTGCATTGGTTTTGCTCTGGGAAACTGCATTGGTTTGCTCTGGGAAACTGCATTGGTTTTGCTCTAGGAAACTGCATTGGTTTTGCTCTGGGAAACTGCATTGGTTTGCTCTGGGAAACCACATTGGGTTTGCTCTGGGAAACTGCATTGGGTTTGCTCTGGGAAACTGCATTGGTTTTGCTCTGGGAAACTGCATTGGTTTTGCTCTGGGAAACTGCATTGGTTTGGTCTGGGAAACTGCATTGGTTTTGCTCTTGGAAACTACATTGGTTTGCTCTAGGAAACTGCATTGGTTTTGCTCTTGGAAACTACATTGGTTTTCTCTGGGAAACTGCATTGGGTTTGCTCTGGGAAACTGCATTAGGTTTGCTCTGGGAAACTGCATTGGGTTTGCTCTGGGAAACTGCATTGGTTTTGCATTGGGAAACTGCATTGGTTTGCTCTGGGAAACTGCATTGGGTTTGCTCTGGGACACTGCATTGGTTTGTTCTGGGAAACTGCATTGGTTTTGCACTGGGAAACTGCATTGGTTTTGCTCTGGGAAACTGCATTGGTTTTGCTCTGGGAAACTGCATTGGGTTTGCTCTGGGGAACTGCATTGGTTTTGCTCTAGGAAACTACATTGGTTTTGCTCTGGGAAACTGCATTGGTTTTGCTCTGGGAAACTGCATTGGTTTTGCTCTTGGAAACTGCATTGGTTTGCTCTTGGAAACGGATTTGCCTTGGGAAACTGCATTGGTTTGCTCTTGGAAACGGTTTTTATCTGGGAAACTGCATTGGTTTGCTCTGGGAAACTGCATTGGGTTTGCTCTGGGAAACTGCATTGGTTTTGCTCTGGGAAACTGCATTGGTTTTGCTCTGGGAAACTGCATTGGTTTACTCTGGGAAACCACATTGGGTTTGCTCTGGGAAACTGCATTGGGTTTGCTCTGGGAAACTGCATTGGTTTGGTCTGGGAAACTACATTGGTTTTGCTCTAGGAAACTGCATTGGTTTTGCTCTGGGAAACTGCATTGGTTTTGCTCTGGGAAACTGCATTGGTTTTGCTCTGGGAAACTGCATTGGTTTGCTCTGGGAAACTGCATTGGTTTTGCTCTGGGAAACTGCATTGGTTTGCTCTGGGAAACTACATTGGTTTTGCTCTAGGAAACTGCATTGGTTTTGCTCTGGGAAACTGCATTGGTTTGCTCTGGGAAACCACATTGGGTTTGCTCTGGGAAACTGCATTGGGTTTGCTCTGGGAAACTGCATTGGTTTGCTCTGGGAAACTGCATTGGGTTTGCTCTGGGAAACTGCATTGGTTTGTTCTGGGAAACTGCATTGGGTTTGCTCTGGGAAACTGCATTGGTTTTGCTCTGGGAAACTGCATTGGTTTTGCTCTGGGAAACTGCATTGGTTTTGCTCTGGGAAACTGCATTGGGTTACTCTGGGAAACTGCATTGGGTTTGCTCTGGGAAACTGCATTGGGTTTGCTCTGGGAAACGTCATTAGTTTTGCTATGGGAAACGTCATTAGTTTTGCTCTGGGAAACGTCATTAGTTTTGCTCTGGGAAACTGCATTAGTTTTGCTCTGGGGAACTGCATTGGAATTACAGAACAACTGCAGTTTTCCTACTGTTGTATAGCATATATACTGTAGTACAACAATACTCACCTGGTATAAATATAACATCTCCAGGATCCAGGAATGCTTCATATCTCTCTGCCTTGCTGAACAGTGGATATTTCTCAACATTTACATTATCTATGTCCAAAACCTCAGACTTGTCACCTGAAATAAAACATGTCCTTGAATGTTCAAAAATGCTCTACACTTGTGCACTGTACAATATGCTAACATTTATACCAGATGAGCAGAAAATGTAAACACATATTAATGTTAGGATACAGAAGATACAGCTGACATGATGTAAGAATACAGAAGATACAGCTGACATGATGTAAGAATACAGAAGATACAGCTGGCATGATGTACGGTTACGTAGAGAAGATACAGCTGACATGATGTAAGAATACAGAAGATACAGCTGGCATGATGTACGGTTACGTAGAGAAGATACAACTGACATGATGTAAGAATACAGAAGATACAGCTGACATGATGTAAGGATACAGAAGATACAGCTGACATGATGTAAGAATACAGAAGATACAGCTGACATGATGTACGGTTACATACAGAAGATACAGCTGACATGATGTAAGAATACAGAAGATACAGCTGACATGATGTAAGGATACAGAAGATACAGCTGACATGATGTAAGAATACAGAAGATACAGCTGACATGATATAAGAATACAGAAGATACAGCTGACATGATATAAGAATACAGAAGATACAGCTGACATGATGTAAGGATACAGAAGATACAGCTGACATGATATAAGAATACAGAAGATACAGCTGACATGATATAAGAATACAGAAGATACAGCTGACATGATATAAGAATACAGAACATACAGCTGACATGATGTATGGTTACATACAGAAGATACAGCTGGCATGATGTAAGAATACAGAAGATACAGCTGACATGATGTATGGTTACATACAGAAGATACAGCTGACATGATGACAGATACAGCTGACATGATGTACGGTTACAGAAGATACAGCTGGCATGATGTAAGGATACATACAGAAGATACAGCTGACATGATGTAAGAATACAGAAGATACAGCTGGCATGATGTACGGTTACATACAGAAGATACAGCTGACATGATGTAAGGATACAGAAGATACAGCTGACATGATGTACGCTTACATACAGAAGATACAGCTGGCATGATGTACAGTTACATACAGAAGATACAGCTGGCATGATGTAAGAATACAGAAGATACAGCTGACATTATGTAAGGTTACATACAGAAGATACAGCTGGCATGATGTAAGAATACAGAAGATACAGCTGAGATTATGTAAGGTTACATACAGAAGATACAGCTGACATGATGACAGATACAGCTGACATTATGTAAGGATACAGAAGATACAGCTGACATGATGTACAGATACAGCTGACATTATGTAAGGATACAGAAGATACAGCTGACATTATGTAAAGTTACATACAGAAGATACAGCTGGCATGATGTACAGTTACATACAGAAGATACAGCTGGCATGATGTACAGTTACATACAGAAGATACAGCTGACATGATGTACGGTTACATACAGAAGATACAGCTGACATGATGTACGGTTACATACAGAAGATACAGCTGGCATGATGTACGGTTACATACAGAAGATACAGCTGACATTATGTAAAGTTACATACAGAAGATACAGCTGACATGATGTACGGTTACATACAGAAGATACAGCTGACATTATGTAAGGTTACATACAGAAGATACAGCTGACATGATGTACGGTTACATACAGAAGATACAGCTGACATGATGTACGGTTACATACAGAAGATACAGCTGACATTATGTAAAGTTACATACAGAAGATACAGCTGACATGATGTACGGTTACATACAGAAGATACAGCTGACATGATGTACGGTTACATACAGAAGATACAGCTGACATGATGTACGGTTACATACAGAAGATACAGCTGACATTATGTAAAGTTACATACAGAAGATACAGCTGACATGATGTACGGTTACATACAGAAGATACAGCTGACATGATGTACGGTTACATACAGAAGATACAGCTGACATGATGTACGGTTACATACAGAAGATACAGCTGACATTATGTAAAGTTACATACAGAAGATACAGCTGACATGATGTACAGTTACATACAGAAGATACAGCTGACATGATGACAGATACAGCTGACATTATGTAAGGATACAGAAGATACAGCTGACATTATGTAAGGTTACATACAGAAGATACAGCTGAAATTATGTAAGGTTACATACACACATTACAGCTCAATAAAATAAATAAGATGTGGTGTACATGAAAGCTGCTAGTCAGCTATGTTTGTGACTGCAGAATCCAGTGTTGTTCTGGGGATTCATAGGCATTCAGTGATGGTCATGGTGACAACGTCATACACAATCCCGAGGAAGTGCGATGTTTACAAACACGCATTGGTAAAAAGTGTAGTTGTAATAGTGTGCATTATACCAACCATTCATGTACATATAATCGACAGATCTAGGACTGAAGAGAACCACACGTTTTCTCCCTTGAACTTGTATCAAACAGTTGTCCATCACCTGTTTCATAGACAAGATAGAATATATGTACAATAAAATACAGAGACTCACTTAGAAACCTCCATCACAAAAGGTGAAAGGTAAGTAAGTAAGTAAGTATTTGGTTTAACGGCGCATCAGCACAGTTCAGGCTATATCGCGCCGGGTTAAGTACATTGTATACAAGATATCTACAACTAAAACTATTATGTAGATAACATTCTGTATGCATTAAAATTGCAATGACGAAAGGTCAATTGCAACAACATTTATCAAGCTGTAAAAATGATAATAAAACGTCAATTGTAAAACTTACAATTTATGGAAAATATGTGATTCTTTTAAAAATGCAATAATGTATTTAAAATCGACAGTGTCGAAAAGCTCCTTCATTGTCACAACTGTATAATATTTTCGACGAATGAGTGCTAAATCTACACAGTGAATTAAGATGTGTTCAACATGTATAGAGGAATGGCATGGTATACACCATGGTGGATCCTCTCTTTTCAATAAAAATGAGTGCGTAAAACGGGTATGTCCAAGTCTCAACCGTGACATTACTGTTTCCTCTCTACGGTTGGAGTGATAAATAAAAGATGATTTGCCAATGTTTGGCTTAATTGGTTGTAGTTTATTGAATTGTATGTTATTCCAAGTGGTTGCCACTTTGAAGTAATGTAAGAAAGAATCGATTGCCTAGCATCAGTGTATGGTACATGTATTTTAGGATTTATACAGTCTAGTTTAAGTGCATCTGTTGCACTTTGATCAGCCATTTCATTGCCACGAATACCAATATGACTTGGCATCCAGCAATATATAACATGTTTAGTCGATGTAATATCTGTGGGCTTAATAAGTAATTTGTGGATGTGGCAGGCTCATATTTTGGTTATGTGAGACCTCTCTGTTTGGTCTATGTGACCCTTAATGACCCTTTTGACCTTCTTACCTGGACTATGGGATTCTAGTTTTTTGATTGGTTGTTGCTCGTTTCATGATATCACGTCACTGGGTTGTGAACAATTTGAAGTAATGCAGTCTTGTTAAATCTTTTAAATTAATACATTAGTACAATAGTACTGGATAAATTATAATGGTACGTATTTCTGGTGTAATCTTTCATTTCGGTTGAAATGTTTTTATTGTATTTTACTAACTCACTCAGTCATTGTGAGGTCACAATTTTTCAAGGAGGGAGGCAGACAAGCATTTTTTTATATTCAGAATGATATTATAGTAAAACCCCACATAAACCCCCCTCCCTCCAAACATTTACAGATATGAAGTAGTAGTGGAACAAACAAGTAACTTGTTTGAGTAAGAGTATTTATTTATGTTGTAGTTAGTATAGCATAGCATGATATTGTAGCTATAGATTCGTTGTATGAATGTATATAGGTAGTTAAACTTGCATAATAGTATTTTTCAGGCTAGGGGAGTATGTAGCAGGCTCATATTTTGGTTATGTGAGACCTCTCTGTTTGGTCTATGTGATACCGCATATATGTTTTAATGACCTTTTTGACCTTCTTACCTGGACTATGAGAATCTAGCTTTTTGATTGGTTGTTGCTCGTTTCATGATATCACGTCACTGGGTTGTGAACAATTTGAAGTAATGCAGTCTTGTTAAATCTTTTAAATTAATACATTAGTACAATAGTACTGGATAAATTATAATGGTACGTATTTCTGGTGTTGTCTATTGTTTACACCGTTTGTTGGTTTGTTCTAGAAATGAGCTGATTCGGAAATTAAATGTTAGAACCGGTTTTGGTAATTTCGCGTTCCATGCAAATTGTACATGAATTCCTAAAAATGGCGGTGTATTGAATTCATCAATCACATCTATATACTCTTTGCACATTCCGTTATTTAATTTGCAGATCTAACTAACAACTAAGAGTGGCACTGGTGTGTGAGGAAGAAAGGTGATCAGTACCTAATATTGGTAATAAGTGTAGAATAATGAAAATGGAATGTACATATGCTATTGTTGTTTTTATATATGGCACTATTGTGATGTGCTATTGTTGATTTTACTAGTTACACCTTTGTACTACTTTACTATTATGGTTCTATACAATCAGTCGGTCACTAGTAAATTGTAAAAGAGTAAACGTGTTATTTAGTAACGGTTATGCTATGTGTATGCCAGATATACAAAATGTATGCAAACAAGTATTTATATATTTGTTTTCAGAAGAAGGACCAGATTACTATTATTTATATTTAGGCTGGCTTGTTATATATTTTCAGGTCACATTGGTTGCTTGTTGATTGTTGAATAACCGTATAATAGAAAGTAGTACATGACACCACACATTCAATAAAGTGGATAGAGAACCTACCCAGAGTTCATTTCTTCTGCTAACTGGTAATGAGGCACTTATCCCCCCAGAACCGACCCGCTACATGGATAAGGTTTTTTTTAACGTTCATGTTGTCTACTGATTGTGTAGTACAGATAAGGAATCTGAAATGATCATAAATTTCCTATCACGTGATGCATCAGCAAAATTCAAAGCTAAATCAATAGCCTCTACTTCTGCTGAAAATATAGACGCATGATTAGGTAGTCGTAATTTAGAATTATGCAAATTACTGACAGCAGCACAGCCAACTTTGTTGCCAGCTTTAGATCCATCTGTGTATATTGGTGTATAATCTGAAAACATGGTTCTGATTTCATTTAATTTTGATTTAAACATTAGAGGGTTAGTATATGATTTCAGGTTATCATGAAGTTGTAAAATAACGTTGGGTTTAGTCAGGTCAAAATTAGCTATATCTGATATAAATGTTTCATAAACATTGTCAATGTTAAAATCTACGTTATGAATAGCTTCCTCCATGCGAAGCGCAAGAGGACGTATCACCTTTGGCTTATCCTCATAGAAAGTTTATTGCTTAGATCAAACACGACTTTGTACGCTGGATTTCTTGGGTTTGATTTAAGCTTAAATGCATGTAGAGATAATTGTTCACGTCTGAGATAAAGGGATGGTTCATTTGCTTCTACATATAAACTAGCTATTGGTGATGTTCTGAAAGCTCCGAGTGCAAGTCGTAAGCCTTGGTGATGTATTGGGTCAAGTGTTTTGATATATGATGGTCTGGCTGATCCATACACAATTGATCCATAATCGAGTTTAGAACGAACTAGCACTCTATACAGTCTAAGGAGGACCTTTTGATCAGCTCCCCAGTCCCTATGAGCTATTACTTTGATAAGGTTCATTGCCTTGAGGCATCTTGCTTTCAAGTACTTCAAGTGAGAAATAACGAAAGTTTTTTATAAAAAATTACTCCAAGAATTTTAGTCTCAGGAACAACAGGAATGGGGACTCCATCAAGAGTTAATACAGCGTCATTGTGTAATTTTCTTGACTGACAAAAGTGAATACAAAGTTTTGGCCTTCGAAAATCGAAAACCGTTATTTAAAGCCCATACGTGGACTTTATTTAAACAAAGTTGAAGATGGCGTTCAATAGTAAGTATGCGATAGGGCGATAATTGTTTGGATTAGTGTTATCCTTTCCTGGTTTGGGTAATGGGATTACAGTGGCTTCTTTCCAGGAATCGGGTAATTTGCCGGATTTCCATATTTTATTAAAAACATCTAAAAGTGCAATTAATGAATAAGTGGGCAAATGTTTCAAAAATTGATAGTGTATTTCATCAGGACCAACAGCGGTATCGTGTGATTTATTTATTGCATCAGTGAGTTCATTGATAGAAAATATCTGATTGTGATTTTCTGAGTTATCAGAGTGGAAACGTAGTGTTCGTTTTTCCTCTCTGGTTTTAACCTTTTGAAATCATTTATCATAAATTGTGGAAGAAGATTTTTGGAGAATGAATCTGCTAAAGTGTTTGCAATATCTTCCCTTGAGGTGATGTTTTTATTTGATATATTTAAATGTCCTAAAGAGTTGGATTTCGATTTTTCCACTAATTTTCCTCACCATATCCCAAACCTTTTTAATTGAAGTCCTAGAGTTAGACACATAACTTTTTCAGGAATCCCTTTTACAGAGTTTCAATGTTCTGCGAGCTTTCGCACAAACTATTTTAAACGAGTTTAAGTGTTCTTTTGTTGGTCTAACATGACATTTTTTAAGAACTGCACGACGTTTTCTAATGGCAGTTTTACAGTCATCATTAAACCAAGGCTTTTTAAGTTTTGCTGAATTCGCCGAAGATTTTGGTATATATTCTTCTGCTATTCCATGTAAAATATTTGTAAAAGTTTTAATAGGATCTTCCGTATGAATTAAATTGTCAATAGTTATTAGATCTTTGAAGAAATGTGTGCCAATCAGCTTTATTTAATTGCCAGTGCTGAATAGTATCATTTGCCACTGGTTAAGAAAAATTGGAAAGTGATCACTTCCGCAAAGGTCATCTCCTACTTTCCATTCAAAATCCAGAAAGATAGATGGATGGCATATAGTTAAATCAAGTGATGAATAATTTCCAGTTGCAGGATGCAGATAAGTATACGATTTGTCATTCAAAATACAAAGATCGTGTCCATCTATAAAATGTTCAATAAGTTCACCTCTTGGGTTTATATCTTTACACCCGATAGATTATGGTGTCCATTAAGGTCACCTAATATAATAAAAGGTTTTGGAAGCTGTTGAACTAAATTATCTAATTCAGCTATTGATGGTTTACTGCTTGGTGGAATATAAAGTGAACAAATGGTGATAACTTTATGTAGTGTGGCCGAAATAGCAACAGCATGTAGGTTAGTATTTAGTTTGATAGACCGGTGAAGAGTTTTATTACTGACAATGATCTGCATCTGGAACGGTATAATTATACATAGAATAATTTTTGAAGGATATGTTGTTAGTTGCTTTTAAAAGGTTTCTTGAAGACAAAGTACAGAAGTTCCTTGATTCAATAACAGAAGAATTTCATTATAATTGGGTCTTAAACCACGGCAATTCCACTGAATAATATCTGGTTTATTATCCATTTGATTTATTTAAAACTTATGGAACAAAGTACACAATGAATATAGTAACATGTTTATTAATGGTGCATGAGATCTTGAGGATCCAGCCTCGAAATCTTCTTGCTATCTTTATGGAGTGATGGGATATCATCCTCATCCTCCTTGTCGCTCAGGGCGTTATACCGATTTAGACTGAGCAAGGGATCATCATCACCTTCCTCCGCCTATCGGTTTTTTTATTTAAATTTATTTTATTTCTTGGTGTTTGGTTCACCAGTGCAGGTTTAGAATTACCCGAATTTGTATTAGTGGGTTTAGTATTACCCGATGTTGTTGATGTTTTTACATACTGTGATGACGATTTATGAAGAAGAACATTTTGTTTTACAGGTGGTACTTTTGGAATAGTAGACTGAGGTGTTTGCAAAACAGGAGACTTTGATTTCTCATGGTCTGAATCAGAGGTTTGCGTAGACGCATCGATGCACTGTGTTGATTTATTTGCGTGTGATTTTGTGATAGAGAAATATGTTGCTGCTGGTGTATTGTATCTGGAATTGACAATTTCCCTAGCCTCTGGGAATGCAACACTCTGTGTGAATTTGACCTGGAGAACTTCACGCTCTATCTTCCAGGTTTTGCAGTTACGATATTTGGCTGAATGTGGTTCACTGCAATTAACACATGATATTGGATGTCGACACGTGTCATCGTTGTGAGAGTGACCATTGCCAGCACACATGTGACACACCTTTTCAGTTTTACAATTGGTCTCGTTGTGTCCAAATTTAAAACAGTTGTAACATTGAAGTGGATTTGGGACATAAATGTCCATTTTGGTTACTAAATAGCCAATTTTGAGTGTACGTGGTAAGCTGGGAGTGCAACATGTGAGAATGATTGTGTTTGTTTGTATTTCTCTATTGTCTATTTTAATTTTAATGCGTCTAGCTGCAGTGACATGTTCCCGAAGCTCATCCACAATCTCAGTCTCGGCAACGCCAGCAAGGTCAGGGCAACGAATTACCTCTCTTGATGAGTTGAGAGAGTGGTGTGGGTAACACTTGCACGGAACATTGAAGAAAGATGTGAGAGAAAGTAGATTTTGAGAGTGATGTAGATTGCCTACTTCAATAAGCAGGTTTCCAGTTCGGAGCTTTTTAACAGATTTAGGAACTCCTGCAATACTCTCGATTGTTTTTTCTATAACGAAAGGAGAGAGGGTCGTAATAGTTTTACTTGTGTCGGTGGATTCGATAATTCATAATAATATCCGGCTCACACGCGTCAGGGATACTCAAGTAATATACTCGGACGGATATTTCACAATCCAAACATCACCGACTTGGCCATGAACCGACCCAGTTCAGGTTGGATCGCTAACGTACCCGCCAGATTAGCCCTGAACCACCGCATTCTAGAACAGAAAATTGAAAACTATTTGTGTGTAACATACTTAGTGTAAACGAGTAATGGGCTAAGTTGAAAAAAGTCATATGTGGCAATCATAGAAATGGTATACACTGCGAACGAAACAAAAAAGAAGTATATACTGTTTAAAGTATTATAGAAGGTATGAAGATAGCAAAGCAATAACTAAAAAAATTGAACATGTAAACATAAATATGGCTTGTCCTAAGGCTTGGCGTGACCAGCCGATTGATCGTACCGGGCTAATACGACCACCACGTCTACACCGAATCAGAAGCTTATTCGGAACTACAAAATCGTAATAGTGCAGTCCCCTCAACCACCAGGATCCTCTTCTCCGGCTTACGGGATGCCACCCACGGTAAATAGGCGGCTCCCTTTTTGGGGGAGTTGCACCCCTCTGCAGGGAGATACAGCTGGCATTTTTATCACCCCGCCGGCAAGGGGCCAACTTGCCAGAGCAACATAGAATTGGTATGCCACTCGCCTGACTGGGACCTGCTGCAATAACCTGCCAGAGCAACATAGAATTGGTCTGCCACCTGCCTGACTGGGACCTGCTGCAATAACCTGCCAGAGCAACATAGAATTGGTCTGCCACCTGCCTGACTGGGACCTGCTGCAATAACCTGCCAGAGCAACATAGAATTGGTCTGCCACCTGCCTGACTGGGACCTGCTGCAATAACCTGCCAGAGCAACATAGAATTGGTCTGCCACCTGCCTGACTGGGACCTGCTGCAATAACCTGCCAGAGCAACATAGAATTGGTCTGCCACACTACTGATGGGGACCAGCTATCCCTGGGAGCATCATCATCAATGTAGGCCACACCTGGGCACTTCCGTCTTCCCCTGGGCATGGTGACCTGTAGCAGAATGTAATGTATCTTCGTTGGAGTCCCGGAAAGTTGTTGTGATCTTAACTTTGAATAGACGGTCGTGTATTTGATTGGGAAGAAGTCGTGTATGTTCAAGTAGAGATTGACAGGCCGGGCGAGATCCCCCTGCAGAAAGAGGGGGATTTCATGACATCGATGGATCGAGGTATTCAGATCTGCGGTGAGAATGGGCAATAACACAGTTGAAAACTTACATCATAATGGGTCCATAGCTGTACGCCAGGGGAGGCAACTCTGAAGACACTGGAGAAAAACCTATGTGTTGGGTAAAACTTTGGAAAGATTATATCTTGAGAGAGAGATGGGAACTGAACTCCTATGTCTGCAATATCCTTCCTTGGATCCTTTCCTAACGCACGAAGGTAATATTTCTCTGTCTACAATAGATAATGCACAATCAAGTCATTAAACAACTCTGTAACCATACAAGGCTGTGTAAGATAGAGTATTATCTCTCATATACCTGTGTTTTCTCTGGAGTGAACTATAACCCTGTAGTAAACCTGAACTATAGCTCTGTAGTAGCACTGAACAATAACCCTGTAATAACCCTGAACTATAACCCTGTAGTAAACCTGAACTATAACCCTGCAGTAACTCTGAACTATAATGCTGCAGCAGTACAACCCTGAACTATAACCCTGAACAATAGCCTTGTAGTAACCCTGAACTATAACCCTGAACAATAGCCTTGTAGTAACCCTGAACTATAACCATGTAGTAACCCTGAACTATAACCCTGTAGTAGCCCTGAACTATAGCCATGTAGTAACCCTGAACTATAACCCTGTAGTAACCCTGAACTATAACCCTGTAGTAACCCTGAACTATAACCCTGTAGTAACACTGAACTATAGCCCTGTAGTAGCCCTGAACTATAACCATGTAGTAACCCTGAACTATAACCCTGTAGTAACCCTGAACTATAACCATGTAGTAACCCTGAACTATAACCCTGTAGTAGCCCTGAACTATAACCCTGTAGTAACCCTGAACTATAACCATGTAGTAACCCTGAACTATAACCCTGTAGTAGCTCTGAACTATAACCCTGTAGTAGCTCTGAACTATAGCCATGTAGTAACCCTGAACAATAGCCCTGTAGTAACCCTGAACTATAGCCCTGTAGTAGCTCTGAACTATAGCCCTGTAGTAGCTCTGAACTATAACCCTGTAGTAGCTCTGAACTATAGCCATGTAGTAACCCTGAACTATAGCCCTGTAGTAAACCTGAATAGCCCTATAGTAACCCTGTAGTAACCCTGAACTATAACCCTGTAGTAACCCTGAACTATAGCCCTGTAGTAGCCCTGAACTATAACCATGTAGTAACCCTGAACTATAACCCTGTAGTAGCCCTGAACTATAACCATGTAGTAACCCTGAACTATAACCCTGTAGTAGCTCTGAACTATAACCCTGTAGTAGCTCTGAACTATAGCCATGTAGTAGACCTGAACAATAGCCCTGTAGTAACCCTGAACTATAGCCCTGTAGTAACCCTGAACTATAACCCTGTAGTAGCTCTGACCTATAGCCATGTAGTAACCCTGAACAATAGCCCTGTAGTAACCCTGAACTATAGCCCTGTAGTAGCTCTGAACTATAGCCCTGTAGTAGCTCTGAACTATAACCCTGTAGTAGCTCTGAACTATAGCCATGTAGTAACCCTGAACTATAGCCCTGTAGTAAACCTGAACAATAGCCCTGTAGTAACCCTGTAGTAACCCTGAACTATATCCCTGTAGTAACCCTGAACTATAACCCTGAACTATAACCCTGAACTATAACCCTGAACTATAACCCTGAACTATAACCCTGAACTATAACCCTGTAGTAGCTCTGAACTATAACCCTGTAGTAGCTCTGAACTATAACCCTGAACTATAGCCCTGTAGTAGCCATGAACTACAACCATGTAGTAGACCTGAAATATAGCCCTGTTGTAGCCCTGAACAATAGCCCTGTAGTAACCCTGAACTATAGCCCTGTAGTAGCTCTGAACTATAGCCATGTAGTAACCCTGAACAATAGCCCTGTAGTAACCCTGAACTATAGCCATGTAGTAACCCTGAACTATAACCCTGTAGTAACCCTGAACTATAGCCATGTAGTAACCCTGAACTATAGCCATGTAGTAACCCTGAACTATAGCCATGTAGTAACCCTGAACTATAACCCTGTAGTAACCCTGAACTATAGCCCTGTAGTAACTCTGACCTATAACCCAGTAGTAACCCTGAACTATAGCCCTGTAGTAACCCTGAACTATAGCCCTGTAGTAGCCCTGAACTATAGCCCTGTAGTAACCCTGAACTATAGCCCTGTAGTAACCCTGAACAATAACCCTGTAGTAACCCTGAACACTAGCCCTGTAGTAACTCTGAACTATAACCCTGTAGTAAATCTGAACTATAACCCTGTAGTAGCCCTGAACTATAACCCTGTAGTAACTCTGAACTATAACCCTGTAGTAACTCTGAACTATAGCCATGTAGTAACCCTGAACTATAACCCTGTAGTAGCCCTGAACTATAACCATGTAGTAACTCTGAACTATAGCCATGTAGTAACCCTGAACTATAACCCTGTAGTAACCCTGAACTATAACCCTGTAGTAACTCTGAACTATAGCCATGTAGTAACCCTGAACTATAACCCTGTAGTAGCCCTGAACTATAGCCCTGTAGTAGCCCTGAACTATAACCCTGTAGTAACTCTGAACTATAGCCCTGTAGTAGCCCTGAACAATAGCCCTGTAGTAGCCCTGAACTATAACCCTGTAGTAACTCTGAACTATAACCCTGTAGTAGCCCTGAACTATAACCCTGTAGTAACCCTGAACTATAACCCTGTAGTAACTCTGAACTATAGCCATGTAGTAACCCTGAACTATAACCCTGTAGTAACCCTGAACTATAACCCTGTAGTAGCCCTGAACTATAACCCTGTAGTAACTCTGAACTATAACCCTGTAGTAACTCTGAACTATAGCCATGTAGTAACTCTGAACTATAACCCTGTAGTAACTCTGAACTATAGCCATGTAGTAACCCTGAACTATAACCCTGTAGTAGCCCTGAACTATAACCATGTAGTAACTCTGAACTATAACCCTGTAGTAACTCTGAACTATAGCCATGTAGTAACCCTGAACTATAACCCTGTAGTAGCCCTGAACTATAACCATGTAGTAACCCTGAACTATAACCCTGTAGTAACTCTGAACTATAGCCATGTAGTAACCCTGAACTATAGCCCTGTAGTAACCCTGAACTATAGCCCTGTAGTAACCCTGAACTAAACCCTGTAGTAACCCTGAACTATAACCCTGTAGTAACCCTGAACTATAACCCTGTAGTAACCCTGAACTATAACCCTGTAGTAACCCTGAACTATAACCCTGTAGTAACCCTGAACTATAACCCTGTAGTAACCCTGAACTATAACCCTGTAGTAGCCCTGAACTATAACCCTGTAGTAACCCTGAACTATAACCCTGTAGTAACCCTGAACTATAACCCTGTAGTAGCCCTGAACTATAACCATGTTTAGTTTATACAAATTTATTTTAGCTCGATTGCGAAACAAGTTCTTTCAACTTATATAAACCACTCTCGAGACCTCATTCCTGATGGAATCCATCGCCACGAGGGAGAGAAGAGGCAACATGGAATTTAAATGCCTTGCCTAAGGACACAATCGTAACGGCTCCAGCGGGGCTCGAACTCCGGACCTTTCGCTCCTGAAGCGAACGCGATGCTATAGCCCTGTAGTAACCCTGAACTATAGCCATGTAGTAGACCTGAACTATAACCCTGTAGTAGCCCTGAACTATAACCCTGTAGTAACCCTGAACTATAACCCTGCAGTAGCCCTGAACTATAGCCATGTAGTAACCCTGAACAATAGCCCTGTAGTAACCCTGAACTATAGCCATGTAGTAACCCTGAACTATAACCCTGTAGTAACCCTGAACTATAGCCATGTAGTAACCCTGAACTATAGCCATGTAGTAACCCTGAACTATAGCCATGTAGTAACCCTGAACTATAACCCTGTAGTAACCCTGAACTATAGCCCTGTAGTAACTCTGACCTATAACCCAGTAGTAACCCTGAACTATAGCCCTGTAGTAACCCTGAACTATAGCCCTGTAGTAGCCCTGAACTATAGCCCTGTAGTAACCCTGAACTATAGCCCTGTAGTAACCCTGAACAATAACCCTGTAGTAACCCTGAACACTAGCCCTGTAGTAACTCTGAACTATAACCCTGTAGTAAATCTGAACTATAACCCTGTAGTAGCCCTGAACTATAACCCTGTAGTAACTCTGAACTATAACCCTGTAGTAACTCTGAACTATAGCCATGTAGTAACCCTGAACTATAACCCTGTAGTAGCCCTGAACTATAACCATGTAGTAACTCTGAACTATAGCCATGTAGTAACCCTGAACTATAACCCTGTAGTAACCCTGAACTATAACCCTGTAGTAACTCTGAACTATAGCCATGTAGTAACCCTGAACTATAACCCTGTAGTAGCCCTGAACTATAGCCCTGTAGTAGCCCTGAACTATAACCCTGTAGTAACTCTGAACTATAGCCC
Source organism: Archivesica marissinica (assembly GCA_014843695.1). Lineage (NCBI taxonomy): Eukaryota > Metazoa > Mollusca > Bivalvia > Venerida > Vesicomyidae > Archivesica > Archivesica marissinica. Next base: position 53,990,516 of record CM026399.1, read on the forward strand.
TGTAGTAGCCCTGAACAATAGCCCTGTAGTAGCCCTGAACTATAACCCTGTAGTAACTCTGAACTATAACCCTGTAGTAGCCCTGAACTATAACCCTGTAGTAACCCTGAACTATAACCCTGTAGTAACTCTGAACTATAGCCATGTAGTAACCCTGAACTATAACCCTGTAGTAACCCTGAACTATAACCCTGTAGTAGCCCTGAACTATAACCCTGTAGTAACTCTGAACTATAACCCTGTAGTAACTCTGAACTATAGCCATGTAGTAACTCTGAACTATAACCCTGTAGTAACTCTGAACTATAGCCATGTAGTAACCCTGAACTATAACCCTGTAGTAGCCCTGAACTATAACCATGTAGTAACTCTGAACTATAACCCTGTAGTAACTCTGAACTATAGCCATGTAGTAACCCTGAACTATAACCCTGTAGTAGCCCTGAACTATAACCATGTAGTAACCCTGAACTATAACCCTGTAGTAACTCTGAACTATAGCCATGTAGTAACCCTGAACTATAGCCCTGTAGTAACCCTGAACTATAGCCCTGTAGTAACCCTGAACTATAACCCTGTAGTAACCCTGAACTATAACCCTGTAGTAACCCTGAACTATAACCCTGTAGTAACCCTGAACTATAACCCTGTAGTAACCCTGAACTATAACCCTGTAGTAACCCTGAACTATAACCCTGTAGTAACCCTGAACTATAACCCTGTAGTAACCCTGAACTATAACCCTGTAGTAACCCTGAACTATAACCTGTAGTACCCTGAACTATAACCCGTAGTACCCTGAACTATAACCCTGTAGTAACCCTGAACTATACCCTGTAGTAACCCTGAACTATAACCCGTAGTAACCCTGAACTATAGCCCTGTAGTAACCCTGAACTATAACCCTGTAGTAACCCTGAACTATAACCCTGTAGTAACCCTGAACTATAACCATGTAGTAACCCTGAACTATAGCCCAGTAGTAGCCCTGAACTATAACCCTGTAGTAACCCTGAACTATAACCCTGTAGTACCCTGAACTATAACCATGTAGTAACCCTGAACTATAACCCTGTAGTAGCCCTGAACTATAACCATGTAGTAACTCTGAACAATAACCCTGTAGTAACCCTGAACTATAAACCTGTAGTAGCCCTGAACTATAACCATGTAGTAACCCTGAACTATAACCCTGTAGTAGCCCTGAACTATAACCCAGTAGTAGCTCTGAACTATAACCCTGTAGTAACTCTGAACTATAACCCAGTAGTAACCCTGAACTATAGCCATGTAGTAGCCCTGAATTATAGCCCTGTAGTAGCCCTGAACTATAACCCTGTAGTAGCCCTGAACTATAGCCATGTAGTAGCTCTGAACTATAACCCTGTAGTAGCCCTGAACTATAGCCATGTAGTAGCCCTGAACTATAGCCATGTAGTAGCTCTGAACTATAACCCTGTAGTAGCCCTGAACTATAGCCATGTAGTAGCCCTGAACTATAGCCATGTAGTAGCTCTGAACTATAACCTTGTAGTAGCCCTGAACTATAACCCTGTAGTAACCCTGTTCCATAGCCCTGAACTATAACCCTGTAGTAGCCCTGAACTATAACCCAGTAGTACAGTAGTAGCTCTGAACTATAGCCATGTAGTAGCCCTGAACTATAGCCATGTAGTAGCTCTGAACTATAACCCTGTAGTAGCCCTGAACTATAACCATGTAGTAACTCTGAACTATAACCCTTTAGTAGCCCTGAACTATAACCCAGTAGTAGCTCTGAACTATAACCCTGTAGTAACTCTGAACTATAACCCTGTAGTAACTCTGAACTATAACCCAGTAGTAACCCTGAACTATAGCCCTGTAGTAACCCTGAACTATAACCCAGTAGTAGCCCTGAACTATAACCCTGTAGTAGCCCTGAACTATAACCCTGTAGTAACCCTGAACTATAACCCTGTAGTAGCCCTGAACTATAACCCTGTAGTAGCTCTGAACTATAGCCCTGTAGTAACCCTGAACTATAGCCCTGTAGTAACCCTGAACTATAACCCTGTAGTAACCCTGAACTATAGCCATGTAGTAACCCTGAACAATAGCCCTGTAGTAACCCTGAACTATAACCATGTAGTAACCCTGAACTATAGCCCTGTAGTAGCCCTGAACTATAGCCCTGTAGTAGCCCTGAACTATAGCCCTGTAGTAACCCTGAACTATAACCCAGTAGTAACCCTGAACTATAACCCTGTAGTAGCCCTGAACTATAACCATGTAGTAGCCCTGAACTATAGCCCTGTAGTAGCCCTGAACTATAGCCCTGTAGTAACCCTGAACTATAACCCTGTAGTAACCCTGAACTATAACCATGTAGTAACCCTGAACTATAGCCCTGTAGTAACCCTGAACTATAACCCTGTAGTAACCCTGAACTATAGCCCTGTAGTAACCCTGAACTATAACCATGTAGTAACCCTGAACTATAGCCCTGTAGTAACCCTGAACTATAACCCTGTAGTAACCCTGAACTATAACCATGTAGTAACCCTGAACTATAGCCCAGTAGTAGCCCTGAACTATAACCCTGTAGTAACCCTGAACTATAACCCTGTAGTAACCCTGAACTATAACCATGTAGTAACCCTGAACTATAGCCCAGTAGTAGCCCTGAACTATAACCCTGTAGTAACCCTGAACTATAACCCTGTAGTAACCCTGAACTATAACCATGTAGTAACCCTGAACTATAGCCCAGTAGTAGCCCTGAACTATAACCCTGTAGTAACCCTGAACTATAACCCTGTAGTAACCCTGAACTATAACCATGTAGTAACCCTGAACTATAGCCCAGTAGTAGCCTGAACTATAACCCTGTAGTAACCCTGAACTATAACCCTGTAGTAGCCCTGAACTATAACCCAATACAGTAGTAGCCCTGAACTATAGCCATGTAGTAGCCCTGAACTATAGCCATGTAGTAGCTCTGAACTATAACCCTGTAGTAGCCCTGAACTATAACCATGTAGTAACCCTGAACTATAACCATGTAGTAGCCCTGAACTATAACCCAAACCAACAAACCCAAACCAACAAACCCAAACCAACAAACCCAAAACCCAACAACCCTGTAGTAACCCTGAACTATAACCAAGTAGTAGCCCTGAACTATAACCATGTAGTAGCCCTGAACTATAACCCTGTAGTAACCCTGAACTATAACCATGTAGTAGCCCTGAACTATAACCATGTAGTAGCTCTGAACTATAACCCTGTAGTAACCCTGAACTATAGCCATGTAGTAACCCTGAACTATAACCATGTAGTAACCCTGAACTATAACCCTGTAGTAACCCTGAACTATAACCATGTAGTAACCCTGAACTATAGCCATGTAGTAGCCCTGAACTATAGCCCTGTAGTAGCCCTGAACTATAGCCATGTAGTAACCCTGAACTATAGCCATGTAGTAGCCCTGAATTATAGCCCTGTAGTAGCCCTGAACTATAGCCATGTAGTAGCCCTGAACTATAGCCATGTAGTAGCTCTGAACTATAACCCTGTAGTAGCCCTGAACTATAGCCATGTAGTAGCCCTGAACTATAGCCATGTAGTAGCTCTGAACTATAACCCTGTAGTAGCCCTGAACTATAGCCATGTAGTAGCCCTGAACTATAGCCATGTAGTAGCCCTGAACTATAGCCCTGTAGTAGCCCTGAACTATAGCCATGTAGTAGCCCTGAACTATAGCCATGTAGTAGCCCTGAACTATAGCCCTGTAGTAGCCCTGAACTATAGCCCTGTAGTAACCCTGAACTATAACCCTGTAGTAGCTCTGAACTATAACCCTGTAGTAGCCCTGAACTATAACCATGTAGTA
>CM026399.1:53995389-54008639 GCA_014843695.1 Archivesica marissinica
TTATATAATAATCCAGATTAATGATTGTAAAACAGCACATAGTCACATCATGTATGTCAGATATTTGACAAGTGTATACATTTGAAGAGGGACATGCATGATATGCCGTACAGTTGAAGCGGGTCATGTATGATATGCCGTTTAACATGTATGATATGCCGTACAACTTCCAATAGAGTGCTAAATCACTAAGAAGGCTATCAGTACCTGTATCAGTTTGAAACAGCGCATGATCACATCAGTGGGATATTTGTACAAACAGGTATATACTGGCTAGCGAATTAAAGATGGAGGTGCTCATACAATCCTTTGCACTTCAAAATGTGTGTGTAGGAAATATATATATTTAATCTTTATTTCAGTACCACAGAACCTTATATCACAGCATGCAGTAACTGTAGATAACTTTTGCTATTTTGTTCTTGATTTCTGTCCATACACTGAGGCGAACATTTAGAATACTACAACATATTTTGTACATTGAGGATGCCAAGACAATACCAGTCCGATATCGCAATTACACGTGCACTTTGTACTTTAAACTAAGCACGTTGACGATAGTAAATAAGATATGCATGTCCAATTGAATTTGGTAATACAATAATTAAGCTGCGACAACAGTACTATAAGCAAACTAATATCTGATTTTTTCTGGATAGATGAAGGTATATTAAATTAGCAAGAAATGAATGTTCGAACAAGACGATAAAGGAAGTCTTCCATGCATATCAATGTTTTACTACTACAGCACAATTGCACACAACATATTTACATATGGCATATAACTATGTGTTAAGCTGATACATATTTCATTGTCTGACATATACCTCAGTTGGCAAGAACGTGCCACATATAAACTAGGTTCGTACTCTTAAGCTCGTACAGCTTAAGTCATATTGCCACCTAGGTTCGAGTCTCCACAAAGGTATATATAATATATTTGTTAATACTAGATCTATATAAATGAAGCATTCATCACAGGCAATTTGATTATGAACTATATTAAACAATAATAGGGAACGGAAACAACGACAAATTACTTAATATATGTAAATATATGATATTTGCAATTATATTAAATAAAAAACAAAACGAAAAGATGATCACAAACAATGCAGCATAACATGCGAATGGAAATCTAATATTATTGACAGGGCAACCTACTGAGCTGAATCCTCACACGTCTATGTTTAGATAAATGGAGGACCTCTCTAAAAGTACCAAAATTATAATTTGTGACAATAATTATTCATCCAAATAGTATCTGTAATTGAAACCACTTGCCCGTTTGTTTCGACGGCTGTACATTTAATAGGGGTGGCTAGTAGATCGCACACTGTATGGGAACTAGTGGCTGCTAATAGATCGCACACTGGATGGAATGGGGGCGGCTAGTTTATCGCCCACTGTATAGGAGCTAGTTGCTGCTAATACATCCGCTGCATGAAATAGGGGTGGCTAATAGAGCATTCACTGTATGCGAACTTGTGGCTGCTAATATATCACTGATTTTTCATTGACCTATGCATACTGTTTGTACATTGATCAAATCACGTTGCATGTACATTACTCTAAGCACGTCGCTTGTACATTGCTCTAAGCATGTTGCTTGTACATTGCTCTATGCATGTCGCTTGTACATTGCTCTAAGCACGCTGTTTGTACATTGCTCTAAGCACGCTGTTGTACATTGCTCTAAGCATGTCGCTTGTACATTGCTATAAGAATGTCGCTTGTACTTTGTCGCTTGTACATTGCTCTAAGCATGTCGATTGTATATTTCTCTAGGTACGCTGCTTGTATATTGCTCTAAGTACGCTGCTTGTACATTGCTCTATGTACGCTGCTTCTACATTGCTATAAGTACGCTGCTTGTACATTGCTCAATGCACGTTGCTTGTACATTGCTCAATGCATGTTGCTTGTATATTGCTCTAAGCACGCTGCTTGTATATTGCTCTAAGTACGCTGCTTTTATATTGCTCTTAGTACACTACTTGTACATTGCTCTAAGTACGCTGGCTGTACATTGCTATAAGTAGGTTGTTTGTACATTGCTCTAAGTACGCTGCTTGTACATTTCTCTAAGTAGGTTGTTTGTACATTGCTCTAAGTACGTTGTTTGTACATTGCTCTAAGTAGGTTGTTTGTACATTGCTCTGAGTACGCTGCTTGTACATTGCTCTACATGCGCTGCTTGTATACTGCTCTAAGCACGTTGTTTGTACATTGCCCTATGTACGCTGCTTGTACATTGGTCTAAGCACGCAGCTTGTACATTGCTATAAGCACGTTGTTTGTACATTGCCCTATGTACGCTGCTTGTACATTGCTCTAAGCATGTCGCTTGTACATTGCTCTAAGCACGTTGTTTGTACATTGCCCTATGCATGCTGCTTGTACATTGATCTATGCACGTTGTTTGTACATTGCTCTAATCACGTTGTTTGTACATTGCTCTTTGCATGCTGATTGTACATTGCTCTATGCATGCTGCTTGTACATTGCTCTATATACGTTGCTTGTACATTGCTCTAAGCACGCTGCTTGTACATTACATTGCTCTATGCACGTTGCTTGTACATTGCCCTATGTACGCTGCTTGTACATTGCTCTATGCACGTTGTTTGTACATTACATTGTTCTATGCACGTTGTTTGTACGTTGCTCTATGCACGTTGCTTGTACATTGCCCTATGCATGCTGCTTGTTCATTGCTCTATGCACGTTGCCTGTACATTGCTCTAAGCACGCTGTTTGTACATTGCTCTAAGCGCATTGTTTGTACATTGCTCTATGCACGTTGCTTGTACATTGCTCTATGTATGTTGCTTGTACATTGCTCTAAGCACGTTGCTTGTACATTACTCTAAGCACGCTGCTTGTACATTGCTCTAAGAAAGCTGCTTGTACATTGCTCTAAGCACATTGTTTGTACATTGCTCTAAGCATGTTGCTTGTACATTGCTCCATATCGGGGACAAGAGATAAATGATTATATATCGGAGAAAGCGGTCAGGTACCTATTATTTCCATGAAATGCGATTGTTCCACTCCCCGCCTCAGCAGAATGACCTCCCAACAATAATCAGAAAATGATTGATGGGCAGTGGGAATAATAAAGAATACTATTTGGACGGTACGGTACGGTATGGAGAATAGACCCGGACGAGTTGGATACATTTCCATACTAAAATATTATCACTTTTGTCCCTTAGTAAAAATACGCCGTTTGTACTCAACAAAAATGGCCAATGGGACAATTTATTAATAGGTAATTATAAGATACTAATCACCAAATGCATAATAAGTTTATGCAGTGACGACTTTGAAGAACATTGGATAGTTAGTTGGATAATTATTTGTTTGTAATTAATATTAATATCTACTGGTTGTACAACGGCTGATTCGGACTGAGCTTATTCGGACCGGATCAGTTGTTTATTCTGACCGCTCACACCGTTAATGATATCTAGAGGCAGTAAACGAAATATACAATGGCCAGTAATCTTGAAACAATTGGCAGTAATATGGACATTAGGGTTAGTATTAAAGTTGATCTTCAATTGAAGAGTATTTTAATTTTCAGCTTTAAATAGTGTACTGCCACCTGTTTTGTGGGATTACTACCTTCTACTGGTTGTACAACGGCTGATTCGGACTGAGCTTAATCGGACCAGATCAGTTGTTTATTCTGACCGCTCACACCGTTAATGATATCTAGAGGCAGTAAACGAAATATACAATGGCCAGTAATCTTGAAACAATTGGCAGTAATATGGACATTAGGGTTAGTATTAAAGTTGATCTTCAATTGAAGAGTATTTTAATTTTCAGCTTTAAATAGTGTACTGCCACCTGTTTTGTGGGATTACTGCCTCTATCCCTAAACACTTATAACAAGTACATTTTCTTTCTGATCAGATTTTTATTGTGGCATATACCAAAACATGTTCTCATACCTACGCGGATATACCACAACATATTCTCATAACTACGTGGATATACCACAACATATACTCAGAACTACGTGGATATACCACAACATATTCTCATACCTACGCGGATATACCACAACATATTCTCATACCTACGCGGATATACCACAACATATTATATTAACTACGCGGATATACCACAACATATAATCATATCTTCGCGGATATTCGACAACATATTCTCATAACTACGCGGATATACTACAACATATTCCCATAAATACACGGATATACCACAACATATTCTCATAACTACCCAGATATACCACAATATATTCTCATAACTACGCGGATATACCACAACATATTCTCATAACTACGCGGATATACCACAACATATTCTCATAACTACGTGGATATACCACAACATATACTCATAACTACGTGGATATACCACAACAAATTCTCATACCTACGTGGATATACCACAACATATTCTCATAACTACGCGGATATAAAACATCATTTTCTCATAACTACGCGGATATACCACAACATATTCTCATAACTACACGCATAAAACGAAAGCTTTGGTCAGACCATGTATCTGAAAATAGATATGATAATGAATGCAAGAGAGTAATTTATTTTAAGAGAATTAAGTTACAACTTATCTACTTATGAGTTATGAAAGTATCCAATACTATTTGACTGGAAAATTATCCAATACTATGTGACTGGAAAATTATCCAATACTATTTATATTCATGATATGGTAATAGTGTTTGTTGTTACTGATTTTAGAAATAGAGGATATTTGTGTTTAAATACTTTATTATTTCCAATGATTTCGGATAATATTATAGTTGTTCTCATATTTAATTCATTTTAACTTGCTCTATCGGGTGCCTCATTTCTATTCAATACACAACCGCACAACCACTTGTGTTAGTGTGAAGGTCCTTAATAAGAAATAGTTCCGGTATAATGGTCTAGTTAGTTTCTGTTTTCTGTCAAAATTAAAAACTACAGACTGGAAAGGAATATGAAAATCAAGGTGTGACAGAAAAAATGCATCTTTCATTGTTTGAAAACAGTGGGACAGATGGCGTTTTCTTTACCTAAGAATGGCAACAGATACATTATGATCATTGTGTGTGAATGTTTTTACGTTTATTTATCACGGCTTGCACATATGATTTATTTTGAAAGTATCTCTTTATGTCAAAATTGTGTATTTATTTTGCATGTCAGTGTTCTATCTGATTACAGTCAAACCGGTGACCAATTTCTCTCACCTGCATTGCTTCCAAACCATTGGAGCATATTTTTGTCTCTAAAAGCATGATCCATTTTGACAGTAATGACCTCCTAAGCCAATTCTAATATTTTTTTTAATTTTGAGGCGCCTTTTCGGGTAACCCGTTTCCAACATGGCTTCAGATCAAAACATAGATGGGAATCTCAGCTTATTAGCTTCACACAAGAGGTGAACGACGAACTTGAAAATGGTAAACAAACTGATGTTATTGTTATGGATTTTAGTAAAGCGTTTGACAAGATTGATCACAACAAACTAATATACAAACATAATGAGCTGGGTGTCCAACCCCTGGCATCACGGTGGATCAAGTCATTGGTAAAGGGCCGATCCCAAAAAGTAGTTGTGGATGGCTGCACTTCTGATACACTGCCTGTCATCTCTGGGTTCCCGCAAGGCTCTGTCTTAGGACCTTACCTCTTTCTAGCCTACATTAATGACCTCCCCAACTCCACCAAGAGTAAAGCTAGACTGTTCGCAGATGACACCATATTATTATATACCAAACTTATATAGCGCTCTTTTCATCTAAAAATAAAATGTTCAAAAGCGCTTAAATATATTATATTGTATATCACAGTAAAATCCGCCTATGATGCACAAATCCTCCAAAGTCACCTCAATGCTCTTGAACAATGGGAACGGGACTTGTCCATGGATTCAATCCAGATAAGTTTGAGGTGCTGGGAATAACTCGCAAAAGAAAACCACTTATTTCCCCTTGCATACTCCATAACATGGTACTAATATCAAACGATACCGCCAAATATCTAGGTGTTACAATTAGTAAAGATTTAAACTGGTGTACCCACATAAACAACATCTTCTCCAAAGCTACTAATTCTCTCAGATTCATCAAAAGGAATGTAAAGACCGGTAACAACAAGGTCAACGAAAAAGCATATAACACCTATGTACGTCCTCTACTCGAGTATTGCTCAACCGTCTTGCACCCCTGGCAAAAGTATGTCACCTATTAAGCAGAAAGAGTGCAAAGCATGTCTGCAATGACTATAACTTTACAAGCAGTATGACAAAATGATCAATTCCCTGAACTGGCAAACACTTGAATATCGATGCATACAATCATCAGTAAAATACCTATATAAAAACAAAATAAATTTGGTATGCGCCGACCAAAACCATCTAACAGATACAAGGAACCTGAACTACTTAATTCCTCAGTCTCGAACCCAATACCATATAAACTCTTCCCCCCCAAATTAATACGTCTCTGGAATGGCCTCCCCTACTATGTACAGTCCAGCCCCAGCTTAACCATTTTTGCTGAGCGGTTGGCCACGGTACCACTAATGTAACATGATGTCTGTTATTAACCTTTGGTATGTAGTTCTTTTAACATTTTCTCTCACTAATTGAGATGTTTAACCACTGTCCCTGCTCGTAAAATAAAACACAACTGGCGACACATATATTGTTCTACCATCTACCGTATCTGGTGACGCATATATTGTTCTACCATCTACCGTATCTGGCGAAGCATTAATTTTATTATTCTACCATCTACCGCATCTGACGACGCATTTATACGAGGTGAATATCCCATTCGTTGAACATGGCTACTCATGATGATGATGATGATGATGTGGTCAGTATGACCGAATTATGACTTTATAGAATAAGCGGTTGGAAATGCCAATAACTATTTGAAAAGTGCATTTACGGCATGTAAATATTTAATATGTTGTTTACTTCCAGGAGATGAAACATGATGTTTACAGATCTAGATGAGTTCATTTATTTAAATATGTGTGATAGGATCATCAATTTAATATTCACTAGAAACACAGTCGAGGAAATATCATCGGTTCCCTTATTTAATTAAGGAACTCTTCATATATGCTCATTATTTTCAAAATGTGAACTCGATGTTAGAAAGATGTGATGCTGTATAAGAACTTATCAACTTTGTCAATTCATATGTATATAGTGCGAATAAAGGATGTATTAACATAATCTATGGATTCTCACAATGTCTAGAAGTATAATGCAGGACATCACCATTCAAGTACGGCCACATGAGTGTGAAACATGTAGAAAGTCTTTCAGTCATTCTAGCCATTTAAAGCAGCATATGCTCATACATACTGGAGAACGACCGTATGTGTGTGAAATATGTAATAAGGCTTTCAGGTGGTCTAGCCATTTAAAGGAGCATATGTTCATACATACCGGAGAACTACCGCATGTTTGTGGAATGTGTAACAAAGCGTTCAGTCAGAATAGATTTTTAAAGCGGCATATGCTCATACATACCGAAGAACGACCGCATGAGTGTGAAATATGCAATAAGACTTTCAGTCAGAATAGTCATTTAAAGGAGCATATGCTCATACATACTGGAGAACGACCACATGAGTGTGAAATATGCAATAAGACTTTCAGTCGGTATCGCCTTTTAAAGGAGCATATGCTCATACATACTGGAGAACGACAGCATGAGTGTGAAATATGTAATAAGGCTTTCAGTCAGTATAGCCATTTAAAGCAACATATGCTCATACATACCGGAGAACGACCACATGAGTGTGAAATATGTAATAGAGCGTTCAGTCGGTCTAGCCATTTAAAGCGGCATATGCTAATACATACCGAAGAACGGTATCAGTGTGGAATATGTAATAAGGCTTTCAGTCATTCTAGCCATTTAAAGCAACATATGTACATACATACTGAAGAACGGCTACATTAGTGTGAAATATGCAATACAACGTTTACCTAATCCTCTAATATTTGAAGCAGCACCTGCACATTCATACCGGAGAACGGCGACACGAGTGTGGAATATGTAATACGGCTTTAAACTTTCACATGTGCATACATACTGGAGAAATTCCACACGAGTGTGATACAAGTATGTAATACAACTTTTAGCCATTTTGGCAGTTTGAAGCTGCACCTGCTTCAGTATAACAGAGAACGGCCATATAAGTGAAATGTAATTTGATTTACAGTCAGTCTAGAATTTTAATGGATCTCATGCACATTCATATTGGAGAACGGTCAAATGAATTGAGTAATACGTATCTATGAAGATATTCCTTCAGCCCAGCGAATTAAAGAAGCACATTCACATACTTTCAGGAGAACGTCTATATGAATGTTCCTGTATGTCAGATATTTGACTAGTGTATAAATGTGAAGAGTGACATATATGGAATTCCGTAAACTAAATATAGCGTACATAACATTCCAACTGCTAAATATCTAAGACGGCAATGAGTTGATCTGGCAGTTTCAAACAGCACACGAGTGTGAACTGTGTACACACACGTATAGATTTAACAGATGGACGCTATCATACATTCCTTTGCTTTTGAAACGAGTTTGCTGCAGTAAATGTATGTGTATTTAGTCTTTATTTCAGTCTGGTATATACATCATATTTTCAACAGAATGTGTCATACATATAAACAAATATAACAACAGTATCTCAATACTTGTTTTGTTTGACATAATTATTTCAGTGCGAATTGGATTCATTGTTAAATTATCTTTATTTATTTTAACGAAACACAACAATCATGACAACAACAATCATAACAACCAGTGAGCCATAACAGTTAAATTAATGTAATATATACTGTAAATTTACTATATCCCAACAAAGGATTCCAACTGAAAGGACCGCTATGCATTTAGGGATAAATCGGACTTTATCTGCAAATGCTTTCATTGTAAATATTTCCCAAATAGTTATGTTGTACACTATCTAATTATCTATACAGTTGGAAGGAACACACATGTAGCTAACGCACCAATCTGTTCCGCTTATTTGCTTGTATTTACTTACTGTTGTAACATGTGTTATATTTGCTAACATAAGTGTAGCATGTATACGTTTTACCATAACATTCTTTAAAATAATTGTTAATATGTGTGTAATCATCCAATTTGTGTTTGTTATAAAATCTATCGATTTTCTATTGAAATCCAACATCAAAATGTTTGCACCCACTACTTCTATACTAAATATATAATTCGATAATACACTGAAATAAACAATTATACTCATATTTATTTTTGCACGTTTTGTTCCTAGTCACTGCCTATTGAAATGGTGTCAACATAAGCGTGTTCAGACCCAAACCGTTAGTGACATCATTTATTTATGACGTCGTCTAAACGCGACATTCTAGTGTAATTTACCGCCTGGCCGTTTTCAGTCTAAAATAAAAAGATAATTTGTTTTTTTTAATTTACTGATTGAAATATAGTTCACTCAAGAATATATATATATACTCCGACAAAAGTTAAGCACCACCGACAAAAGTTAAGCACACCCTATATTTGTATAGTTTTTTTTTACATCAATACTGTTGTTCTTACACTTCATATAGGACTATATCAACGGCTCTAAAATTAGCAATCAACGAAGTATTTATCCTCCTGATAGACGTGACTATGACGTGGCTAAACATGGGGTTCAAAACTGACGCTGGAAAACCGTAAAACCCGTTTGTATTTCATGGTTTTTAACATTGCATTAACATGCAGTCTTCAAATTTTAAGACCTTTTAAATGCAACTATTATGCGTATGTGTAAGGCATACAAATTAATAACGAGTATATCCACGGCGTATATTGTGATGTTCAGTAACACGCCACGTCATGCTTCGCACACGACGCCTTTGCCGTTCTTGGGGGAACTGTTGCCAATCCTGTAAGATAGCAGTTTTTAATTCGTCAATATTTTGACATGTTGACATTATTGACGGTGGTTAATTGTTTGACCAATAAAGTCCCATACATGCTCTATAGGATTCATGTCTGGCGACATCGCAGGCCATGGAATTGTCTGAACAGCCTCTTGCTGTAAAAAAGTTGGACAATTCGGGCTCCATGAACAATGGCCTGTCAGCCAACTCATGATTGTCGAAATGGGGCACTACGCGCGGATCGAGCACATAGTCACTGTATTTTGAAATGTCAGATTACCACCAAGAATGTACAAGTCCAACTTATAGTCAAAGGAAAAACAACTCCAGATAGTTACATCGCCACCTCCAAAAGCAGTTGTGCCCAAAATGTGGTTGTCCTGAAATGAAGTGTTTCGTTGGCGCTAAACCCTTGCACGACCGTCGGTAGGGCGTATCATAAAACGACTTTCATCAGACCAGTCTCCATGTGCGAATATTCCACCCCAAATGATCATGTAACCAGTCAAATCGAGCATGGCGATGAGGTAATGTCAACTGTGGACGCTTTATGGGTCGTCGCACTCGCATTCCCTGATTGTCGAGGCGTCTGATTACAGTATGAAGTGCACCAGCTGTACTGAACGCCCGTTACCGCGCCCGTCTGAATATGAGCCGGTCCTCTCACGGCGTCGTTTTGCGTGGTCTACCTGCACGTGGAGGTCAGTAACATTCCCCGTTTGACGAAACGCTGCATCAGTCGTACAATGATGCAATAGTTAACCTAGTATGCCACCCTTCTATGCCTAAAACAACCGTTGTATATGCCAACAGCTTTCCACATGTCTGGTATGGTTAATTTTCGCCGCACGATAGCAAGTCAATAGAAAATGAAACTAAAATCCCTACATACAAAACATCAGCTTTCGTTCGCAAACACAAATGTTGAAAAGTACACCCGGCACTTTACACACACTGTCGTATGCACATAAATACATAACAATCGACCAATAACCAGTTTCACAGGTAAGTAAGTATGTGTGTACAGGTAACGAAAACAGCAAACCCATTTGAAATAAGTTCATTATTAGAAAAGATGGTATTGAAACAAGTCAAGTTGTGCTTAACTTTTGTCGGAGTGTATACATAGAAAGCTAATATTGTCTATTGTCGTAAAAGTCTATTCTCTGATATATAAGCCAACAATAGATATACCAGTGTATGTTGGACGCCGTAGCTGAGCTGGTAAGATTGCTTATATTAACTCTCTTGAAATCATTGCGCTTGTGTTCAATTCCCTAACCGCATAAGTCACCCAGCTGGTTTGCAGAAGGTTGGTGGTTCCGCCAGGGTGCCTGACCCTGCCTGAAATACTACTCGGAATGAGACTCGGTTATTCCTCCACCAATAACAGCCCGAGAATCGCGTCGGAATAACACTAGCTCTTCAATGCCTATGACATACTTTTGATAGATGTATGCAAACACTTTTCAATCAAATTCTACAATGGCATGATTATAATTGTGTTTCTAATGTGATATGGGGGGGGTTTAGTGTCCACGAAGATCTTGGTGTCAGTTTTCATATGGTTTATTCCAAAATCAAACAAAATGAAATTGGCCTGCAACATAACAATTACAAGTTATAACATTTGTCTACAGTTCCCAATAAGGGCTAGTCACATGATCAACTCATCAAAGACATTACCATACTAGACTATTCTCTGACAACAATTACTATAACATACATTGTATAGCCATAACAAAGAAATAATAACAGGATTCAGCTCTCAGGTACTAGAACGAAAATGTACAAGAGATCCAAACCATGTAACTCACACCACCTACCATCCAGAGTGATTGGATGGTGTTCTACATTCCTTTAATATCACACACAAGGTATACAATGATGACTGCATATTGTCTGTACAACGCATGTCCATACAATTTACCTAACATAAAAGATCATCTTATATATACCGTAGTATATCATTTATGGTAAATCATTCCTAAAAAAAACAATACAATCACACAGAATAGCATCTCACAATGCAAATGCCTGCACAAACATGCAGTCGCCAGTGACCTGCTAACCGACAGTATCTTTACAGATAATACATTCAACATGATATCTCAGTGAAACTCATTATCTTTGAAACTCACCCTAAGTAAGGGTCAAGGGAGAAAACCAGCTTATGTCGTCGCTCTGAACTCCGGTACTCGATTAGGGTTCGCCTGTTGAGATGAAATAAACATTATCAGCAATTGTGTTTTACTCATTACCATTTAGCTTTCATCTACACATATATTTATTGCACAAAATAACAATAGAACTTGTTTATCACTAATCACATCATTCACTAGTTTTACACAGACGTACTTAACAATTTACATAGCACACAGTATGACAGATCCTGGGATGGCTGCAGACAACAGACTAAGTACAAATCTCACATGGACGAAGATTGATCACTCGTAACAAGACTTGATACGAACTGAATGTGGGCGAATCATTTCGCTCAAAACGGTTTTCCATATTTCACAATAAACATCCATCAAATATCATATTCAATAGAATCAATACATAGAGAATATTAAGCTCAACTCATTTGCGTACGTACAGCTAGTTAAACCACCAAACACTCCGAAAATATTGATGTTGTGCCCAGAGATTTCAACCTCGACTTCCTAAAGCACGTTTTCTGAATGTCACGATGTGTAATCGCAATCTAATCATATTCTCAGCAGAATATACTCATCCGGTCATTTGATTGGTTGAAACTATGTACATGCAGTAAATATTAATAATGTTATTCAAGTTGCGAAATACAATGATTACAATGATGAAATAATAAACTAACATAATTAAAGAAACTTGATGGCCTCGTATTCTGAATTAACAGAGTAACATTAGACATTTTTATATGAATTCATGTCGTGTAGTCGCAACGTGAAAACGTTTACTGTAAGACACACACACACAAACACACGCAGGCACGCACGCACACACGCACGCACGCACACAAATATACTAAACCAATGTGTTCATTTTGCCATGCTACACTAATATAACAAATTTTGCAACACGTTACTAAACGGAATTAGCATGGCGAATTTTGTAATCGCTATTGTTCTTCGTTGTCAGTTTTCCTCAGCTAGATAAATAATGGTTATCGATTTCCTACCAGCATGGCGCCTGGCATACAATTATAGGCTTCAGGAAGTACTGATGTTCATAAAAAGAGGTGTATCATAAGTCAGAAATGGCTGGCCCATTAAATAGGGTGTACTATAATAAAAAAACACTTTACTTTTTATACACACAGATGATGTG
>CM026399.1:54009639-54065140 GCA_014843695.1 Archivesica marissinica
TTACTGCTTGGTGGAATATAAAGTGAACAAATGGTGATAACTTTATGTAGTGTGGCCGAAATAGCAACAGCATGTAGGTTAGTATTTAGTTTGATAGACCGGTGAAGAGTTTTATTACTGACAATGATCTGCATCTGGAACGGTATAATTATACATAGAATAATTTTTGAAGGATATGTTGTTAGTTGCTTTTAAAAGGTTTCTTGAAGACAAAGTACAGAAGTTCCTTGATTCAATAACAGAAGAATTTCATTATAATTGGGTCTTAAACCACGGCAATTCCACTGAATAATATCTGGTTTATTATCCATTTGATTTATTTAAAACTTATGGAACAAAGTACACAATGAATATAGTAACATGTTTATTAATGGTGCATGAGATCTTGAGGATCCAGCCTCGAAATCTTCTTGCTATCTTTATGGAGTGATGGGATATCATCCTCATCCTCCTTGTCGCTCAGGGCGTTATACCGATTTAGACTGAGCAAGGGATCATCATCACCTTCCTCCGCCTATCGGTTTTTTTATTTAAATTTATTTTATTTCTTGGTGTTTGGTTCACCAGTGCAGGTTTAGAATTACCCGAATTTGTATTAGTGGGTTTAGTATTACCCGATGTTGTTGATGTTTTTACATACTGTGATGACGATTTATGAAGAAGAACATTTTGTTTTACAGGTGGTACTTTTGGAATAGTAGACTGAGGTGTTTGCAAAACAGGAGACTTTGATTTCTCATGGTCTGAATCAGAGGTTTGCGTAGACGCATCGATGCACTGTGTTGATTTATTTGCGTGTGATTTTGTGATAGAGAAATATGTTGCTGCTGGTGTATTGTATCTGGAATTGACAATTTCCCTAGCCTCTGGGAATGCAACACTCTGTGTGAATTTGACCTGGAGAACTTCACGCTCTATCTTCCAGGTTTTGCAGTTACGATATTTGGCTGAATGTGGTTCACTGCAATTAACACATGATATTGGATGTCGACACGTGTCATCGTTGTGAGAGTGACCATTGCCAGCACACATGTGACACACCTTTTCAGTTTTACAATTGGTCTCGTTGTGTCCAAATTTAAAACAGTTGTAACATTGAAGTGGATTTGGGACATAAATGTCCATTTTGGTTACTAAATAGCCAATTTTGAGTGTACGTGGTAAGCTGGGAGTGCAACATGTGAGAATGATTGTGTTTGTTTGTATTTCTCTATTGTCTATTTTAATTTTAATGCGTCTAGCTGCAGTGACATGTTCCCGAAGCTCATCCACAATCTCAGTCTCGGCAACGCCAGCAAGGTCAGGGCAACGAATTACCTCTCTTGATGAGTTGAGAGAGTGGTGTGGGTAACACTTGCACGGAACATTGAAGAAAGATGTGAGAGAAAGTAGATTTTGAGAGTGATGTAGATTGCCTACTTCAATAAGCAGGTTTCCAGTTCGGAGCTTTTTAACAGATTTAGGAACTCCTGCAATACTCTCGATTGTTTTTTCTATAACGAAAGGAGAGAGGGTCGTAATAGTTTTACTTGTGTCGGTGGATTCGATAATTCATAATAATATCCGGCTCACACGCGTCAGGGATACTCAAGTAATATACTCGGACGGATATTTCACAATCCAAACATCACCGACTTGGCCATGAACCGACCCAGTTCAGGTTGGATCGCTAACGTACCCGCCAGATTAGCCCTGAACCACCGCATTCTAGAACAGAAAATTGAAAACTATTTGTGTGTAACATACTTAGTGTAAACGAGTAATGGGCTAAGTTGAAAAAAGTCATATGTGGCAATCATAGAAATGGTATACACTGCGAACGAAACAAAAAAGAAGTATATACTGTTTAAAGTATTATAGAAGGTATGAAGATAGCAAAGCAATAACTAAAAAAATTGAACATGTAAACATAAATATGGCTTGTCCTAGGGCTTGGCGTGACCAGCCGATTGATCGTACCGGGCTAATACGACCACCACGTCTACACCGAATCAGAGGCTTATTGGGAACTACAAAATCGTAATAGTGCAGTCCCCTCAACCACCAGGATCCTCTTCTCCGGCTTACGGGATGCCACCCACGGTAAATAGGTGGCTCCCTTTTTGGGGGAGTTGCACCCCTCTGCAGGGTGATAGCTGGCATTTTTTTCACCCCGCCGGCAAGGGGCCAACTTGGGTGTTGGTTGTGTGTGGGTGTGTAACCTGCCAGAGCAACATAGAATTGGTCTGCCACCTGCCTGACTGGGACCTGCTGCAATAACCTGCCAGAGCAACATAGAATTGGTCTGCCACCTGCCTGACTGGGACCTGCTGCAATAACCTGCCAGAGCAACATAGAATTGGTCTGCCACCTGCCTGACTGGGACCTGCTGCAATAACCTGCCAGAGCAACATAGAATTGGTCTGCCACCTGCCTGACTGGGACCTGCTGCAATAACCTGCCAGAGCAACATAGAATTGGTCTGCCACCTGCCTGACTGGGACCTGCTGCAATAACCTGCCAGAGCAACATAGAATTGGTCTGCCACCTGCCTGACTGGGACCTGCTGCAATAACCTGCCAGAGCAACATAGAATTGGTCTGCCACACTACTGATGGGGACCAGCTATCCCTGGGAGCATCATCATCAATGTAGGCCACACCTGGGCACTTCCGTCTTCCCCTGGGCATGGTGACCTGTAGCAGAATGTAATGTATCTTCGTTGGAGTCCCGGAAAGTTGTTGTGATCTTAACTTTGAATAGACGGTCGTGTATTTGATTGGGAAGAAGTCGTGTATGTTCAAGTAGAGATTGACAGGCCGGGCGAGATCCCCCTGCAGAAAGAGGGGGATTTCATGACATCGATGGATCGAGGTATTCAGATCTGCGGTGAGAATGGGCAATAACACAGTTGAAAACTTACATCATAATGGGTCCATAGCTGTACGCCAGGGGAGGCAACTCTGAAGACACTGGAGAAAAACCTATGTGTTGGGTAAAACTTTGGAAAGATTATATCTTGAGAGAGAGATGGGAACTGAACTCCTATGTCTGCAATATCCTTCCTTGGATCCTTTCCTAACGCACGAAGGTAATATTTCTCTGTCTACAATAGATAATGCACAATCAAGTCATTAAACAACTCTGTAACCATACAAGGCTGTGTAAGATAGAGTATTATCTCTCATATACCTGTGTTTTCTCTGGAGTGAACTATAACCCTGTAGTAAACCTGAACTATAGCTCTGTAGTAGCACTGAACAATAACCCTGTAATAACCCTGAACTATAACCCTGTAGTAAACCTGAACTATAACCCTGCAGTAACTCTGAACTATAATGCTGCAGCAGTACAACCCTGAACTATAACCCTGAACAATAGCCTTGTAGTAACCCTGAACTATAACCCTGAACAATAGCCTTGTAGTAACCCTGAACTATAACCATGTAGTAACCCTGAACTATAACCCTGTAGTAGCCCTGAACTATAGCCATGTAGTAACCCTGAACTATAACCCTGTAGTAACCCTGAACTATAACCCTGTAGTAACCCTGAACTATAACCCTGTAGTAACACTGAACTATAGCCCTGTAGTAGCCCTGAACTATAACCATGTAGTAACCCTGAACTATAACCCTGTAGTAACCCTGAACTATAACCATGTAGTAACCCTGAACTATAACCCTGTAGTAGCCCTGAACTATAACCCTGTAGTAACCCTGAACTATAACCATGTAGTAACCCTGAACTATAACCCTGTAGTAGCTCTGAACTATAACCCTGTAGTAGCTCTGAACTATAGCCATGTAGTAACCCTGAACAATAGCCCTGTAGTAACCCTGAACTATAGCCCTGTAGTAGCTCTGAACTATAGCCCTGTAGTAGCTCTGAACTATAACCCTGTAGTAGCTCTGAACTATAGCCATGTAGTAACCCTGAACTATAGCCCTGTAGTAAACCTGAATAGCCCTATAGTAACCCTGTAGTAACCCTGAACTATAACCCTGTAGTAACCCTGAACTATAGCCCTGTAGTAGCCCTGAACTATAACCATGTAGTAACCCTGAACTATAACCCTGTAGTAGCCCTGAACTATAACCATGTAGTAACCCTGAACTATAACCCTGTAGTAGCTCTGAACTATAACCCTGTAGTAGCTCTGAACTATAGCCATGTAGTAGACCTGAACAATAGCCCTGTAGTAACCCTGAACTATAGCCCTGTAGTAACCCTGAACTATAACCCTGTAGTAGCTCTGACCTATAGCCATGTAGTAACCCTGAACAATAGCCCTGTAGTAACCCTGAACTATAGCCCTGTAGTAGCTCTGAACTATAGCCCTGTAGTAGCTCTGAACTATAACCCTGTAGTAGCTCTGAACTATAGCCATGTAGTAGCTCTGAACTATAACCTTGTAGTAGCCCTGAACTATAACCCTGTAGTAACCCTGTTCCATAGCCCTGAACTATAACCCTGTAGTAGCCCTGAACTATAACCCAGTAGTACAGTAGTAGCTCTGAACTATAGCCATGTAGTAGCCCTGAACTATAGCCATGTAGTAGCTCTGAACTATAACCCTGTAGTAGCCCTGAACTATAACCATGTAGTAACTCTGAACTATAACCCTGTAGTAGCCCTGAACTATAACCCAGTAGTAGCTCTGAACTATAACCCTGTAGTAACTCTGAACTATAACCCTGTAGTAACTCTGAACTATAACCCAGTAGTAACCCTGAACTATAGCCCTGTAGTAACCCTGAACTATAACCCAGTAGTAGCCCTGAACTATAACCCTGTAGTAGCCCTGAACTATAACCCTGTAGTAACCCTGAACTATAACCCTGTAGTAGCCCTGAACTATAGCCCTGTAGTAGCTCTGAACTATAGCCCTGTAGTAACCCTGAACTATAGCCCTGTAGTAACCCTGAACTATAGCCATGTAGTAACCCTGAACTATAGCCCTGTAGTAGCCCTGAACTATAACCCTGTAGTAGCCCTGAACTATAGCCATGTAGTAGCCCTGAACTATAACCCTGTAGTAGCCCTGAACTATAGCCATGTAGTAGCCCTGAACTATAGCCATGTAGTAGCCCTGAACTATAGCCCTGTAGTAGCCCTGAACTATAGCCATGTAGTAGCCCTGAACTATAGCCATGTAGTAGCTCTGAACTATAACCCTGTAGTAGCCCTGAACTATAGCCATGTAGTAGCCCTGAACTATAGCCATGTAGTAGCTCTGAACTATAACCCTGTAGTAGCCCTGAACTATAGCCATGTAGTAGCCCTGAACTATAGCCATGTAGTAGCCCTGAACTATAACCCTGTAGTAGCCCTGAACTATAGCCATGTAGTAGCCCTGAACTATAGCCATGTAGTAGCTCTGAACTATAACCCTGTAGTAGCCCTGAACTATAGCCATGTAGTAGCCCTGAACTATAGCCATGTAGTAGCTCTGAACTATAACCCTGTAGTAGCCCTGAACTATAGCCATGTAGTAGCCCTGAACTATAGCCATGTAGTAGCCCTGAACTATAGCCCTGTAGTAGCCCTGAACTATAGCCATGTAGTAACCCTGAACTATACCCTGTAGTAGCTCTGAACTATAACCCTGTAGTAGCCCTGAACTATAGCCATGTAGTAGCCCTGAACTATAGCCATGTAGTAGCCCTGAACTATAACCCTGTAGTAGCCCTGAACTATAGCCCTGTAGTAGCCCTGAACTATAGCCATGTAGTAGCCCTGAACTATAGCCCTGTAGTAGCCCTGAACTATAGCCATGTAGTAACCCTGAACTATAACCCTGTAGTAGCCCTGAACTATAACCCTGTAGTAGCCCTGAACTATAGCCATGTAGTAGCTCTGAACTATAACCCTGTAGTAGCCCTGAACTATAGCCATGTAGTAGCCCTGAACTATAGCCATGTAGTAGCTCTGAACTATAACCCTGTAGTAGCCCTGAACTATAACCATGTAGTAGCCCTGAACTATAGCCCTGTAGTAGCCCTGAACTATAACCATGTAGTAGCCCTGAACTATAGCCCTGTAGTAACCCTGAACTATAGCCCTGTAGTAACCCTGAACTATAACCCTGTAGTAGCTCTGAACTATAACCCTGTAGTAGCCCTGAACTATAGCCCTGTAGTAACCCTGAACTATAGCCCTGTAGTAGCCCTGAACTATAACCATGTAGTAACCCTGAACTATAACCCTGTAGTAGCCCTGAACTATAGCCCTGTAGTAACCCTGAACTATAGCCCTGTAGTAGCCCTGAACTATAACCATGTAGTAACCCTGAACTATAACCCTGTAGTAGCCCTGAACTATAACCATGTAGTAACCCTGAACTATAACCCTGTAGTAGCCCTGAACTATAGCCCTGTAGTAGCCCTGAACTATAACCCTGTAGTAACCCTGTTCCATAGCCCTGAACTATAACCCTGTAGTAGCCCTGAACTATAGCCATGTAGTAACCCTGAACTATAGCCATGTAGTAACACTGAACTATAGCCCTGTAGTAGCCCAGAACTATAGCCCTGTAGTAGCCCTGAACTATTGCCCTGTAGTAGCCCTGAAATATAGCCATGTAGTAACCCTGAACTATAGCCCTGTAGTGACCTGAACTATAGCCATGTAGTAACCCTGAACAATAGCCCTGTAGTAACTATGAACAATAGCCCTGTAGTAACTATGAACAATAGCCCTGTAGTAGCCCTGGACTATAGCCATGTAGTAACCCTGAACTATAGCCCTGTAGTGAGTGAGTGAGTAATTGGTTTAACGGCGCATCAGCACAGTTCAGGCTATATCGCACATGTATTTTAGGATTTATACAGTCTAGTTTAAGTGCATCTTTTGCACTTTGATCAGCCATTTCATTGCCACGAATACCAATATGGCTTGGTATCCAGCAATATATAACATGCTTAGTCGATGTAATATCTGTGTGCTTAATAAGTAATTTGTGGATAAGGTGGTTTTTAACGTTCATGTTGTCTACTGATTGTAGTACCGATAAGGAATCTGAAAGGATCATAAATTTCCTATCACGTGATGCATCAGCAAAATTCCAAGCTAAATCAATAGCCTCTACTTCTGCTGAAAAAATATAGACGCATTATCAGGTAGTCGTAATTTAGAATTATGTAAATTACTGACAGCAGCACAGCCAACTTTGTTGCCAGCTTTAGATCCATCTGTGTATATTGGTGTATAATCTGAAAACATGGTTCTGATTTCATTTAATTTTGATTTAAACATTAGAGGGTTAGTATATGATTTCAGGTTATCATGAAGTTGTAAAATAACGTTGGGGCTATATCTGATATAAAAGTTTCATGAACATTGTCAATGTTAAAATCTACGTTATGAATAGTTATGAACTATAGCCCTGTAGTGACCTGAACTATAGCCATGTAGTAACCCTGAACTATAGCCATGTAGTAACCTGAACTATAGCCCTGTAGTAACCTGAACTATAGCCCTGTAGTAACCTGAACTATAGCCCTGTAGTAACCTGAACTATAGCCCTGTAGTAACCTGAACTATAGCCCTGTAGTAACCTGAACTATAGCCCTGTAGTAACCTGAACTATAGCCCTGTAGTAACCTGAACTATAGCCCTGTAGTGGTGTTACTATAGCCCTGTAGTAACCTGAACTATAGCCTGTATAACCTGAACTATAGCCCTGTTGTAACCTGAACTATAGCCCTGTAGTACCCTGAACTATAGCCCTGTAGTAACTGAACTATAGCCCTTAGAACCCTGAACTATAGCCCTGTAGTAACTGAACTATAGCCCTGTAGTACCTGACTATAGCCCTGTAGTAACCTGAACTATAGCCCTGTATAACCTGAACTATAGCCCTGTAGTAACCCTGAACTAACTGTAGTAACCCGAACTATAGCCCTGTAGTAACCCTGAACTATGTGTAGTAACCTGAACTATAGCCCTGTAGTAACCTGAACTATAGCCCGTAGTAACCTGAACTATAGCCCTGTAGTAACCTGAACTATAGCCCTGTAGTAACCTGAACTATAGCCCTGTAGTAACCTGAACTATAGCCCTGTAGTAACCTGAACTATAGCCCTGTTGTAACCTGAACTATAGCCCTGTAGTAACCTGAACTATAGCCCTGTAGTAACCTGAACTATAGCCTGTAGTAACCTGAACTATAGCCCTGTAGTAACCTGAACTATAGCCCTGTAGTAACCTGAACTATAGCCCTGTAGTAACCTGAACTATAGCCCTGTTGTAACCTGAACTATAGCCCTGTAGTAACCCTGAACTATAGCCCTGTAGTAACCTGAACTATAGCCCTGTAGTAACCCTGAACTATAGCCCTGTAGTAACCTGAACTATAGCCCTGTAGTAACCTGAACTATAGCCCTGTAGTAACCCAGTTTCATAATTATTTCAGTATTGTGCTTACATTTCCATGCATTCTTAGCTTAAATGGGCAAACAGTCTGCCGACGTGTTTCCTTTAAAAAAAAATGCTAATCTACACTTTAAGTCATATCCATTGCACAATGGAGGCTACACATGAACATATGGCATAAAATGAGTCCATATTACAAAGCTAACAACATAGAAACTATGTTGATGATTGGCGATAAAGCTATATTATTATAATATCCGAAGGAGTACTTATTCTAAATGTTACAGGTATGTGAATTTATTAATAGCATACTGACACAATCCGAATCAACTCATCGGTTTGAGCAGCCCTATTTCAATTGCTCATTCAGCCAGCATTCGTTATTCACGTACAATTATCGTTACCGCATTTGCAAAAATATACAAATAATGTGTACATGCACCAAATAAATGCATGGGTCATAACAGATGTTTTTCCTACTGCTACTATTCAACACAGACTACGAATATGTGAAGTTCTTAAATGATTCGTATATATTCGTAGTCAATTTTTGAGCAATTTGTGGTAAAAGTGTTAAACTGTTCAAAATTTTGGTCACAAACTCGAAATTCCAAAAATCGAAGTTAATTCGTAACAAATTCATAGTGCATTCTTAGACATCGTAACTGAATCGTAATCCATCCATAGTGCATTCTTAGGCATCGTAACTGAATCGTAGTCGATTCATAGTGCATTCTTAGGCATCGTAACTGAATCGTAGTCGATTCATAGTGCATTCTTAGGCATCGTAACTGAATCATAGTCGATTCATAGTGCATTCTTAGGCATCGTAACTGAATCATAGTCGATTCATAGTGCATTCTTAGGCATCGTAACTGAATCGTAATCCATCCATAGTGCATTCTTAGACATCGTAACTGAATCATAGTCGATTCATAGTGCATTCTTAGGCATCGTAACTGAATCGTAGTCCATCCATAGTGCATTCTTAGGCATCGTAACTGAATCGTAATCCATCCATAGTGCATTCCTAGGCATCGTAACTGAATCGTAATCCATTCATAGTGCATTTTAGCCATCGTAACTGAATCGTAATCCATCCATAGTGCATTCTGAGGCATCGTAACTGAATCATAGTCGATTCATAGTGCATTCTTAGGCATCGTAACTGAATCATAATCCATTCATAGTGCATTCTTAGGCATCGTAACTGAATCGTAATCCATTCATAGTGCATTCTTAGGCATCGTAACTGAATCGTAATCCATTCATAGTGCATTCTTAGACATCGTAACTGAATCATAGTCGATTCATAGTGCATTCTTAGGCATCGTAACTGAATCATAGTCCATCCATAGTGCATTCTTAGGCATCGTAACTGAATCATAATCCATTCATAGTGCATTCTTAGAACCATTTTTTAGATTGTTATAATTTTGTCAGAAAACGTGCATAATGAAATGCTTTATAAAATATCATAATGATTTATATTGTTGTCTAATCCGTTTTCCAGAAATATGAATAAAACCTTAGTGCTCAGTGTATGTATCAAAATTGTAATGACGAAAGGTCAATTGCAACAAATTTTTTTTTTTTGAATATATTTATTTTGTTATTTAAACACATTTCACAAACATTATACATTTAACAGTTTGATAATAACAGAAATTATTTGCAAATGTGTACATATTTATCAAATGTGGTCAAGTTACAAAAATATTTAAATCTATCATTCTCACTTTCTCCCTCACATACATAGCCTCGTATCACACTTACACCCCCCCCCCCCCCCCCCATTCACTCACACAACCAACACCCACGCACGCATTCAAACTCAGCAAGTACAGAAATATAGGACGTAGCTGTATTTGTTTTTTAAGGAATAAATATGCATGTTGGACAGGAGGCATCTTTTTTTCACTCACTGTTTGTGTGTTATCATTGTTGGTATTTGTCAGTTATGTTAGGGGTATATTTTTCCATTTTTTATTATGTTTTTCTATTTTATCTCCTGTAAAGGCGATATGTTTATTCTACTCTTTAAGTACTTTTTAAAGACTGCTAAATTTGGTAACGTTTTTCTAAACTTATTTATGAAGATATAATACTTTGCTAAGAGGAATATAAAGTTTTTGGCATCAGCGTGAGTTGTCTTGTCTGTGTGTAAGAAACAAACTAATTCATAATTTATACAGAAATCAAATCCTTGTTGCTTGAAATAGTTACACAAATCATTCCAAAATGTTTGGATTGGCAAGCACTCCCAAAACAAATGCTCTATGCTTTCGGTATACATAGAACAAAAGTCACATAGATTGCAATTTACTATATGTTGTTTCATTAATAACTTGTTTGTTGGAATCGCTCTATGTAGAAATTTGAACTGAAAGTTCCTAAGTTTTGTGTCAATAGTAGATGTAAATGTGTTGCTGTAAATAGTTGTCCAATTAAATGTACTGTTTGATATGATTGTTTCCCATTTACTATGCGATGTTACTGGACTAGTTATATATATAGGTATTTGTTTACTCTCAGTTTGTTTATGAATTCATTTAGTGTTCTTGCATGTTGAGGTTCGACGTATACTTGTTCCAGAGATATTTTAATTTTGAAATGGTTAGGTATGCTTGCTTGATTTAGTGAATTATATTTAAGAAAATCATTTATATGTATATCATATATGTTTGTTAGGTCCGTAAACGAGTAGAATGTATTTTTTCTGAAATCATATAAGTGTTCTAGATATTTAATTCCCTTGTTGTACCATGTTTTATAGTAAAATGTGTTATTATTATTTTGAATTAAACGATTATTCCATAATATTTCTTTGTTCGTGTTTGCTTGGTTGCTTACAAGTTTTATCTTATTCCATGACAGTATGATATCTGTCAAAAACGGTTTCCCTTTAAGTTTATTTTTTACATCATTTTCATTTATATTACATTCAAAGATTAAATTTCCCCCGAAAGACAGTAGTTGTGAACTGTATATCTGCTTTATAAACGATCTGTTATTAGTTTCTAATAAACGTTGTACCCAACTGCCTTTTGTGGCGTGCATAAACTTTTCAAAATCGATCATTTTAAGTCCCCCTTTACAGTAGTCTTGTTTGAGTGTTTCTCTTTTAATCTTATCCGGTTTTCCGTCCCAAAGGAATGTGTGTGTTACTTTTTCTATGTTTAATTTCAGACTTGTGTAAATTTGGCAACATTGACATAGGGTAGATTAATTTTGGGAGTGCAAACAATTTAATTACAGTGACCTTTCCCAGTAACGTTAGTTTACGATGATGCCATTGCTTCAAACAGTTTTCAAAATCCCTGATTTTCGATTCTATGTTTTTTTTGTAACAATATCGTGTTTCTGTATAAAATGTTATTCCTAAAGAATGTGCACTTTCTGATGTCCAGGTGAACTTTTTACCTTTTAGAAATTGTATGTCTGTTTCTTTTAATGAACCAGCTCTTAGAGCTGTGCACTTTTTATTGTTTAATTTTAGACCAGAAATATAGCTGTAATTGTCCAGAATGTGTATAAGTGTTTCAAATGATTTTCTCGAGCCATCCGTAACAAAGGTAGCATCGTCTGCAAAAAGAACATTTTTTATTTCCAAGTTATTAATCTTTATACCTTTTACATCCTTATTATTAGTAATACAGTTAGACAATAATTCGATGCATATAATGAATAAATACGGCGATAAAGGACATCCTTGACGTACGCCCTTTTTAATGCTGAAACAATTGGACATATGGCCATTACTAATGACACAGCTCTTAGCATCCTCGTAAAAAAGTTTGATCCATTGTATTAATGTGTCATCAAAGTTAAAGTGTTTTAGAGTGTCGAATAAGAAGTCATGATTTAAGCTATCAAAGGCTTTTTCAAAATCTGAGAAGAATAATATTGATTCGTCCGGTTTATTCTCTAATTGTTCAAGAAGTTCTATAATTAGACGAATATTTTCACCTATATAGCGGCCTTTCACAAATCCTGTTTGAGATTGATGAATAATTTTTGGAAGTACTTATTTAATTTTTTAACCTTTGCAACAAAATTTATCAAGCTGTAAAAATGATAATAAAACGTCAGTTGTAAAACTTACAATTTATGGAAAAGATGTGATTCTTTTAAAAATGCAATAATGTATTTAAAATCAACAGTGTTGAAAAGCTCTTTCATTGTCATAACTGTATAATATTTTCAACAAATGAGTGCTAATGATCTATGCAGTGAATTAAGATGTGTTCAACATTTATAGAGGAATGGCATGGTATACACCATGGTGGATCCTCTCTTTTCAAGAAATCATGAGTGTGTAAGACGGGTATGTCCAAGTCTCAACCGTGACATTACTCAGGGATCATTCTAGAGGGCGATGTGGACGAAATTGTCGCCCTAGGGACCCTGACTTAGTTTTTTTGGTTTTTACGATTTTCAAATAAAATTATGTCTAGTAACACTGGCCCATTATAAAGCACTACATCTATTCAAATGTTGTACTGTGCATTTTAACCCTATTTTGCAGAAGTATATTAAGGAACACCATTTTAGGAAACGATCATGTGCTTTCTGCTTTCTCACTTCTCACAAAAAGACTGACCTAGAATGAACCCTGGTTACTGTTTCCTCTCTACGGTTGGAGTGATAAATAAAAGATGATTTGCCAATGTTTGGCTTAATTGGTTGTAGTTTATTGAATTGTATGTTATTCCAAGTGGTTTGCCACTTTGAAGTAATGTAAGAAAGAATCGATTGCCTAGCATCAGTGGTGTATGGTACATGTATTTTAGAAATTATACAGTCTAGTTTAAGTGCATCTTTTGCACTTTGATCAGCCATTTCATTGCCACGAATACCAATATGACTTGGCATCCAGCAATATATAACATGTTTAGTCGATGTAATATCTGTGTGCTTAATAAGTAATTTGTGAATAAGGTTTTTTTTAACGTTAAACAACAGATAAAGAAAGGATTATAAATTTTCAATCACGTGATGCAGCAGCAAAATTCAAAGCTAAATCAATAGCCTCTACTTCTGCTGAAAATATAGACGCATGATCAGGTAGTCGTAATTTAGAATTATGTAATTGGTGTATAATCTGAAAACATGGTTCTGATTTCATTTAATTTTGATTTAAACATTAGCGGGTTAGTATATGATTTCAGGTTATCATGAAGTTGTAAAATAACATTGGGTTTAGTCAGGTCAAAAGGAGCTATATCTGATATAAAAGTTTCATGAACATTGTCAGTGTTAAAATTTACGTTATGAATAGCTTCCTCGATGCGAGTAGTAGGATGTGTCTCTGTCATCATTGGGCAGGGGATCGCTGTCAGCGCAGTCTATGGTGTTGTCATCAATGCACTCTTTCAGTTCTGAATCACCACACAGCTGTACGTCGGATTAATGACCTTCTCCACCAGTGTCTATCCACATAAACTTATAATACGCATCCACCAGGGCCAACGGCACCACGGAGAGGAAGCCTTTGTAGTTGTAGAACACAATTATAGAGTTGTGTGGTTTCCTGATGGTGATGTGCGTGCCATCCAAAGCCCCCAGGGCATGAGGAACAGTCCATCGGTCTTGGAACTACTGGGCAATGGCCTTCCAGTCCTCTTGGGTCCTTGGCAGTGGTATGTCTTCATCCTTCAGCTCCTGTATGATGGCCTGGCAGACTTCCAGCACATTCCATACTACTGTGCTGTAGCCACATTTGAAGTCATAATGGAGGGTATGATACCGGTCTCCTGTAGCCCGGTATCTGAGGATCATGGCCAGCTTCATTCTGGCATCTAGGGCTGGTCTCATGCGGGTGTCCCTCCTGTAGTGACCATATTCTAGCCTTCTACCTGGTGTAGCCCACCACATGGGGTGTAGCCCACCACCTGGGGCCTAACCCACCACATGGGGTGTAACCCACCACCTGGGGCCTAACCCACCACATGGGGTGTAGCCCACCACCTGGGGCCTAACCCACCACATGGGGTGTAACCCACCACCTGGGGCCTAACCCACCACATGGGGTGTAGCCCACCACCTGGGGCCTAACCCACCACATGGGGTGTAACCCACCACCTGGGGCCTAACCCACCACCTGGGGCCTAACCCACCACCTGGGGTGTAACCCACCACCTGGGGCCTAACCCACCACATGGGGTGTAACCCACCACCTGGGGCCTAACCCACCACATGGGGTGTAACCCACCACCTGGGGCCTAACCCACCACCTGGGGTGTAGCCCACCACCTGGGGCCTAACCCACCACCTGGTGTGTAACCCACCACCTGGTGTGTAACCCACCACTTGGGGTCTAACCCACCACCTGGGGCCTAACCCACCACATGGGGTGTAACCCACCACCTGGGGCCTAACCCACCACCTGGGGTGTAACCCACCACTTGGGGTCTAACCCACCACCTGGGGCCTAACCCACCACCTGGGGCCTAACCCACCACATGGGGTGTAACCCACCACCTGGTGTGTAACCCACCACTTGGGGTCTAACCCACCACCTGGGGCCTAACCCACCACCTGGGGCCTAACCCACCACATGGGGTGTAACCCACCACCTGGTGTGTAACCCACCACTTGGGGTCTAACCCACCACCTGGGGCCTAACCCACCACCTGGTGTGTAACCCACCACCTGGTGTGTAACCCACCACTTGGGGTCTAACCCACCACCTGGGGCCTAACCCACCACATGGGGTGTAACCCACCACCTGGGGCCTAACCCACCACCTGGGGTGTAACCCACCACCTGGGGCCTAACCCACCACCTGGGGCCTAACCCACCACATGGGGTGTAACCCACCACCTGGTGTGTAACCCACCACTTGGGGTCTAACCCACCACCTGGGGCCTAACCCACCACCTGGGGCCTAACCCACCACATGGGGTGTAAGCCACCACCTGGTGTGTAACCCACCACTTGGGGTCTAACCCACCACCTGGGGCCTAACCCACCACCTGGGGTGTAACCCTCCACCTGGGATGTAACCCACCACCTGGGGCCTAACCCACCACCTGGGGTGTAACCCTCCACCTGGGATGTAACCCACCACCTGGGGCCTAACCCACCACCTGGGGTGTAACCCACCACCTGGGATGTAAGCCACCACCTGGGGCCTAACCCACCACCTGGGGTGTAACCCACCACCTGGGGTGTAAGCCACCACCTGGGGTGTAACCCACCACCTGGGGTCTAACCCACCACATGGGGTCTAACCCACCGCATGGGGTCTAACCCACCACATGGGGTCTAACCCACCACCTGGGGGCTCTTCTCCTTCCTAGAAGCAGTCTTCTTCTAGCTGTCAGCAGCTGGTTTTGATACTCCAGTTCCAGGGCCCATAATACAGCTGCTCTACATTGAACATCCATTATGGAGCTGATACCCAAGCAGGGGTGAGGGCCTTTTTATACCTATCTTGAGGGAAAATCCCAAGTTTTGTAGTTAAGTCACAAATTAATTTTTATTTGTACCTGATTCATACAGGCATTCGGCTTATTCTTAACTGATTCGTAACTAACTTCAAACGTTCGTGCAGTATTCGTAACAGATTCTTGTAAATCATAGTGAATTCTTGACAATATTTGTGCGAATCTAACTACTTCCTTCAAGGAAAACAAACATATATATTATAGTCGCCCATTAGTAAATGTCTTGTTACCTCTTCAAGGAAGAAATCTTCTTGTTTTTCTTTAGCTGCTCTTCTTACCACTTCACAAAATGGCAACGATCTATAATTAGAATATAATTATGTATCTAGTGATTTAATTTCAAGGTAACTTTTTTCATTGTTTTAAAATGTGACCATTTTATGCTGTCTTGATGTTGCAATTAAATCAGTTATGACAACCCCTTTCTTGAGTATGGTCTGATGACTTCGGAGTGCGACATAGCTTGGTCTGGCCTCGGCATTTGGTAAATATTTGAGGGAGGTAATGGGGCTCAACAGCCATAAATAACGGAGGCGATCTGAACAGTAACCATAACTATATTAACACAATTATTTTCCTATTTCACCTATTTGCACGATTTCTTTCTGGAGAAACCAAAACTCCAACTTCTACTTAGAAATGCTCCTTCCAGAATATATTCAGGAATATGACCTAGTCTAGTTCAGACACCACTATTGCAATTTCCATTTTTTGGGTTCATTTTATATCAGGCAATAACTGCATTCACATTGGGCTTATTGTGCCATAATAAACATCATTAGTCAAGTTTCAATAAATCAAATCAAATGTTGTAGGTCTGAACCAGCATAGTAATTCTTATCAACAGTAATTAGAATGAAAACTCCCTGGAAAATTGCAACACAGTAAGTACTGAGAAGGAAACTGACACATTTTAACAAGCGCACATGAAACCTAGGAGACAGAATTTGCGACATATGTCACTGAAGCCATTTATTGACTGGCGGTTATGTGAAAAACTGCATTTCTCCAGGCCCTATTGTTGTATGTATTAGGAACCCCTTTGAATTATTATTTAAGCTTAAAATGGTTCTCAATGTACACCATGAAGTAATTCCCAACTTGATACACTAGTATATGTGATTCAGATGTTGCAAATATCTCAGCACAGTCTTTGTATCACAGAGAATATTTAATCTTCATTGTAAACAATACATAAACACCTCTGAACTAAGTTATGTAACACCTGCCTGGGCTCATATTGCATAGCTACCTATTGTTTCCAGCACTCACATATATCAGTTAATTAAGCTGTAAATTGAAAACAAGCCGTTCCCAGGCAGCATTTTGTTGTGTAGTTCTTTTTAAATAACATCATTCTTTACATTGTCCTTTAGGTCAGACACCGCTATTGCAATTTCCATAGGCCACCATTATAACACACAGTGCCATTATATTTTCCCCAAAAATAGTTTGGCACAAAAGACAGTAGTTTTCAACAGACTGGCCTTTGAGCCACAGGAAAATGTCAAATTTCAATGGGGTTGACCGATTGCATTTTTTTAAATTTCCCACTAAAGGCACCCACCCCCTACTCTGAAGGTAATTTGGTGGTGAATGTTGCACTGACACCTGCATTTATAATATGCTGTTTATTTGTCACCAAATAGTCTGCAAATATTTATAAATATTCCAAAATGTAGCTCATATATTATTTTAATATTTAGAAGTAATTTTCACTATTTGTGACAATATCTACTCAGCCAATCAGTTCATGTATCAATCACTCTTAAGGGCTTCCCTACACTTTTTCAACCAATCCTAGACCACTATATCAATGAGGGTGACCCCTCCCCCTGAATCCCAAATACTTCTTATTTTGTCAGTGAGTCCCGAATACCACCTTATTTTTTCGCTGAATCCCAAATACTTTTTAATCAACAAATTTATTGCATAAAACATGTATATATATGTTTATAGCAATTACAAACATTTCAATACAAAGACATGGATTTTTAACAAAGAGCATATAATTCATGCGGATATTTCAATGTTATTGGCATGTAACAGCAGTTTTTACGACGTTACATTTCTTAACAGGTTAGCATGGTAAATGAATTTGCAAAGATTATTCAAAGTAATTTTGGAGTTTGTTGACATAAGATTGGCAAATTTTTGTTTTGTTGGCCAGGTATAATAATAGCGTTTTATGTATTTAGATCGCAATGTTGAATATTTTGTACATATGAGAAGGAAATGATATTCATTTTCAATCAATGAGTTGCAATTTGCACATATTCGTTCAATCCTAGGTGTGTTTAAGTATCGACCACGTTCAATAGCTAGGTCATGTGACGATGTTCTAAAACGTGAGAGAGCATTTCTGTACCTTGGTTCCTTAATTATATGAAGATATGTTTCTATTTTGAACGAATGTTTATACATACTATATGATTCAAGACGGGGGGAATTGTTAATAGATGCATACCAATGTTGATGGTATATGTCAAGCAATCTTTGTTTTATAATTTCAAAACTTATCAACGTATTATTTTGGTTTTCCCACATACATGATAAACCTATTTCATTCAATATTTGTTTCACATTGAATGCCCAATTTGAACCGTTGTACGTTAGCCCATTATCGGCATCGGATCTTAGCATATTATATGATTTAAATAGTATGGTTTTATTTTCTAATGTTATCAATTTAATCCAATATTTGATAAGTAAAATCTTTCGATGTAAAGACATCGGAACTCTACCTAGTTCCCCGTATAATGCATCAAGGTGTGTTGATCGTTTCACGCCTAACAGCTTTCTACAAAATTTGGAATGAATGATTTCCACATCGGGAGCAACATGGTTTCCCCACACCTCCGCCCCATAATTGAGAATTGGCATGACTAGCGAGTCAAATAAATTCAGTTTTTGTTTAATAGGTAAATCTAGTTGATTATATATAGTAAATAAATTATGGAGTGAAAAGGATGCGTGCTGGGATACACGTTGTTGGGTGCGATTCCAGTTCCCATTTTTAAAGAGGTAGATCCCCAGATATTTAAAGGACTTAACTACTTCGATCCGGCTGTTATAAAGATAAAAATCATGTGTGGTGTGACGACCCTTTTCGAAGATCATTATTTTTGTTTTATTAGCATTAAGGCGTAGTCCATATTCATTACAATATTTTTCTATATCATTTAATATAGCTTGAAGGGAAGCTGGATTATGAGAAAAAACAACTGCATCATCTGCAAATAGTAGCATGAATACCTGCAAGCCATCGACATTAGGGATTTCATCTAGGTTACTGTTGATATTGTTTAAAATGTCATTTAGGAAAAATAAACATAATATACTGCTAGCAGGATCACCTTGCTTGACCCCAATATTGGATGTTATAGGTTGCGATTTTGCATTTTTGTAGCGTATTGTTGATTTGACAGTTGAATACATGGACTTGAGGGCTGCAATGAATTTAGTGCTAACATTAGCAGTCAACAATTTTTGCAATAGCAGTATTCTATCAATTCGGTCGAACATTTTCTCCCAGTCTAAAAATGCAACGTACAGTTTCTTCTTGCTTGCTAAAGTTTTAGATATTAGTGCATGTAACACATAAATACAATCAGCTGTTGTTCTAGTCCTGCGAAACCCATACTGGTTATCAATCAATTTATCATGTTTATTCGACCAGTTTGTCAATCGTGTAACTAGTAACTTCGAGTATATTTTGGATACTATATTATTAAGAGTGATTCCTCTAAAAAAAATTGCTTCATGAGATCCACCCTTAAATAGTGGAACCAGAATGCCAAGACCTAGGCTTTCTGGAAATGAACCATCATTAAATATTTTATTATAAAATCCTATGAGGAAAGGAGAGATAATATCAAATGAATGCTTGAACAATTCAGCTATTAAGTGATCATTTCCAGGACTTTTGGAATTAATTTGAGCAAATACTGCAGCTTTAACCTCAGCTTCAGAGAATTCAGTATCTAAGTCGACATCGTATAATGGGTGTCCTTGGTTCCCTGGTGTAGTGTCGTCATCAGCCGTATCACTATTTGTATTTGGATTTGTACCATATAAATTATTAAAATGAAGGTACATGTCATCAATTGATATATTTGTTGGGTCAGATGTATTTTGCTTGTATTGTGATTTGATATTTTTCTGGATTTTGGATTAGATTTAGCTAGATTAGAAATACGACTACTTTCGCTGTGTTTATATAGATTTTTATATTAAGTTTAACGTTAGTGTAAATGCGTTTTTTATTTAAGAAATAATTTCTATTTTCAATATTTCTATTACGCAAGAAAACATTTCTAGCTTTATTGAATTCCTTCCGTGCAGAATAACAATCATTATTAAACCATCGTTGTTTGTTATTATTTGTTTTTGTTTTATCAATCGAGTGCCTATTTGTGCCGAATATACTAAAAGCAGATTCTTGCATCAGCGTAGTAAATGATAGTATCGAATCATTTATAGTAGTAGTATTTAAAGAATGTGTTATTTGTTCAAATCGATTACTCTAGTTGGTCAGTATACTGCGAAAATCGTCAATGCGTGAATTATCCCACGCTATGATTGTTTCATGAACAATACTATCCTCACGTGGTGCGGGTTGTACGCGCTGTATACAAACTTGAATGGGACAATGATCTGATAAGGAATTCAGTAGTAATATATCGAACATTGATATATGCATCAAATCATTATGATTAATTAAAACATAATCGAGAACTGTTGAGGAAATACCATTATTAAATGTATATTGCCCAATGTCCTTGTCATTATATAAACGACCATTGCATATCAATAAGTTTGTGGTTTTGCATAATTGAATAAGGCGTTTTCCACGTGCATCTAATATGGGATCCCTGTTTACTCTAGGAATATTGTAAATATTAGATTATCAAGATATCTATCAAAAATTATATAATCTGGTTCTATAGATGTTCTACAATTTAAATCGCCATTTACTATAATTTTCCCAAGAATTTTATATTTTTCTATACCTGTTTCTATTTGTTCAAACATGTCAACATCATTATAATTTAGTATTTTAGAGTCATATGGTGGTATGTAGGTACAACATAGATATACATCAGTATGGAAATAAAATAGGGATTTGCATATTTTAACCCATACAATGCCACATTGATCTGTTTCAACAATATTAATTTTGTTATCAAGATTGGACTTATAATATATAGATATACCTCCAGAGTATCGTCCTTTTTTGGTATTAGGTGATTTGTTTCCATATAAATGATATACACGATAACCATCAATATCTAAATTATAACATGTTTTTGACGATGTCCAAGTTTCTGTTAAAATAACTATATCGTGTAACTGTATAATATCCACAAAATCTGGATCAGATATTTTTCGAATGAGTTCATTGTTCCATGAAATTATGTCTAATTGCTCTCCGTGACCCCCCTAGGGGTGTATACTTGGCGGAGGCTTGTACACTGTACCGTTAATGATTAGGTTTTCACCAACATATTTCAATGTACTCCCTTTCAGTTTCTCGGCTTGATACACGGTTGACAGTTTTTGACGTGCTTCACGCCATTCTTTTGGTAACTGGGAACCAACACCCTGGTTCTTCTTCTTCATGTCACCGCGTAACGGGATAGCAGCGTTTAGAATGCGTTGTTTGTCGTGAAAGTAGTGAAATTTGACGACGATTGGGCGTGGTAGTTTGGACTTGTTGGGGTTTCCTAACCTGTGCGCACGGTCGAATAGTATATCAACTGTATAATATCCACAAAATCTGGATCAGATATTTTTCGAATGAGTCCATTTATGTTCCATGAAATTATGTCTAATTGCTCTCCTTGACCCCCCTAGGGGTGTATACTTGGCGGAGGCTTGTACACTGTACCGTTAATGATTAGGTTTTCACCAACATATTTCAATGTACTCCCTTTCAGTTTCTCGGCTTGATACACGGTTGACAGTTTTTGACGTGCGTCACGCCATTCTTTTGGTAACTGGGAACCAACACCCTGGTTCTTCTTCTTCATGTCACCGCGTAACGGGATAGCAGCGTTTAGAATGCGTTGTTTGTCGTAAAAGTAGTGAAATTTGACGACGATTGGGCGTGGTAGTTTAGACTTGTTGGGGTTTCCTAACCTGTGCGCACGGTCGAATAGTATATCAGTGGCATCAATGCCTATATTGCACTTGATACAGTTTTTTACTAACTTCTCACAGGTGTCAGCATTCGTATCTGTATCCATGGATGGTCCGACTCAGATTGTAGGAGGAGTGCCGGGTGTGTGCCTCGGTGGTAATGCGGATGAGGTAGGTGTTATAGGTGGTTCAGCGATACCGTAAAAGATGAGATTCTCTCTCATACTGCGGAACTCCCCATCGAGTACCTTTGCTCTCATAGTTGCCTGGCTAGTTTCGAGGGAACCGATAGTTTTCTGTAAGGATGTGCACGATTTCTCTAACGTTTTCACAGTGTCCTTAGCGGTTTTGAGTTCCTGTGACTGATCTTCGTATCGTTTACCCATGAACGTGGCCGAGCTTTCCACGTCGATCATTCGCTTGTCGATATCTTTCACTTTTAGATCCAGATCGTTGAGTCGCAGATTGATCGAGTTCACAGTCTTTTCGATGTTGTCAATTTTATCGACTTTCATTTTGATGGACTTTATATCTTTCATGATACTGACCACCCATGGCGGTGGTGGTTGTTGTGCACTTGGTTGCAGGAACTGATATTGTCCCGGTGGTGACTGCACATATTGTCCGGGAAATGGTTGAGATAATGCAAAAGTGTTCAAATTGTCAGTGTTACTCATTGTAGGCGTATCAAATACAAAGTAATTAGGTTGCGGCTGGTTTTTTGGTCGTTTATTATTGTCTACAATCACTGTGCTATTTTTATCCACAGGTGTTGTCAAACCGGTTTGGTCAGCGGGATAACTCGTACTCGGTGTATCTGTAGTTCCCAATAATGGAGAAATGTTTTTTCGTTTACCTGTCCTTTTAGGAGCTTTTTGTTTCGGTTTTTGTTTCGGAGGCATGTATAGAAACACTTATAGATGTTGTTTATCCAAAAAATATTCCGAAAAACTCTTTATTTTACACTTTATTCCACATACATGTCTTTCCATAAAATCCATGACCTCGCATGATCACTATAAATAGCTTTTTTTCATATAACTACTCAGCCGGCCAGGTTACTCATGCAACTTGAGGGTGTCTGATGACTTTGATTAAAGTAGAGGATGATGTAGGGTGTCCTTGTTTGCTTTAAGTTTATTGTTAAGCTTATTCAGAACTTATATATATTTATAGATTAAGTGTTACCGTCTAATACCTACTGAAGTGGTATTAAGAGTAATGAAGAATTGTTAGAAAAAACGTAAATTTGGGCTAATAACTAGTGTCATAGCATTTGAGCTTCAGTTTTAGAATTACTGAAGATTACTTCCTGAAGTTGATAAAACTTTGTTAACATAATGTTGACCTTATAAAGAACCCAAGATAATTTAATCAGATGATCATTAGATCATTGATTGAAATTACACAATTTTGCCGTATGGGTGCACAGAGTCAGTAAATAGAAATGTCCAACTGCATATTGAAACTTCAGATGGCATTTTTTCCAAATACTGTGTTGGTGTAACAATTATGTGGTAGATAATCTACAGGATAGTAGGTTCAATGTACCAAGGTGTATAAAAATAATAATATCCATGTATGGTAGAGGAATTTGCCAAATTACTATGGAAAATTTGTGATTTTGGATATTTCCCTGTGCCATAGGAGAAGGGCCTCAATGTGAATACTGACAGGGCCTGGTCAGAATAATAGTTCTGTCCAAGTCAATAACATGTTATTGTTACTAGTAATGTAGGGAAGTTTGTAATAAAATTACAACCACCAGAAATTTGGTAATTTCTGACCCCAATTTCCAGAAATTAGACATTTCTGTCCTACTTTATTATGTAGGAAAGTTAGGGCCTCAATTCAACCACCTGGTCAAATTGAGTGTACTAACAAGATGAATGAGGTAG
The DNA here is from genome assembly GCA_014843695.1 of Archivesica marissinica. Taxonomy (NCBI): domain Eukaryota; kingdom Metazoa; phylum Mollusca; class Bivalvia; order Venerida; family Vesicomyidae; genus Archivesica; species Archivesica marissinica. The sequence continues at coordinate 54,033,485 of CM026399.1, forward strand.
ATAATTACATAACCTTAACATAGGAACTTGAGTATGTTATGAAGCACACTCATGTACAAGAATATTTAGATTTAAGATGAATATGTACTTGTTGAGACTATACCAGGATGGTAATCCGCTCCAACTAAACATATTTAAAAATATCAGATGACATTTTTTTTAAATATTGTACTAAGGGCTCTATATTTAGGTAATTAGAGTCTAAAATAGAACTTTACATGTAGATTATGAATATAGACCATTTAAATTTTATTTGGACCTTAAAATTGACCAAAAACCGGCCAAAATTGTACAAATTGAGCATTTTGCTTATGACATAGCATAAGGGCCTCAATTTGAATAGTGGTGGATAAAAACATATGTTGATGTTTATTTTGGATAAACAACAGTATAAAGTTACTAGAAAGTTATAAATATATAGGATTTATCAATCCTTGTTACAAAACAGTTAGCTAATAATTTCCCGAATTTACCATTGTGTTGAAGTAATCTTATTGATCACAAACCAATACAAATTAAACTAGCTTTATTTAGTTTTAGAGTTATTTGGTCACAAAGTACCGGCAGCATGGGCCTTACCCGGCCGGACTGAATCCACTGGTTGTACTGCGCGCTGTCATACTACCAATCCGGGTAACTTGGACCAGGGGCTCTGGGTCCCAATTTAAATTTCTCAGACAAGTCTGTTCCCATATACATGTTTACAAGCTTAATCGATTGGGGATTTTCAAATACTAATTTAATAAATACTATAGTGTCCTATGTAAATGGTCACAGGGGGGAAAGGCGATAACGAATAGCTAAGGTAAGCTTAGCTATAAGGTAAGAAATGAATTAATAAAACAGGAGGGTCACTAATTTAAATGGGATAGCTTGCGTATGGCACAGTAATAGCTATTTATGAGCTATTTGTTTGACAGGGGCATAGCCAGAAATATGTCTTAATAGTTTAGTTTGGGAAGTAGAGACGGTTTGAGTGGATTTGGATTGTCCAGGTTGCTGTGGATTGTCCCACATTGGTTTACTTATTCCAATGTTCCAATGATGTAGAAATGAAGTGGAATAACATAGTTGTCGCAGTTGTAGTGTAGTCGCCGACTTAGACTGGCAGTATGGTCAACCCATACAAGCTGAGGTCGATAATTTGTTTTACAGTAATTCATAAGGCTATGGATTTGCTGTGTGATACACAAGAATTACAGAGAGATGAAATGTCAAGAAGTGATTGATTTAACCATTGAACAGCATGTTTCGCAATCCAGCAAAATAACAAACTATAATAATTATAAATATGTTCATAACTAATTGTGTGACATGCTGTTAACTCAGAATGATGGAATACTGTAACTTAATTGTATTAGCATCATATATGAGAACCTGTGTATATTTGATCATAAGACCATAAATAGCCCCAAAGCATGTCTACCTAACCTAGATTTCCTGGACAAATTATCACATTTATCCAGAATATTTATATGTTCTTTCAAACATTAACATGTTCTTGGCTTAACATGATTAGATATTATTACATGTTTTGGCTATTACCAAAATTTAGGGCCTTATGCTATGACATATAAGAAATGGCCAATTTAAGCTAATTTGGACATATTTTGGTCATTTACACTATCAAATGAGTGATTGGCAGGAGAAAAAGACTTCTGCTTATTAAATATTACTTTCTGGGTCCATGCTGCTTCAAATTCAGTAGTGGGGCGACCATCCCCTACCCAGCGGGTCCTCAGGTGGCGGATAGGGGAAACGGCCCTCAGATATGGGGGTTAGCTGTGAATCAAATAAGCAGTCCCGGACCATATGGCGGTGTACCTACCAGGACGGGGCAGGATAGCACATGGCAAGGCTACTCCTATTAAATACTCCACGTGTCCCACAACGGGTGCATCAGGCGAACATATGGACCGCCTTAAAAGTCCTAGCCTAAGGGTGAGGTAACCCCAACAGAAACCTCGAATGCTGAAGCCGGAAGTACTGGGCCGCACGGCGCATTCTAATAAACCACGGTACTACGCATAACGCAACATGAATCACAATGACAGAAAGAGTAAACCGAGATGGTGCTGGACCTGTGAAGACCCACCAGGCAGGTACAGTGCCGGGTTCTATACCTCGAAGGAACCCATCCTTAGCTACTGGAGGTCACCCTAAGCCGCCCTGTGGACCCAGGGGACGGCGAAGGACAGCTACTGGCCGAAACGTGAAGCAGAAACCTATTGTGCTCATGCAGTGGAATGCTGAAGGAGTCTTTAACAAAAAGACTGAACTTGAGCAAGTACTACAGGACAAAGAGGTAAGTGTTTGCTGCATACAGGAAACACACCTGAACAAAGACAAGACGTTCAAAGTACGAGGCTACCAGTGCCTCCGAGCAGACCGATAAGACAGACACAAGGGTGGTGTGCTCACTCTAATCCGGAACAACATCAATGTGAGCGAAGTGAAAACCTACCTTGAAGGAGCAGAATACGAGGAGTTCAAGATCAAGATCAAATCAACTGAGATGAACCTCGTCAACTACTACTGCCCAAATGACAAAGCCCTTGCCCTTGACACTATTGGAGTTTCAAACAGTCGATACATGGTTGTTGGTGACTTCAATAGTCATTCCCAGAGTTGGGGATATGCACAGTCTGATAGGCGTGGGGATGAAGTGGAGGACTGGCAGGATGAGCACAACTTGATTCTCGTCAACCAGCCCTATGATGTACCAACCTTCTACTCTAGGCGATGGCACACTACTACCTCTCCAGATCTAGCAATCTGCACAGAGGACATCCAGAAAGGTACGGTTAGAGAAGTTGGCGATCAACTTGGTGGAAGTGACCACAAACCAGTGTTCCTCACACTCAGCAGTGAAGTGATACAGACAGACCATCCCTACCCTAGATGGAACTACAAGAAAGCCAAGTGGAGTCTCTATGCTATTCGGTCCAATTCTCTTACTCGAGGCATACAGGTACAAGGAAGAGATGTTAACAACGTGGTGAAAGAGTTCAACAGCTGCATACTCAAAGCTGCCCATGAAACCATACTTAGAGGTGCGAGAAGAGAATACAAGCCCTACTGGACCAATCAGTTGCAGACCCTCCAAGATGAACTCACTGAAGCAAGGAACAGGGCAGAAGAACAGCCATCACAAGAAAACCATGAACAACTTCAGAAAGCAAAGGCACAGATTCAAATATCTAAACTGGAAGCTATACGACGAAGTTGGAGGGAGAAAACTGCTGCCCTGAACCTTGAGAAGGACGGGAGGAAGTTGTGGAGGCTCACGAAACAGCTAAATGATGAAGAAAATAACAGACAGAAAATCACGTTGGATGAGGATGGGAAACTGTTGACCGGCAAAGAGATTGCAGACTGTCTCGCCAAAGCCTACCAGAAAGAGGGCAACATCAAAGTCACACGCCAACAGCAAAGAGAGGCACGGAAAGAACAGAAGGATAGAAGTAAAAGGCATACGGAACAAGACTCCATGAAACTTCCACTTACATACCAGAAACTGTACACAGCGCTCAGATAACTGAAAAAGAGGAAGTCACCTGGACCAGATGGAATCTCCAATGAGATGCTAACTCATCTTGGATGCTCAGCCATGCTGAAACTTCTTGACATCTTCAATCTTAGCTGGAAAGAAGGCATAGTTCCACAGATCTGGAAGGAAGCCAATGTTATCCCAATCTACAAGAACGGCAAGGATAGAAAGAAAGCTTCCAGCTATCGCCCTATTAGTCTCACTAGCTGTGTGGTCAAGACAATGGAGAGGATAGTTAACAAGAGACTCATGTGGTACCTTGATACAGAAAACCTCCTATCCAAGGAACAAGCAGGATTCCGACAGTTCAGATGCTCAGAGGACCAGGCAACATACCTCGCTCAGGAAGTTGAGGATGCATTCCAAGGCCAGAAGGTAGTTTTTGCAACCTGGATAGACCTCCAGAAGGCTTTTGACAAAGTCTGGACTGATGGGCTGCTGGTCAAGATGCAACGATGCGGAATTGCCGACAAGATGCTCCGACGGACCAAATCCTTCCTACACAATCGCAGAGCCAGAGTACTTGTTGACAACCAGAAGAGCAAGAAATTCCTCATCCGACATGGTGTTCCTCAAGGAGGAGTGATCTCGCCTACGCTGTTCCTCATCTTCATCGATGACTTGCTTGCAGAGCTGCCACATGGTATTAAAGCAGCACTCTATGCTGACGACTTGGTCATGTGGTGTGTTGAAGAATATGCAACGACTGCCACATACAGAATGCAGATGGCCTCAGACAAGCTCACAGCATGGGCAGAAGACTGGTGCATCTCTATTAATAAGGAGAAGTCGTCAACCACACTCTTCACACTTTCCACCAAACAGAAAGCTGGAACCATCAAAGTCGGTGGAACTGCCTTGAAGACGGACAACGAGCCAACATACTTGGGGTGACATTTGACAGACGGCAGACATGGAAGCCACATATGCAGAAACCAGAGGCCAAAGCCAAGCGCAAGCTTGCAATCCTTCGGAAGCTTGCTGGCACCACATGGGGTGCCAATGATCACATCCTGAAGACTATATACAAAGGTGTGGTCAGGCCTCACCTGGAATATGGATCCACCGCCTGGACATCATCAGCCAAGACCAACCAACAGACACTCGACAAGGTTCAGAACAAGGCTCTCAGGCTGATCACAGGTGCAATGAAGAGCACTCCAATCAAGGCCATGGAGAAAATTACTTCCATCCAGCCACTGCAAGAATGTCGCGACACAAGAATACTTCTACAGACAGAGAAGTTTCGATGTCAGGAAGAACAACCGATGAAGCAGAGAGTTGAGGCACTAACGAAGAATCGTCTAAAGCGAAGCAGTTTCATCCACCAGTCCAAGAAGCTTGCTCGAAAGCACACCAGCCATCTCCCAGCCAAGACATTGCCTCCAACGCCATTTCTATCCAAGCCATGGTTGACTAGAGATGAATCCAAGGTTACCATCTGCAGTACAATCCCATACATGACATCTAGAGATAGACAACATGATGACGTCAAACGTGCCCTCACACTAGCACACATCGACAAGAGTTATCCTGGAGAAGCATGGCTACAAATATACACAGATGATTCAGCCACAAGAGCAGTAGCAAACGGGGGAGCAGGCGTGTATGTCCGACACCCAGATGGACACACAAAGTCAGTTGCTCTACCTACTGGAGTACACTGCAGCAACTATGGGGCAGAAGTACAGGCCCTTGAAACAGCAGCATCTCTAGTACACAACACTGTAGAGTGTGCCCAGGTTGTCTTCTTGACTGATGCGCTCTCAGTTCTGGATGCCCTGTCTAACAACAAAGAACCCCACCTGATGGAAGCCCTTCGAACAGTCAGCGTATCTAAGAGAACTGTCCTCCAGTGGGTACTTGCACACATAGGCATTCCTGGCAAAGAAGCCGCTGACCAGCTTGCCAAGCAAGATTCTACCGAGAGGCAACCAGACAAAGATTTGACTTACAAGGAGAAATGCACCATAATCAAATCTGCATCAAAGCCAACAGTCGAGAAGGATGTCTACCACCTTCTCACCAGACAGGAGCAAGTCACGATATTCCGGCTTAGAACAGGGCATAACCGCCTGAACTTCCATATGTGTCGGAAGCTTGGACTAGCTCCATCAACTACCTGCAGCTGCAAAATAGGGGACCAGACTGCAGAACACATCCTCCAGGAGTGTTCCAATCGTCATGGGCTGAGGAAAACAACCTGGGCAACAGATACTTCTCTCCAGACGAAGTTACATGGCTGCCGGGAGGATCTGAGGAGGACGGTCCATTTCGTGTTTGCTGCCGGCTTGTCCATGTGATTCGCGAACGACAAGAAGAAGAAGAAATATTACTTTGCAAAGCCAGATAACCATTCCATAATAAGTATGGAGCAATATATAGAACAATTTTCTTTTTGAAAATTTCACATCACAATTGTACATATTTGGATAATATAGTCAGGTTATCCTTAAAGTATGCTCACATAACCTAGATGTTCTGAACAAGTATGTGATGTATCTAGAAGATTTATACATTTCTACAAACATTGATCTTTTTTATTGACTCATTATGATCAAAACAAATATCTAATTTATGTTTGTAGTTGAGGCCCCTATGCTATGATATACGGGGAGTGTCCACTTTTAGCAGTTTTGGACAGTTTTTGGACACTTACTCTCTCAAATGAGTCTTAGATGGGGTGGAATTTCTTCCAAGCATAGAATGTGGTCATGTATAAACAAATAACCACATCTTAACTAATTGTATATATTTACAGAAAAACAAGTCATTTAGGATTTACTCACTATTTAGGAATATATTTCTCCAAACAATTTCTTAATAACTAAAAAGCATGCTTACATAACCTGGATTTTCTAGATAATTATTTGATATATCAAGATCATTGAAACATTTCTACAAAGGTTTATATGTTTCTAACTGAAAATGATCAGAAGTGATAACCAGTTAATTCAGACAAATGCCATTAATCCTATGCTAATTGGACCCCTAATACAACCGTGAGCAATGTTCTCACTTTCATTGACATGATAAAACATTTTTAATTATGTCCCGGTTTTATGACAATTAAGCGATCACTTTATTGTATCGGTCACAGTTAAGTGAGATAAACACACGGTAGTGTTGATTATAAATGATTGGTTTTGATTGCTTTTAATCTTTTGTATATTGTCTTGAGTACAAACTGTTGCAAGCAAAACACAAGGTAGGTATTATGTGTTTCTATTAATAAATATGTCACAGGACTTAGCTACAGTCCAATATGAGATCGAGAAACAATCCGTGAAAGTGAAGTGTTTAAATAAGCAGTCAACCCTTGAACGTTTTTTCGAAATAATGAATGATTGATGATGATATGTACTTTCCAAAGAAGCTACTGTGCTGTATACATCACAATATAATAAATGAAAACAAGAAAATAAATTTTGAAAATAAATGGACGCTGCGTGCATATTGCTCTAAGCACGTTGTTTGGACATTGCTCTATTCACGTTGTTTGTACATTGCTCTAAGCACGTTGCTTGTACGTTGCTCTAAGCACATTGGTTGTACATTGCTCTATGCACCTTGTTGGTACGTTGCTCTAAGCACATTGTTTGTACATTGCTCTAAGCACGTTGTTTGTGCATTGCTTTTTTGCCCGTTGTGTGTACATTGCTCTAAGCATGTTGTTTGTACTTTGCTCTATGCATGTTGCGTGTACATTGCTGTAAGCACATTGTATGTATCATTAATATTCGTCTGATTCGGCATATTATCCGTTCTGGTTTCTTCATATTTTTGTAATCGTTTTTCCTGTACATCTGTATCAAAATCAATACCCTCGAATCTAGCTATATACATGTACGTGTTACGCTTATATATCGTCGCTACCGGTATCCGTGTGAGAGAGGCTTCCTGAGATTAGTCATTTTAGATGTGTCAACGATATTTGGAGGATAGTGCAATGATACAGAGAGAGGACCATTCCATTCCTGTTTTGTTTACGTGCAAGATGTAAAGCACAGACACGAGAACTCTATATTGTTCATCTGAAAGACTGTTAATTGTATTATGGTCAGGCGTAGGCTCGTACCAGTGATTCCTGCATTATCAGTATATTAACATAATAGATGACCAGTAGGTATTTGTGTCTTCAACAACAACAAGCCGTACAGTATTAGTTAATTTAATTGTCCGTGCAAAGATATCCCCGTACATTGTCGGATGCTTCCGTACATTGTCGGATGTTTCCGTACATTGTTGGTATTATACACAGAGCCTCAGTGGCCGAGTTGTCTAACGCGCCGTTGATGGAACAGGCCTTTCACTGATATCATCATTGCAAAAAGTTCGCTCCATATCGGGGACAAGAGATAAAGATGGCTGAATACATGTTTGAGTTCCGATAACAAATGTGATATTTCTTAATTTCTTAGTTTCCTGGATGAGTTATATAACATAATGTGACATTATATAGTAGAACAACAGTAACGTAATGAAATTGAGACAGTAATAAGGACTATTGACATGGTGAGATACATATGAAAACAAAAATGCGAACACAATAGATTACGCGCGCAAAATCAATGTCGACCAATAATCGTAAAAAGAATCGTAAGCGTAACAAATCCTCACCAATAAATCCAAGCCAAAAAAAACATAGAACATTTAGTGAAGATCGTGATAGCGAGGGGAGTTTATATTTCGATACGATTGATGATTCGGACTCGGAGGTAACACTAAAACATTCAAATATCCCACCCACTACAAAAATGGCCACTAGTCTATCCCATGATGACCTGAAGACATTCGGTGCTATGTTGATCCTTGAAATTAAAGAAGATCTTATACAAGCAGTGAAAGGAGAAATACAAGCCCTAGTAAAAGCTGAAATTAAATTTCTTACCGAGGAGATGTCCCAATTAAAAAAGGTAAATGACAATCAGAGGACCGAAAATAAGGATTTACGGAATGCACAGAAATATACCATGCTTGAGCTGGACGATCTGGACCAATATGGTAGACGCATGTGTCTAAATATATCGGGTATTCGTGGGGATACTGGTGATTTCAACGAAAACATTGAACTCATAATCCTGGACCACGCATCCAGCAAAGGGCTGCAGTTGACAAGTGGAGACATCGACAAGTGTCACAGACTAGGCAGTAAAACCGCAACCACTAGAAATCGGAAAGTGATCGTGAAATTCACAAACTCTAAGGCTCTCGATCGTGTATATTCAGCAAGGAAAACCCTGGGGGGTGGCATTTTCGTGCAGGAGAACCTCACACGATACCGAGAGCGGCTTTCGTTTGAGGCCAGGCAGTTAGTGCGAACCAAAAAGCTCACCAAAACATGGGTAGCTGGTTGTCGTGTATATGGCACCATACCATGAAATGACACGAACACGGACAAACAGGTGCTGATAAAGGACATGGACATAGTGGAGTGCATCAGGGAAGGCAGACATGTTTAACGCGTGTGTGTAAATATTAGACAAGTAAATATTGACATCATGTGACAGTGTATATAGTCTGAGCTGATTGGTCAACTATGATCATATTGTGATATTTTACTATTAATAGCTTGACCCTAACTATATATATGATGTTTAAACTCTTAGTTTCTATATATAGCGTGACCCGAAATGTAGTTCAATCACACACACGGACACTGACCTTGTATGTCCAGTGAGATATATATAATATATAATTGTTATGTGCTATAAATACCGTTTAACCTCAAACTTACTGATTGCATTATACCGTTATGTATTTTGTTTGCAGATGTTCATGCGTACAAGGTAATGATGTTTACACATGTATCTATATAGTCCATACAATAGGAGTATTCCATTATTTCTGTACTCAAAATTAACAACTGATGCGTCTCCGTACAAATAAATTTTTAACACTTGGCAGTTTTATTGATCCGAGTGAAATACTATTGATAATTGACCTGTTTGACGCAACTTGGAGGTTAGATTTACTGACTGTATAATGCTCTGCACAAAACATGCTAGATTATGCTTACCGTCCAACAGACGTCAGTACCTAACTTGGCTACAGTTACAGTATGTTATCTTATGTCTTGATTTAAATGTATGTAGATCTACTAGTGATTATAATCACTTATATGCACGAGGAATAGTCCGAAATCACATGTATTTCTGACCCGCTTACAATTAGTTAAAGGGAAATAAACGTCGACTTACTGACGAAAATATCTCGCTTTATAGAATGTGAATTATTATTGGTTTGTTGTTGTATATATATGTAATATACTTGGTAATATGTCCACAACCCTGTATTTCTGACCCGCTTACAGAAACAAACGTCGACTTACTGACGAAAATATCTCGCTTTATAGAATATGAATTAGTATTGGTTTGTTGTTGTATATATATGTAATATACTTGTTAATATGTAATGTGTCCACAACTCGGAGGAACCTTCTGGCGTGTACATATATGTATATATTCCCAGCTTCCTCTATGCTGTCATACATTGCTTACTGCTTTTGCCTCGAAGTTCTTCGTAATGGTTTCGGGTATTGCTAAAACAACCCCTTCACACGTACCAATTTTGTTAAAACCCACCTGCTTATAGCACTCTCGTTATTTGCCTCCCATTGTTACACAGACGTTTTATTTTTTCTTATTTGTTTATAACGTCCAAACCTTCTGTCGTTTTGTATCAATACTGTTTAGTAATTCGAATTTACACAATAGGTTCGCATTTCATTTGTAATCTGTAAATGTTGTTTCTGCCAGAATAACTATATAGTATTATACTCAATATATGTATATCTTTTACCAGGAAACGCTTTTTATTAATTAGCTGAAAGTACTTTTTTCATTCGTTTCTTGTTAAGGAGATGTTGTTTGTTAGTAGTTTGCTCCTATCCATGTCCTGTGTGTGCCCGTCCGATGTCAGCATCCCACGTCTCCTCTCCCGTTTTGCTATGAATATAGTCCGATACACGGTCTCATATGATTACATTGTACTGTTCCCGAATGGGTAATGATTTGAGCTCTTGGAGATCGAGTATTGGTCTATATCATATTAGTAGAGGACAGCCGATAACGAAATCATGCACCTTCTATTCATATCCTTTAAAATCATTATTGTATGCACTTAGACAAATGCTTTGTAAACTGTATAAACTGGTTTTCGTATTGAATGCATTACTGTATACAAGCACTTACAATTTGAATTTTGCTACTACTGCTTTACTTATTACAGGTAATAAATATATTATTTCATCAACATACAGTGGCTCAACTATGGATATGTGCGAAGCATTTAGTACAAACATTGGCTATACTTTACTTATTCAACTACTGTTATTACTGTCTGGAGATATTGAAACAAATCCAGGACCGGATATAAATTATAATAATTGTTTTTCTATATTGCATCAAAATATTAGAAGTATTAGAAACAAGCTGGATTATATTAATGATAATTTTCTTGATTTTGACATTTTATGTATAACTGAATCTCATCTCACACATGAAGTTAATGATGACTATATATGGTTAGAAGGTTTTGATACAATGTTTCGAAAAGATACCACAGCCCATTCTGGGGGATTATTGATTTATGCCTCATCACATTTAAGACCAAAAAGAATTATTGAACTAGAGAATATACTCGCTGAATCAATGTGGATCGAAATTAAAGACCATTCCAAAAAATATTTAATTTGCAATTTATATCGGCCTCCAAATTCTACAGTTGACTTATGGGATAAAATTAATGTGTGTATAGAAAGAGCATCCGAAATGTCAACAAATAGTGTCTTAGTCGGAGATATTAATGAAGATCAAATGAATTACAACAATTCTTAATTAAGAAACATCCTACTACTAAACAATATGACCAACATTATTAATGAACCTACTAGAGTAACTGATCATTCGAGAACAATAATTGATCCTGTGGCAATTACAAATAACATTACTTCATTACACTCGGGTATCTTTGAAACAGAAAATAGAATTAGTGATCATTTCGGTACTTTTGCGTACATCAAAGTCGATTTTCAGTCGAATGGACCTTATAAACGAAGGGTGTGGAACTATAAACGTGCTAATTTTGAATCACTAAATAACATAATACGTGTAACTGATTGGTCATTTATTTACTCACATAATCTAGATACTGCTACTTCTCTTTGTATTGATACATTCTTAAACATAGTAAAGTCATGTATACCAACTTATTTAGTTACAGTCCGTCCAAACGACAAACCATGCTATAACTCAGAATTAAGGAAAATATCTAGACAGCGCGACAGGCATAAACATACTGCAATACGTACAGGAATATTAGATGACTTGATCAGTTATAAAAGATTGAGAAACAAGGTAAATAATATGAAAAAACACGCAAAAGAACTATTTTTTAATAACATTGAATTTACACTAAATGACTTAAACTCATCCAATCCGCGACAATATTGGAAAATAGTTAAAATGTTAGTTAAGGAAAATTCTACAAAATGTGAAAAGATACCACCACTGTTAAGAAATGATAATTCATATTCCGTCTCGGATTTAGATAAAGCCAATACTCTTAACGACTACTTTGCATCCATTTCGACAATAAACGATTCTCAAACAGATCTGCCAAATTTTAGTTTAAAAACATATTCATCAATCACAAATATAGTCATCACTGAACAAGACATTACCTACATCTTATCAAATTTAATAGTAAAAAAATCCAGTGGGCCAGATGAAATTAGCCATCGTATGCTTAAAGAAACCTCTCGCACTATAAGTCGCCCGCTTTGTATACTTTTTAATAGGTCAATACAAGAACAGACTTATCCAGCTAGCTGGAAAAGTGCAAATGTCATGCCACTGTTCAAAAAGGGTGACCGCGATATTCCATCAAACTATAGACCTATCTCCTTAATTAGTTGCTTAGGAAAAGTAATGGAACGAGTTATGTTCAAATATTTATATAACTATTTGCACGAGAATGAACTAATATACAAAAGACAATCGGGCTTCCTCCCGGGACACTCTACCGTGTATCAGTTAATTGACATTTACAACCAACTTTGTAAGGCCTTTGATGAACGTAAATCAACTTGTATTATATTCTGTGATATTAGTAAGGCATTTGACCGAGTTTGGCACAAAGGTCTTCTTTTCAAACTTCGACAGTATGGCATTTCGGGAAACATAATCAAATGGTTATCTAGCTATCTTAATGAACGGCGACAAAAGGTTTTTGTTGGATCTGCATTCTCTAATGAAAAATGTCTTAATGCTGGTGTACCACAAGGCTCTGTCTTGGGACCCTTACTTTTTTTAATATACGTCAATGACATTGCTGAATCTCTTTATAGTCTAACACGATTATTTGCTGATGATAGTTCCTTGGCAATGACATCCAACGACTCAAATGTTATAGAAGCTTCACTGAATCATGATCTAATTATAAGATAGTAAATAAGATATGCACGTCCAATTGAATTTGGTAATACAATAATTAAGCTGCGAAAACAGTACAATAAGCAAACTAATATCTGATTTGTTCTGGATAGATGAAGGTATATTAAATTAGCAAGAAATGAATGTTCGAACAAGACGATAAAGGAAGTCTTCCATGCATGTCAATGTTTTACTACTGCAGCACAATTGCACACGAAATATTTACATATGGCATATAACTATGTGTTAAGCTGATACATATTTCATTGTCTGACATATACCTCAGTTGGCAAGAACGTGCCACATATAAACTAGGTTCGTACTCTTAAGCTCGTACAGCTTAAGTCATATTGCCACCTAGGTTCGAGTCTCCACAAAGGTATATATAATATATTTGTTAATACTAGATCTATATAAATGAAGCATTCATAACAGGCAATTTGATTATGAACTATATTAAACAATAATAGGGAACGGAAACAACGACAAATTACTTAATATATGTAAATATATGATATTTGCAATTATATTAAATAAAAAACAAAACGAAAAGATGATCACAAACAATGCAGCATAACATGCGAATGGAAATCTAATATTATTGACAGGGCAACCTACTGAGCTGAATCCTCACACATCTATGCTTAGATAAATTGAGGACCTCTCTAAAAGTACCAAAATTATAATTTGTGACAATAATTATTCATCCAAATAATATCTGTAATTGAACCCTCTTGCCCGTTTGTTTCGACGGCTGTACATGTAATAGGGGTGGGTAGTAGATCGCACACTGTATGGGAACTAGTGGCTGCTAATAGATCGCACACTGGATGGAATGGGGGGCGGCTAGTTTATCGCCCACTGTATAGGAGCTAGTTGCTGCTAATACATCCTCTGCATGAAATAGGGGTGGCTAATAGAGCATTCACTGTATGCGAATTTTGGCTGCTAATATATCGCTGATTTTTCATTGACCTATGCATACTGTTTGTACATTGCTCAAATCACGTTGCATGTACATTACTCTAAGCACGTCGCTTGTACATTGCTCTATGCATGTCGCTTGTACATTGCTCTAAGCACGCTGTTTGTACATTGCTCTAAGCACGCTGTTTGTACATTGCTCTAAGCACGTTGTTTGCATATTGCTCTAAGTACGCTGCTTTTATATTGCTCTAAGCATGTCGCTTGTACATTGCTCTAAGCACGCTGCTTGTACATTGCTCTAAGCATGTCGCTTGTACATTGCTATAAGAATGTCGCTTGTACTTTGTCGCTTGTACATTACTCTAAGCATGTCGATTGTATATAGCTCTAGGTACGCTGCTTGTATATTGCTCTAAGTACGCTGCTTGTACATTGCTCTAAGTACGCTGCTTCTACATTGCTCTAAGTACCCTGCTTGTACATTGCTCAATGCACGTTGCTTGTACATTGCTCAATGCTTGTTGCTTGTATATTGCTCTAAGCACGCTGCTTGTATATTGCTCTAAGTACGCTGCTTTTATATTGCTCTAAGTATGCTGCTTGTACATTGCTCTAAGTACGCTGGCTGTACATTGCTCTAAGTAGGTTGTTTGTACATTGCTCTAAGTAGGTTGTTTGTACATTGCTCTGAGGACGCTGCTTGTACATTGCTCTACATGCGCTGCTTGTACATTGCTCTAAGCACGTTGTTTGTACATTGCCCTATGTACGCTGCTTGTACATTGCTCAAAGCATGTCTCTTGTACATTGCTCTAAGCACGTTGTTTGTACATTGTCCTATGCATGCTGCTTGTACATTGCTCTATGCATGCTGCTTGTACATTGCTCTATGCATGCTGCTTGTACATTGCTCTATGTACGTTGCTTGTACATTGCTCTAAGCACGCTGCTTGTACATTACATTGATCTATGCACGTTGCTTGTACATTGCCCTATGTACGCTGCTTGTGCATTGCTCTAAGCGCATTGTTTGTACATTGCTCTATGCACGTTGTTTGTACATTGCTCTATGAACGTTGCTTGTACATTACATTGCTCTATGCACGTTGTTTGTACATTGCTCTATGCACGTTGCTTGTACATTGCCCTATGCATGCTGCTTGTACATTGCTCTATGCACGTTGCTTGTACATTGCTCAAATCACGCTGTTTGTACATTGCTCTAAGCGCATTGTTTGTACATTGCTCTATGCACGTTGCTTGTACATTGCTCTATGTATGTTGCTTGTTCATTGCTCTAAGCACGTTGCTTGTACATTACTCTAAGCACACTGCTTGTACATTGCTCTAAGCAAGCTGCTTGTACATTGCTCTAAGCACATTGTTTGTACATTGCTCTAAGCATGTTGCTTGTACATTGCTCCATATCGGGGACAAGAGATAAATGATTATATATCGGAGAAAGCGGTCAGATTACCTATTATTTCCCAGGAAATGCGATTGTTCCACTCCCCGCCTCAGCAGAATGACCTCCCAACAATAATCAGAAAATGATTGATGGGCAGTGGGAATAATAAAGAATACTATTTGGACGGTACGGTACGGTATGGAGAATAGACCCGGACGAGTTGGATACATTTCCATACTAAAATATTATCACTTATGTCCCTTAGTAAAAATACGCCGTTTGTACTCAACAAAAATGGCCAATGGGACAATTTATTAATAGGTAATTATAAGATACTAATCACCAAATGCATAATAATGTTATGCAGTGACGACTTTGAAGAACATTGGATAGTTAGTTGGATAATTATTTGTTTTTATATATACATTGCAACACCTTCTACTGGTTGTACAACGGCTGATTCGGACTGAGCTTATTCGGACCAGATCAGTTGTTTATTCTGACCGCTCACACCGTTAATGATATCTAGAGGCAGTATACGAAATATACAATGGCCAGTTAATCTTAAAACAATTGGCAGTAATATGGACATTAGGGTTAGTATTAAAGTTGATCTTCAATTGAAGAGTATTTTAATTTTCAGCTTTAAATAGTGTACTGCCACCTGTTTTGTGGGATTACTGCCTCTATCCCTAAACACTTATAACAAGTACATTTTCTTTCTGATCAGATTTTTATTGTGGCATATACCAAAACATGTTCTCATACCTACGCGGATATACCACAACATATTCTCATAACTGCGTGGATATACCACAATATATTCTCATAACTACCCAGATATACCACAACATATTCTCATAACTACGTGGATATACCACAACATATTCTCATAACTACGCAGATATACCACAACATATTCTCATAACTACGCGGATAACACGAAAGCTTTGGTCAAACCATGTATCTAAACATAGATATGATTGGAAAATATAAAAGAAAACACCCCATCCAACTAAAACAGTGGCAACAGATACATTATGATTATTGTGTGTGTATGTATTTACGTTTATTTATCGCCGCTTGCACACAGGATTTATTTTGAAAGAATTTCTTTATGTCAAACGTATGTATTTATTTTGCTTGTCAGCGTTTTATCTGATTACAGTCAAACCGGTGTTATTGGTCACCATTATCGCCAGTAACTACAGGCCAATTTCTCTCACCTGCATTGCTTCCAAACTATTGGAGCATATTTTTGTCTCTAACAGCATGATCCATTTTCACAATAATGCTAATTCTAACATGGTTTCAGATCTAAATATAGTTGTGAATCTCAGCTTCACACAAGAGGTAAACGACAACCTTGACAATGGTAAACAAACTGATGTTATTGTTATTGATTTTAGTAAAGGGTTTGACAATGTTGATCACAACAAACTAATATACAAACTTAATGAGCTGGGTGTCCACCCCCTGGCATCACGGTGGATCAAGTCATTCCTAATGGGCCGAACCCAAAATGTAGTTGTGGATGGCTGCACTTCTGATACACTGCCTGTCATCTCTGGGGTCCCGCAAGGCTCTGTCTTAGGAACGTACCTCTTTCTAGCCTACATTAATGACCTCCCCAACTCCATCAAGAGTAAAGCTAGACTGTTCGCAGATGACACCATATTGTATCTCACAGTAAAATGCTCCTCTGATGCACAAATCCTCCAAAGTCACCTCAATGCTCTTGAACAATTGGAACGGGACGTGTCCATGGATTCATTCCAGATAAGTGTGAGGTGCTGAGAATAACTCGCAAACGAAAACCACTTATTTTCCCTTACATACTCCATAACATGGTACTAAAATCAAACGATTCCGCCAAATAGCTAGGTGTTACAATTAGTAAAGATTTAAACTGGTCTACCCACATAAACAACACCTGCTCCAAAGCTACTAATTCTCTCAGATTTATCAAAAGGAATGTAAAGACTGGTAATAAGAAGGTCAACGAAAAAGCTTAGCACACCTATGTACGTCCTCTACTCGAGTATTGCTCAACCGTCTTGCACCCTTGGCAACAGTCTCTCACCTATAAAGCAGAAATAGTGCAAAGAGTAGCCGCACGCATGTCTGCAATGACTAACTATACAAGCAGTGTAACAATAATGATCAATTTACTGAACTGGCAAACACTTGAATATCGACGCATACAATCATCAGTAAAATACCTATACAAAATAAATTTAGTATGCGCCGACCAAAACCACCTAACAGATACAAGGAAACTGAACTACTTAATTCCTCAGTCCCGAACTCAATACCATATAAACTCCTCCCCCAACACTAATACGTCTCTGGAATGGCCTCCCCTACTATGTACAGTCCAGCCCCAGCTTAATCTTTTTTGCTGAGCGGTTGGCCAGGGTACCACTAATGTAGCATGATGTCTGTTTTTAACCTTGGTATGTAGTTCTTTTAACACTTTCTATCTCACTAATTGAAATGTTTATCCACTCTCCCAGACAAGCGCCTCCCTGCCATACTAGGGTCTGAGTGTTGGGAGTACTATGTAGTACTAGAATGTAGAACTTAAGCAGCCAGTTTCCATATTCCTTATATGTTGTTTTATTATGCATTTGAATTCTATGAAGCAGCCACAAATAAACAAAACAGGATAGTGGGTATTGCTCGTAAAATAAAACACAACTGGCGACACATATAATTGTTCCACCATTTACCATATCTGGCGTCGCATATATTGTTCTACCATCTACCGTATCTGGCGACGTATATATTGTTTTACCAAATACCATATCGGGCGATGTATATATTGTTCTACCAAATACCATATCGGACGACGTATATATTGTTCTACCAAATACCGTATCGGGCGACGTATACATTGTTCTACCATCTACCGTATCTGGCGACGTGTATATTGTTCTACCATCTACCTCATCTGGCGACGCATATATTGTTCTACCATCTACCGTATCTGGCGACGTATATGCCCTAAGTTATACGATATGAGGTGAGTATCCCATTCGTTGAGCATGGCTTCTCACGATGATGATGATGATGTAGTGAGTATGACCGAATTATGACTTTATATAATACGCTGTTTTAATGGCCAATAACTATTTGAAAATTGCATTTATGGCATGTAAATATTTAATATGTTGTTTACTTCCAGGAGATGAAACACGATGTTTACAGATCTAGATGAGTTCATTTATTTAAATATTTGTGCTATGACCATATTCATGTTCGTCCATTTCGGATCGTCAATTCAATATTCACTAGAAAAACAGTCGAGGAAATATCATCGGTTCCCATATTTAATTAAGGAACTCTTCATATATGCTCATTATTTTCAAAATGTGACCTCGATGTTAAAAAGATGTTATGCTGTATAAGACCTTATCAACATTGTCAAATCATGTGCATATAGTGCGAATAAAGGATGTATTAACATAATCTATGGATTCTCACAATGTCTAGAAGTATAATGCAGGACATCACCATTCAAGTACGGCCACATGAGTGTGAAACATGTAGAAAGTCTTTCAGTCATTCTAGCCATTTAAAGCAGCATATGCTCATCCATACTGGAGAACGACCGTATGTGTGTGAAATATGTAATAAAGCTTTCAGTCAGTCTGGAACGTTAAAGCCACATATGCTCATACATACTGGAGAACGACCGTATGTGTGTGAAATATGTAATAAGGCTTTCAGTCAGTCTATCCATTTAAAGCAGCATATGCTCATACATACCGGTGAACGACCGTATGAGTGCAACATTTGTAATAAAGCGTTCAGTCAATCTGGAACTTTAAAGCAACATATGCTCATACATACTGGAGAACGACCACATACTTGTGGAATGTGTAATACAGCTTTCAGTATGTCTGGAAATTTAAAGCAGCATATGCTCATACATACCGGAGATCGACAACATGCGTGTAGAATGTGTAATAAGGCCTTCAGTCGGCATGGAACATTAAAGCAACATATGCTCAAACATACCGGACAACAACCGCATGAGTGTAACATATGTAATAAGGCTTTCAGTCAGCCTGGCCATTTGAAGCAGCATATGATCATACATACCGTAGAACGACCACACGAGTGTGAAATATGTAATAAAGCGATCAGTCAATATGGAACTTTAAAGCAACATATGCTCATACATACTGGAGAACGACCACATAGGTGTGAACTATGCAATAAAGCTTTCAGTCATTGTAGCATTCTAAAGCAGCATATGCTCATACATACCGGAGAACGACCACATGCGTGTGGAATTTGCATTAAGACTTTTAGAAATTCTGGAAATTTAAAGCAGCATATGCTCATACATACTGGAGAACGAACACATCAGTGTGGAATATGTAATAAGGCTTTCAGTCATTCTAGCCATTTAAAGCAGCATATGTTCATGCATACTGGAGAATGATTGCATACCTGTGCAATATGTAATAAGTCGTCCCGTCTGTCTGGTAATTTAAAGAAGCATGTGTTTATACATACCGGGCAGCGACCATATGAGTGTGAAATATGTAATAAGGCTTTTATTCAGTCTGGCCACTTAAAGCGGCACATGCACATACATACTGAAGAACGGCCGCATTAGTGTGAAATATGCAATAAAACGTTTACATAGTCCTCTAATTTGAAGCAGCACATGCACATTCATACCAGAGAACGGCGACACGAGTGTGGAATATGTAATACGGCTTTAAATGTTCATATGCGCACACATACTGGAGAAATGCCACACTAGGTTGATACAAGTAATACAACTTTTAGCCATTTTGGCAGTTTGAGGCGGCACTTGCTCAAGCATAACAGAGAACAGCCATATAAGAGAAATGTAATTTGATTTACTGTCAGTCTAGAATTGTTATGGATCTCGTCCACATTTATATTGGAGAACGGTCAAATGAATGAGTAATACGTATTTATGAAGATGTTCCTTCAGCCCAGCGAATTAAAGAAGCACATTCACAAACATTCCGGAGAACGCCTACATAAATGTTCATGTATGTCAAGATATTTTAATAGTGTATACATGTGAAGAGGAACATATATGGAATTCCGTAAGCTAAATATAGCGTGCATAACATTCGGTGTGCTAAATATCTAAGACGGCAATGAGTTGATCTGGCAGTTTCAAATGCACACGTGTGTGAACTGTGTATACACACGTATAGAGTTTAACAGATGGACGCTCTCATACATTCCTTTGCTTTTGAAATGAGTTTGCTGCAGTAAATGTATGTTTATTTAGTCTTTATTTCAGTCTGGTATATACATCATATTTTCAACACAATGTGTCATACATATAAACAAATATAAAAACAGTATCTCAACACTTGTTGTTGACATAATTATTTCAGTGCGAATTGGATTCAATGGTAAATTATCTTTATTTATTTTAACGAAACACAACAATCATAACAACAGGGAGCCATAACAGTTGAATTAATGTAATATATAATGTAAATTTACTATATGCCAACACAGGATTCCAAATGAAATGACCGCTATACAGTTAGGGTTAAATCGTACTTTATCTGCAAATGCTTTCATTATAAATATTTCCCAAATAGTTATGTTGTACACTATCTAATGAGAGCCATCGGTCAGTTTCTGCCCCTGCATACTCACGAAACATATGTAGGTCCTCTTAAGTTGTGTCCTCTGTTTTTATCGTTGTTTCCTTTGCACTACATGTCATCAATTTTCTTCCACGTTCTCATATTATGTTTATTATTTGACAGATATCCTACAGTATATCCAATGGGTAAACAATCTGAAATTTGTTGTTTTCATTGTAAATATTTCCCAAATAGTTATGTTGTACATTATCTAATTATCTATACACATGTAGCAAACGCACTAATCTGTTCCGCTTATTTGCTTGTATTTACTTACTGTTGTAACATGTGTTATATTTGCTAACAGAAATGTAGCATGTATACGTTTTACCATAACAATCTTTAAAATAATTGTTAATATGTGTGTAATAAACCAATTTGTGTTTGTTATAAAATCTATCGATTTTCTATTGAAATCAAACATCAAAATGTTTGCACCCACTGCTTCGATACTGAATATATAATTCGATAATACACTGAAACAAACAATTATACTCATATTTATTTTTGCACGTTTTGTTCCTAGCCACTGCCTATTGAAATGGTGTCAACGTAAGTGTGTTCAGACCCAAACCGTTAGTGACATCAATTATTTATGACGTCGTCTACACGCGACATTCTAGTGTAATTTACCATCTGGCCGTTTTTAGTCTAAAATAAAAAGCTACTTTGTTTATTTTAATTTACTGATCGAAATATAGGTCACTCAAGAATATATATATATACTCCGACAAAAGTTAATCACCATCGACAAAAGTTAAGCACCCCCTATATTTGTATCGAAATATTTGTTTTACATCAATAATGTTGTTCTTACACTTCTTATAGGACTATATAAACGGCTCTAAAATTAACAATCAATGAACTATTTATCCTCCTGATAGACGTGACTATGACATGGCTAAAATGGGGTTCAAAACTGGTGCTGGAAAACCGTAAAACCCGTTTGTCTTTCATGGGTTTTAACATTGCATTAACATGCAGTCTTCAAATTGTAAGACCTTTTAAATGCAGCTATTATGCGTATGTGTAAGGCATACAAATTGATAACGAGTATATCCACGGCGTATATTGTGATGTTCAGTAACACGCCACGTCATGCTTCGCACACGACGCCTTTGCCGTTCTTGGGGGAACTGTTGCCAATCCTGTAAGATAGCAGTTTTTAATTCGTCAATATTTTGACATGTTGACAATATTGACGGTGGTTAATTGTTTGGCCAATAAAGTCCCATACATGCTCTATAGGATTCATATCTGGCGACATCGCAGGCCATGTAATTGTCTGAACAGCCTCTTGCTGTAAAAAAGTTGGACAATTCGGGCTCTATGTGGCCTAACGATGTCGTCCATGAACACTGGCCTGTCAGCCAACTCATGATTGTCGAAATGGGCCACTACGCGCGGAGCGAGCACATAGTCACGGTATTTTGAAATGTCAGATTACCACCAAGAATGTACAAGTCCAACTTATAGTCAAAGGAAAAACAACTCCAGATAGTTACATCCCCACCTCCAAAAGCAGTTGTGACTAAAATGTGGTTGTCCTGAAATGAAGTGTTTCGTTGGCGCTAAACCCTTGCACGACCGTCGGTAGGGCGTATCATAAAACGACTTTCATCAGACCAGTAGACCAGTCTCCATGTGCGAATATTCCACCCCAAATGATCATGTAACCAGTCAAATCGAGTATGGCGATGAGATAATGTCAACTGTGAACGCTTTATGGGTCGTCCCACTCGCATTCCCTGATTGTCGAGGCGTCTGATTACAGTATGAAGTGCACCAGCTGTACTGAACGCCCGTTACCGCGCCCGTCTGAATATGAGCCGGTCCTCTAACGGCGTCGTTTTGCGTGGTCTACCTGCACGTGGAGGTCAGTAACATTCCCCGTTTGACGAAACGCTGCATCAGTCGTACAATGATGCAATAGTTAACCTAGTATGCCACCCTTCTATGCCTAAAACAACCGTTGTATATGCCAACAGCTTTCCACATGTCTGATATGGTTAATTTTCGCCGCACGATAGCAAGTCAATAGAAAATGAAACTAAAATCCCTACATACAAAACATCAGCTTTCGTTCGCAAACACAAATGTTGAAAAGTACACCCGGCACTTTACACACACTGTCGTATGCACATAAATACATAACAATCGACCAATAACCAGTTTCACAGGTAAGTAAGTATGTGTGTACAGGTAACGAAAACAGCAAACCCATTTGAAATAAGTTCATTATTAGAAAAGATGGTATTGAAACAAGTCAAGTTGTGCTTAACTTTTTTACATAGAAAGCTAATATTGTCTATTGTCGTAAAAGTCTATTCTCTGATATATAAGCCAACAATAGATATACCAGTGTATGTGGGTCGCCGTAGCTGAGCTGTTAAGATTGCTTATATTAACTCTCTTGAAATCATTGCGCTTGTGTTCAATTCCCTAACCGCATAAGTCACCCAGCTGGTTTGCAGAAGGTTGATGATTCCGCCAGGGTGCCTGACCCTGCCTGAAATACTACTCGGAATGAGACGCGGTTATTCCTCCACCAATAACAGCCCGAGAATCGCGGCGGAATAACACTAGCTCTTCAATGCCTATGACATACTTTTGATAGATGTATGCAAACACTTTTCAATCAAATTCTAGAATGGCATGATTATAATTGTGTTTCTGATGTGATATGGGGGGGTTTAGTGTCCACGAAGATCTTGGTGTCAGTTTTCATATGGTTTATTCCAAAATCACACAAAAAGAAATTGGCCTGCAACATAACAATTACAAGTTATAACATTTGTCTACAGTTCCCAATAAGGGCTAGTCACATGATCAACTCATCAAAGACATTACCATACTAGACTATTCTCTGACAACAATTACTATAACATACATTGTATAGCCATAACAAAGAAATAATAACAGGATTCAGCTCTCAGATACCAGAACGAGAATGTACAAGAGATCCAAACCATGTAACTCACACCACCTACCATCCACAGTGATTGGATGGTGTTCTACATTCCTTTAATATCACACACAAGGCATAAAATGATGACTGCATATTGTCTTTACAACGCATGTCCATACAATTTACCTAACATAAAAGATCATCTTATATATACCGTAGTATATCATTTATGGTAAATCATTCCTAAAAAAAACAATACAATCACACAGAATAGCATCTCACAATGCAAATGCCTGCACAAACATGCAGTCGCCAGTGACCTGCTAACCGACAGTATCTTTACAGATAATACATTCAACATGATATCTCAGTGAAACTCATTATCTTTGAAACTCACCCTAAGTAAGGGTCAAGGGAGAAAACCAGCTTATGTCGTCGCTCTGACCTCCGGTACTCGATTAGGGTTCGCCTGTTGAGATGAAATAAACATTATCAGCAATTGTGTTTTACTCATTACCATTTAGCTTTCATCTACACATATATTTATTGTACAAAATAACAATAGAACTTGTTTATCACTAATCACATCATTCACTAGTTTTACACAGACGTACTTAACAATTTACATAGTACACAGTATGACAGATCCTGGGATGGCTGCAGACAACATACTAAGTACAAATCACACATGGACGAAGATTGATCCCTCGTAACAAGACTTGATACGAACTGAATGTGGGCGAATCATTTCGCTCAAAACGGTTTTCCATATTTCACAATAAACATCCATCAAATATCATATTCAATAGAATCAATACATAGAGACTATTAAGCTCAACTCATTTGCGTACTTACAGCTAGTTAAACCACCAAACACTCCGAAAATATTGATGTTGTGCCCAGAGATTTCAATGACGACTTCCTAAAGCACGTTTTCTGAATGTCACGATGTGTAATCGCAATCTAATCATATTCTCAGCAGAATATACTCATCCGGTCACTTGATTGGTTGAAACTATGTACATGCAGTAAATATTAATAATGTTATTCAAGTTGCGAAATACAATGATTACAATGATGAAATAATAAACTAACATAATTAAAGAAACTTGATGGCCTCGTATTCTGAATTAACAGAGTAACTTTAGACATTTTTATATGAATTCATGTCGTGTAGTCGCAACGTGAAAACGTTTACTGTAAGACACACACACACGCACGCACGCACGCACACACACACACACACAAATACACTAAACCAATGTGTTCATTTTGCCATGCTACACTAATATAAAACATTTTGCAACACGTTACTAAACGGAATTAGCATGGCGAATTTTGTAATCGCCATTGTTCTTCGTTGTCAGTTTTCCTCAGCTAGATAAATAATGGTTATCGATTTCCTACCAGCATGGCGCCTGGCATACAATCATAGGCTTCGGGAAGTACTGATGTTCATAAAAAGAGATGTATCATAAGTCAGAAATGGCTGGCCCATTAAATAGGGTGTACTATAATAAACAAACACTTTACTTTTTATACACACAGATGATGTGCTCACGTCAGGTAGTTATAATATATTGGGTTACATAAATATCTATTCCTTACCGTGCATTTTCTTGTTACAAGATTACTTTTAGCTTCACTTCAATATGAATATTGCTAAATACTTATTTAAACATGCATATATGTAATCTCGCTGTTTAAGTACATCATAATGTTTAACGTGAAGTGATAAGTCAATAATAAAACCGTGATGAATATGACGAAAACTCTATGACGATGATCCAATGAAGATACCTTTTATTTCTCTCGTTTATAAGATCTGTAATTATACATTAAGCATAATAACTATAATGTATACACATACATACATACATACATCAATACATTTATCAATGTAACAGTTTATGGTATATGACAATTTACAACTTTATCATTACCGATCATGTACATAACTCGGATT
Source organism: Archivesica marissinica (assembly GCA_014843695.1). Lineage (NCBI taxonomy): Eukaryota > Metazoa > Mollusca > Bivalvia > Venerida > Vesicomyidae > Archivesica > Archivesica marissinica. The sequence continues at coordinate 54,059,335 of CM026399.1, forward strand.
GTCGTAAGTACAACATTAAAAGATACAATCAAGTAATTACGCATAGTGGTACGATTAACTGTTTCTAACCTTCACAGACATTGGTCAGCTAATTACATATTAAAACATTTATGCACATAGAAGGATAGATCATGTCATTCTCTACATACCTTGTCTATAAGACAACATCCTCTTCACCATCATGCCACGGCTACAAACTCCTCTGCTCGCATACTGTGTAGTTACTGTAAGACCAAAACCAATTCGCAACATGCATTGTTAGAATAGCAAGAAACATGACAGCAATAGACAAGTCAATCATTGACACCCGTCGCGAAAATATATGACATTACCGAAGCGATAATCTTAGAACCGCAATAACACATTGCTACAACAAAACTTACGAAACCCAGTCAATGCAATAACAAATACTAATCATTGCAACATATTCCTGGTTGATTAAAATACTTTAAAAAGAGATGTCTAACTAAATTAACTAGACGAATGTCAAAACTGGCATCTCAATTACAAATGGCGTATAAACAGCTGATCACTGTTCACCTAATCTACCAATCAAAACCAACCGCGGGAAATCATAACTATTACTATGACCTAAGTAACCTTACAACTTTGAACTACATTGAATTCAACCATTTGGACCATTCCATTACATAACAGGGGTAAATGCAAGGATTAAGGGAACTATGTGTGTTATTACAAAAATAGCTAAAATCAGCACTGCTACATCCTCCGCCTCTCCGTTAAATGACGCCTCGTCATTCAAGCTACAACAAATAAATCTGATCAACATATTAACACTTTAAATCGTAATACTACTATGCCCACAATAACTGTCTGTATATGCATCAACTGTCAATGTCCATAAACAAATTCCATCAAATTCTATACTCTATCAAAGCTGTAGTATTCAACAACCTGTAAGCACAAAAATAACTTGTTAACTGCAGTTAGCTTTCTTCAGCTGAAAGAAAATACTGCAAACAATAATTATATAATACATCATCCTCGTCGCCACATTAAAATAATAAAACCACAGAAAAGAAAATATCGATTTCTCTTCTCTCTCGTATTTGAAATTTGGTCCTCGACAAATTTCTGAAACAGAACGATACGTGCATTAATTATTATATAATCACTTTGGAACATGTGTAAATATCACACTTTTATTAAATCGTATGACAGCTTTAAGATAAAACAATGATTTGTAAAGCGACTATTTCAATGTCACTTTTTATCAATTCCCATCAAATCAAAATGTCACATCACTACATTTAAAAAAATCACTTCATAACAGTTTCCCACACTCTGTTGGCCATATCTGAACTGACTTTGGATACAATTTCTGACTCGAGAAGTTGATTTAATGCCTCTGATCTACTGTCACGCGGTCTCTCGGTTATCTGACTAAGATGGTAATCTTGTAAATACTTTGGCTTCTTGGATGTTCTGTCAGATTTTCTTTGAGGCTCTCTTGGTTCAGGTCTTGGTTCTACATTCCTGGGTCTAGGTTTTCTTGGCCTAACTATATCAGTTGTAGTTCGCACTTTAACTACTTCTTCTGTTTGATCCTGTACTTTAGCTACCGTTTCTTCTCTGTCTTCTACTACTCTCCTCTCGGTTCCTAGAACTTCAATTTCTTCTTCCGTTCCTACAACTTCAATTGCTTCTTCTCTAACTATATCTTCATCGGGTTCTTCAGCGATTCTCATATCTTCTCCAACAGCTTCACTTGCTTCTTCTCTTACTATATCTTCATCTATTTCTTCAGTGACTCTCATATCTTCTCCTGTTGACATGTCTGTGTGACTTTCAACGTCCCTGTGTGTATCGGCTTCTACTATACGATTTTCTATCCCTGCAGCACCTTCTACTTTTTCTTCATTGCCAATTGCTATCAATCTCTCTTCTGCCTTATTGGAAGTGTGAGCGTCCCCACTATAATATGTTAATGCTACATATTCGTCTTCCTCTGATTCCTCTGAATCAGATCTATTTGCGACGTCGCAGTTTCTATTATTCGCTACCACTTCTATCTTCTTACTTCCTTTGTTCTGTCTTACAGTTACAACTGGTTGTTTCCTCTGTGACATATTCCTCGGTTTAGGAATTGGTCTATCTCGTAACACCTCTATATCCGGTCCATTGTCAATAGTACCTAAAGGTAATTAGTGGTTTCTATGTAGCGTTCTTTCTCTACCGTCTGGTGCTCTGATCTTATACACAGGTATGTCCAAATTGGGTTGATCGAATACCTCATATGCATCTTTCTCAAATTTATCTGCAATCTTGTGACGACCATCGAATGCAAGAATGTTCACTAACACCTTGTCTCCAATATTTATCTTCACTGCTTTCGCTTTCTTATCATAATTCGCTTTCTGTCTCTGGCGAGCCTTGTTGTTTATCTTGGCAACTATTTCTCTTGTGCTTTCTAATCGTTGTTTAAGCTGGTCTATATACTCTTTGGGTGTTTGGTTTGGGGGCGTGTCTCTTGCAGATTCAAATACCGAATCGATAGGTAATTTAGGAGTTCTTCCAAACATGAGTTGAAATGGAGAGAACCTAGTAGACTCGTGCCTGGTGCAATTGTATGCATACACTAGTGGAGGTAGGTGCTTCTTCCAATCCGGTTTCTTATCTGGCTCTAGCGTACCGAGCATGCTAAGCACTGTCCGGTTATACCGTTCTGAAATTCCGTTTCCTCTTGGGTGGTATGGAGTTCTTTGATGATGTTGGACTCGAAGTTACCTCCTTGATCTGTATGAATTCTTGTGGGTACTCCATAGTGAACTATAAACTGTTCGTAAAAAGCTTATGCTGTAGTTTTGGCTGTTTGGTTCTTGGTTGGGATCGCTAGAGCATATTTCGTAAAGTGATCTGTTACGACAAGTATGTTACTGATTCCTCCTTTTGATGGCTCTAGTGACAACAAATCCATGCATACCAGTTCTAGTGGGTATGTAGTTACAATGCTTACTAATGATGCTCGCATGTTGGTGGATAATTTTCTGCGCAGACACCTTTCACATCTTGTCACACATCGTTCCACATCAGATGACAAACCAGGCCAAACGAATCGTTCACGTACAAGTGATAATGTGCGATATCTTCCTGGATGTCCTATTTCATTATGAAGGCCAATTAGTGCCGTCTTCCGATATATCTCTGGTAGAACTAATTGCAATACCTTATCGTCATGTTCTGTAATTTTGCGGTACAATATGTGACCCTCCATTACAAAACCAGTCGGAAGTCGCTAAATCCAATTTCAAGATATTGACCAATAATCATGATACAGGCTAAAATCACCATATTTTGGATTTCAGCATATAAATATTAAGAAATATGTATACTGCAACTACGGCAAGGTTATTTTGTGAAAAGTATTACAAAAATGCATAAAAAAATCCTTATTTTGTGAAAGCACTAATTAATTAATTCTGACAAATTAGTCATAAAACAATGAAAACCGTAAAAAATGGGCCTTGAAAACAATACACTTCAGGCTAAAGTATCGGGAAATCCCGGTCATGTTTGGTATTAAAATAGAGCTGGAAGTTCCCTCTATTCAAATTTGATAAAGATATAACGTCATAACCCTGTATTAACCAATCAAAGCTGTTGAAACAAACACCTACGATGTAAACAATTCTTTTGTTACCAAGCATGTGGCCTGAAACGCGGTGTTTAATTGGCTACTGAGTTCTGTGCATGCTCTGTGGATATTTTCGAAACGCAGTTCCGATTGTAAAATGGCTACAGAAATGGCGAACTTGTTGAATTTAAATGCAAATGATACCTCAGAATTAGGCGATGTAGTGACAGAATATTTTTCAAACTCTTGGGAAGAGGATATTGGATCAGGAAACTCGAGTGATGAAGGCAGTTCCTTGGATTCTGAGGACGAATTCGACCCTAAACGAACTTTGTTTTGACAAAGTTATGCAGAATGACGCTGTGATATAGAGTATGCGATGTGCACAGGCGAGAATTTCGAAACACTTGAATGGGAAAAGGCTACACAATTCAGGTGAGTTTTATTAGACATTGTTTGAGGCTTTTGCTAGGTATGTGAATGTTCCATTTATTATTTTAACAGGCTATTGTGATGGTCGAGTAGCGACCGTCCATATGGACCCGAGTAACCTGAATCATTTCGCTTCCTGGTTTCGATTTGATAATACCATTTGGTTACCACAATGGAAATTAAGAAAAAGGTAGTGGATTGGATCAGGTGTATTAGTACAGAATGTGTGTGGGTTTGTTAAAGCATGTTTAACCTATTTGGTATGGAAGTGAATCAATATGGGGGAGGGCTGCAAAAAATGTACTGGGAACAGTGGTATGGAAACTATGAATGTAGGCTGGTCTATACAGCCGTTATATATGGAAGAGAGAGACATAGAGGGGGGTGTGAACAATGTCGGTGGGAGGTGCCATCTGCCACAAATATCAGGGTGAGGGTCGCCGTAAGGTTTAGTGCAAGGGAGTGATATTGATGGTAAACACGGCATCAATGTATGATGTATGTGCTGATTCGGAGGCAAGATTTACCCAATTCCAACCAATTCTACCCAATTCCACCCAAATCTACATGTGTTTGGGGTTTATACAGGAGGTAAATAAAGTTATATATCCCATACTTACAGGACTAACAACTTCATTCACATATGGTAGAGGCTGCTTTACGCTGACAGGACTTTGATAAGACCATTTTCAATAAAAGAATTTATTGGCATATTATTATATATACAGTAGTATCCAAGTCATGTTAGATGTAAATGACTCACGTAAATTAATCGCTCAGTTCCCTAAATTATTTACCTTGTACAAGATACAAGTATGTGGCATTATTACAGAGGCACTCTGCCATTGAATCCACATGACATTGTATTAGAACGTTCAACTTGGCAATTAACCGGACAATAAGATTATTGACCGGGCCGTCTTGTTGTTTGAAATGTTTGCTCTAATATGTCCTGTTAGCATGAATATATTCAAATAAATTTGAATAAAATAATCGCGAGGGATTGTGGTGGTGGTAGTGGTGGTGGCGGCGGCGGCGGTGGTGGTGGTGGTGTATACGATATGAGGTTAATATCCCAATCGTTGAACCCGACTAATACTGAAACATTCATTTGTGACTTATGAATATTTAATATGTTGTATGCTTACAGGAGATGCAACCTGATGTTCACAGGAACAGATCTAGATGAGTTTATTTGTAAGAATTGTATTAGATTGGTTATGCTATGTCCGACATTATTGTGGATCGCCAAGTTAGGGTTAGGTTGGTTATGTTATGTCCGGCATTCTTGTGGATCGCCAAGTTAAGGTTATATTGGTTATGTCCTCTCAGACACACTTGACAGTAGTATAGTTAGGAGTAGGAGCGGCCCAAAGAGTATCGAAAGCGGAACAATTATAATTTTCAAATGCTTTCTACAACGCGGTTCCACTACACGTCGCGTTCACAAGTTTCTGACTCACTAAATCGAAATATACAGTTATAATACATTTCGCTGTTAGCTAGCAGTAGTTATACTCGATAGGCACCGTCTTTGAAACAAGTTTGCGCGTACTATCACGCGTCGAACATGGGGTGCACGCGATTCTTTGGCAGTTGTCGTCTTCGTCATCTCTTGATTTGACCTCCATGGGGTCAATGTTTTAATAAATCCAGTTCAGCTAGTTTTATAAAGAACAGCGATTTCATGTTATCATTCATCGTGTTATATTGTATTCGATTTGTTATTTATTTTACATTTTGTGAATCTGGATTTTTATTGCTCTCTTTTTGTGTTAT
>CM026399.1:54066140-54161931 GCA_014843695.1 Archivesica marissinica
CCATCAATGTCCAGATGGTCTGTGTAACCAGGGTGGATAGTGATACATTACTCCACCAATGTCCAGATGGTCTGTGTAACCAGGGTTAATAGAGATAGATTACTCCACCAATGTCCAGATGGTCTGTGTAACCAGGGTGGATAGTGATAGATTACTCCACCAATGTCCAGTTGGTCTGTGGCACCAGGGTTAATAGAGATAGATTACTCCACCAATGTCCAGATGGTCTGTGGCACCAGGGTGGATAGTGATAGATTACTCCACCAATGTCCAGATGGTCTGTGGCACCAGGGTGGATAGTGATAGATTACTCCACCAATGTCCAGATGGTCTGTGGCACCAGGGTTAATAGAGATAGATTACTCCACCAATGTCCAGATGGTCTGTGGCACCAGGGTGGATAGTGATAATTACTCCATCAATGTCCAGATGGTCTGTGTAACCAGGGTGGATAGAGATACATTACTCCATCAATGTCCAGATGGTCTGTGTAACCAGGGTTAATAGAGATACATTACTCCATCAATGTCCAGATGGTCTGTGGCACCAGGGTTAATAGAGATAGATTACTCCATCAATGTCCAGATGGTCTGTGTAACCAGGGTTAATAGAGATAGATTACTCCACCAATGTCCAGATGGTCTGTGGCACCAGGGTTAATAGAGATAGATTACTCCACCAATGTCCAGATGGTCTGTGTAACCAGGGTTAATAGAGATAGATTACTCCATCAATGTCCAGATGGTCTGTGTAACCAGGGTTAATAGAGATACATTACTCCATCAATGTCCAGATGGTCTGTGTAACCAGGGTGGATAGTGATACATTACTCCATCAATGTCCAGATGGTCTGTGTAACCAGGGTGGATAGAGATACATTACTCCATCAATGTCCAGATGGTCTGTGTAACCAGGGTTAATAGAGATACATTACTCCATCAATGTCCAGATGGTCTGTGTAACCAGGGTTCATAGAGATACATTACTCCATCAATGTCCAGATGGTCTGTGTAACCAGGGTTCATAGAGATACATTACTCCATCAATGTCCAGATGGTCTGTGTAACCAGGGTTCATAGAGATACATTACTCCACCAATGTCCAGATGGTCTGTGTAACCAGGGTTCATAGAGATAGATTACTCCATCAATGTCCAGATGGTCTGTGTAACCAGGGTTCATAGAGATACATTACTCCATCAATGTCCAGATACAACCAGACTACACAGTAATGTATTACTCATCAATGTCTAGATACAACCAGACTTCATAGAGATGTATTACTCCATCAATGTCCAGATACAACCAGACTTCATAGTGATGTATTACTCCATCAATGTCCAGATACAACCAGACTACACAGTAATGTATTACTCATCAATGTCCAGATACAACCAGACTACATAGTAATGTATTACTCCATCAATGTCCAGATACAACCATACTACATAGTGATGTATTACTCATCAATGTCCAGATACAACCAGACTACATAGTGATGTATTACTCCATCAATGTCCAGATACAACCAGACTACATAGTGATGTATTACTCCATCAATGTCCAGATACAACCAGACTACACAGTAATGTATTACTCCATCAATGTGCAGATACAACCAGACTACACAGTAATGTATTACTCCATCAATGTGCAGATACAACCAGACTACACAGTAATGTATTACTCATCAATGTCCAGATACAACCAGACTACACAGTAATGTATTACTCATCAATGTGCAGATACAACCAGACTACACAGTAATGTATTACTCATCAATGTCCAGATACAACCAGACTACATAGTGATGTATTACTCCATCAATGTGCAGATACAACCAGACTACACAGTGATGTATTACTCCATCAATGTCCAGATACAACCAGACTTCATAGTGATGTATTACTCCATCAATGTCCAGATACAACCAGACAACATAATGATGTATTACTCCATCAATGCCCAGATACAACCAGACTACATAGTGATACGTGTATTACTCCATCAATGTCCAGATACAACCAGACAACATAATGATGTATTACTCCATCAATGTCCAGATACAACCATACTACATAGTGATGTATTACTCATCAATGTCCAGATACAACCAGACTACATAGTGATGTATTACTCCATCAATGTCCAGATACAACCAGACTACATAGTGATGTATTACTCCATCAATGTGCAGATACAACCAGACTACACAGTAATGTATTACTCCATCAATGTGCAGATACAACCAGACTACACAGTAATGTATTACTCCATCAATGTGCAGATACAACCAGACTACACAGTAATGTATTACTCATCAATGTCCAGATACAACCAGACTACACAGTAATGTATTACTCCATCAATGTGCAGATACAACCAGACTACACAGTAATGTATTACTCATCAATGTCCAGATACAACCAGACTACATAGTGATGTATTACTCCATCAATGTGCAGATACAACCAGACTACACAGTGATGTATTACTCCATCAATGTCCAGATACAACCAGACTTCATAGTGATGTATTACTCCATCAATGTCCAGATACAACCAGACTACATAGTGATACGTGTATTACTCCATCAATGTCCAGATACAACCAGACAACATAATGATGTATTACTCCATCAATGCCCAGATACAACCAGACTACACAGTGATGTATTACTCATCAATGTCCAGATACAACTAGACTACACAGTAATGTATTACTCCATCAATGTCCAGATACAACCAGACTACACAGTAATGTATTACTCATCAATGTCCAGATACAACCAGACTACTCAGTGATTTATTACTCCATCAATGTCCAGATACAACCAGACTACACAGTAATGTATTACTCCATCAATGCCCAGATACAACCAGACTACACAGTAATGTATTACTCCATCAATGCCCAGATACAACCAGACTACACAGTGATGTATTACTCATCAATGTCCAGATACAACTAGACTACACAGTAATGTATTACTCCATCAATGCCCAGATACAACCAGACTACACAGTAATGTATTACTCATCAATGTCCAGATACAACCAGACTACACAGTAATGTATTACTCATCAATGTGCAGATACAACCAGACTACACAGTAATGTATTACTCATCAATGTCCAGATACAACCAGACTACATAGTGATGTATTACTCCATCAATGTGCAGATACAACCAGACTACACAGTGATGTATTACTCCATCAATGTCCAGATACAACCAGACTTCATAGTGATGTATTACTCCATCAATGTCCAGATACAACCAGACAACATAATGATGTATTACTCCATCAATGCCCAGATACAACCAGACTACATAGTGATACGTGTATTACTCCATCAATGTCCAGATACAACCAGACAACATAATGATGTATTACTCCATCAATGTCCAGATACAACCATACTACATAGTGATGTATTACTCATCAATGTCCAGATACAACCAGACTACATAGTGATGTATTACTCCATCAATGTCCAGATACAACCAGACTACATAGTGATGTATTACTCCATCAATGTCCAGATACAACCAGACTACACAGTAATGTATTACTCCATCAATGCAGATACAACCAGACTACACAGTAATGTATTACTCCATCAATGTCCAGATACAACCAGACTACACAGTAATGTATTACTCATCAATGTCCAGATACAACCAGACTACACAGTAATGTATTACTCCATCAATGTGCAGATACAACCAGACTACACAGTAATGTATTACTCATCAATGTCCAGATACAACCAGACTACATAGTGATGTATTACTCATCAATGTGCAGATACAACCAGACTACACAGTGATGTATTACTCCATCAATGTCCAGATACAACCAGACTACATAGTGATGTATTACTCCATCAATGTCCAGATACAACCAGACTACATAGTGATGTATTACTCCATCAATGTCCAGATACAACCAGACTACATAGTGATGTATTACTCCATCAATGTCCAGATACAACCAGACTACATAGTGATGTATTACTCCATCAATGTCCAGATACAACCAGACTACATAGTGATGTATTACTCCATCAATGTCCAGATACAACCAGACTACACAGTGATGTATTACTCCATCAATGTCCAGATACAACCAGACTACACAGTGATGTATTACTCCATCAATGTCCAGATACAACCAGACTACACAGTAATGTATTACTCCATCAATGTCCAGATACAACCAGACTACACAGTGATGTATTACTCCATCAATGTCCAGATACAACCAGACTACACAGTGATGTATTACTCCATCAATGTCCAGATACAACCAGACTACACAGTAATGTATTACTCCATCAATGTCCAGATACAACCAGACTACACAGTAATGTATTACTCATCAATGTCCAGATACAACCAGACTACACAGTAATGTATTACTCATCAATGTCCAGATACAACCAGACTACACAGTAATGTATTACTCATCAATGTCCAGATACAACCAGACTACATAGTGATGTATTACTCCATCAATGTGCAGATACAACCAGACTACACAGTGATGTATTACTCCATCAATGTCCAGATACAACCAGACTTCATAGTGATGTATTACTCCATCAATGTCCAGATACAACCAGACAACATAATGATGTATTACTCCATCAATGCCCAGATACAACCAGACTACATAGTGATACGTGTATTACTCCATCAATGTCCAGATACAACCAGACAACATAATGATGTATTACTCCATCAATGTCCAGATACAACCATACTACATAGTGATGTATTACTCATCAATGTCCAGATACAACCAGACTACATAGTGATGTATTACTCCATCAATGTCCAGATACAACCAGACTACATAAACCACAAAGTGATGTATTACTCCATCAATGTGCAGATACAACCAGACTACACAGTAATGTATTACTACAACCAGACTACATAGTGATGTATTACTCCATCAATGTGCAATACAACCAACTACACAGTAAGTAACTCCATCAATGTGCAGATACAACCAGACTACACAGTAATGTATTACTCCATCAATGTGCAGATACAACCAGACTACACAGTAATGTATTACTCATCAATGTCCAGATACAACCAGACTACACAGTAATGTATTACTCCATCAATGTGCAGATACAACCAGACTACACAGTAATGTATTACTCATCAATGTCCAGATACAACCAGACTACATAGTGATGTATTACTCCATCAATGTGCAGATACAACCAGACTACACAGTGATGTATTACTCCATCAATGTCCAGATACAACCAGACTTCATAGTGATGTATTACTCCATCAATGTCCAGATACAACCAGACTACATAGTGATACGTGTATTACTCCATCAATGTCCAGATACAACCAGACAACATAATGATGTATTACTCCATCAATGCCCAGATACAACCAGACTACACAGTGATGTATTACTCATCAATGTCCAGATACAACTAGACTACACAGTAATGTATTACTCCATCAATGTCCAGATACAACCAGACTACACAGTAATGTATTACTCATCAATGTCCAGATACAACCAGACTACTCAGTGATTTATTACTCCATCAATGTCCAGATACAACCAGACTACACAGTAATGTATTACTCCATCAATGCCCAGATACAACCAGACTACACAGTAATGTATTACTCCATCAATGCCCAGATACAACCAGACTACACAGTGATGTATTACTCATCAATGTCCAGATACAACTAGACTACACAGTAATGTATTACTCCATCAATGCCCAGATACAACCAGACTACACAGTGATTTATTACTCCATCAATGTCCAGATACAACCAGACTACATAGTGATGTATTACTCCATCAATGTCCAGATACAACCGGACTACATAGTGATGTATTACTCCATCAATGTCCAGATACAACCAGACTACATAGTGATGTATTACTCCATCAATGTCCAGATACAACCAAACTACATAGTGATACGTGTATTACTCCATCAATGTCCAGATACAACCAGACTACACAGTGTTACATGTATTACTCCATCAATGTCTAGATACAACCAGACTACATAGTGATGTATTACTCCATCAATGTGCAGATACAACCACACTACATAGTGATGTATTACTCCATCAATGTCCAGATACAACCAGACTACATAGTGATGTATTACTCCATCAATGTCCAAATACAACCAGACTACATAGTGATGTATTACTCCATCAACGTCCAGATACAACCAGACTACAAAGTGATGTATTACTCCATCAATGTCCAGATACAACCAGACTACATAGTGATGTATTACTCCATCAATGTCCAAATAACACCAGACTACATAGTGATGTATTACTCCATCAACGTCCAGATACAACCAGACTACAAAGTGATGTATTACTCATCAACGTCCAGATACAACCAGACTACACAGTGATGTATTACTCATCAACGTCCAGATACAACCAGACTACAAAGTGATGTATTACTCCATCAATGTCCAGATACAACCAGACTTCATAGATATGTATTACTCCATCAATGTCTAGATACAACCAGACTTCATAGTGATGTATTACTCCATCAATGTCTAGATACAACCAGACTTCATAGTGATGTATTACTCCATCAATGTCCAGATACAACCAGACTACATAGTGATGTATTACTCATCAATGTCCAGATACAACCAGACTACATAGTGATGTATTACTCCATCAATGTCCAGATACAACCAGTCTACATAGTGATGTATTACTCCATCAATGTCCAGATACAACCAGACCACATAGTGATGTATTACTCCATCAATGTCCAGATACAACCAGACCTCATAGTGATGTATTACTCCATCAATGTCCAGATACAACCAGACTACATAGTGATGTATTACTCCATCAATGTCTAGATACAACCAGACTACATAGTGATGTATTACTCCATCAATGTCCAGATACAACCGGACTACATAGTGATGTATTACTCCATCAATGTCCAGATACAACCAGACTACATAGTGATGTATTACTCCATCAATGTCCAGATACAACCAAACTACATAGTGATGTATTACTCCATCAACGTCCAGATACAACCAGACTACAAAGTATGTATTACTCCATCAATGTCCAGATACAACCAGACTACATAGTGATGTATTACTCCATCAATGTCCAAATACAACCAGACTACATAGTGATGTATTACTCCATCAATGTCCAGATACAACCAGACTACATAGTGATGTATTACTCCATCAATGTCCAGATACAACCAGACTACATAGTGATGTATTACTCCATCAATGTCCAAATACAACCAGACTACATAGTGATGTATTACTCCATCAACGTCCAGATACAACCAGACTACAAAGTGATGTATTACTCCATCAATGTCCAGATACAACCAGACTACATAGTGATGTATTACTCCATCAATGTCCAAATACAACCAGACTACATAGTGATGTATTACTCCATCAACGTCCAGATACAACCAGACTACAAAGTGATGTATTACTCATCAACGTCCAGATACAACCAGACTACACAGTGATGTATTACTCATCAACGTCCAGATACAACCAGACTACAAAGTGATGTATTACTCCATCAATGTCCAGATACAACCAGACTTCATAGATATGTATTACTCCATCAATGTCTAGATACAACCAGACTTCATAGTGATGTATTACTCCATCAATGTCTAGATACAACCAGACTTCATAGTGATGTATTACTCCATCAATGTCCAGATACAACCAGACTACATAGTGATGTATTACTCATCAATGTCCAGATACAACCAGACTACATAGTGATGTATTACTCCATCAATGTCCAGATACAACCAGTCTACATAGTGATGTATTACTCCATCAATGTCCAGATACAACCAGACCACATAGTGATGTATTACTCCATCAATGTCCAGATACAACCAGACCACATAGTGATGTATTACTCCATCAATGTCCAGATACAACCAGACCACATAGTGATGTATTACTCCATCAATGTCCAGATACAACCAGACCTCATAGTGATGTATTACTCCATCAATGTCCAGATACAACCAGACTACATAGTGATGTATTACTCCATCAATGTCTAGATACAACCAGACTACATAGTGATGTATTACTCCATCAATGTCCAGATACAACCAGACCACATAGTGATGTATTACTCCATCAATGTCCAGATACAACCAGACCACATAGTGATGTATTACTCCATCAATGTCCAGATACAACCAGACTACACAGTGATGTATTACTCACCAATTGATGCATTACTACAATGGAGTTCCCAAGAACAAACAGTAAACCTTACAATGGTTCATTCACCTGGGAAGCTTTTGTTTTGAAGTTGAAATAGAGTGAAAACAGCTTCCATCAACTTTAACGTGTGACCTAGAGTGAACAGAACTTGGTCAACAAGAATGATGGGAAATGCATTTTAAATGGAGGAGGGGGGTTGGTATGAGAGACATATCTAGTCAGTGCTGCTATAAATGTGCTGGTAAACTGACCTGTAAATGAAGTTTTTATTGATGAAATCCATCTGAGTAGTCCTGGAAACGTGTATCTTCACTTGCCTGTCGCCACCTTTCTCTGCTAGATATTCTGCTGTCCATTTCTCACGACACACTCCTATATCTAAACCTCTTAAAACTACAGGCTTCCTCTGAAACAATCATTCATATATTTGATATTATAGGCGGGCTCGACAAATCCATTTGCCCGAAGCATGGGACAAGTCTAAAACCATGTTCGGGTAAATGGCTGTCAACCAGAAATTAGTCCTGGACTAGTCCAAATTCCATGGATGTGATAATCAGTCGGAGACAAGGAAGCTATCGATCGCAAACCCTGCCCTCTACATGTGACAGTATGTAAATAAGGGAAGCTAATCTTGTTATTTTAAAGTCATTTCAAGGTCGGCCGATAATAGGTACTTTTTCGACGCCATGTTGAAATCACAAGCGAGTGAAAGTGTATTTTATTTTGAACATTTGTTATGCAATCTCAGATTTAGACAATTGCATTAAATGCAAATATGATCATTTTACTTAGTAATATTATTCCACTTGCCGTAAACGACTGACTAGAAGACATTCACCGAAAAGCCTTAGACGGCCGATTACTGATGTCATATAGAATATTCTATAGGAAAAAGTGACCTTGCGGGTCCATATTCTATTATAGAATAATGACCTCCATTATACAATAATGACCCCCCCCCCCTCCCCAAAGCCTACAAAAACAATGTTATCAATATATTTTATTAATTATTGCATAAGCTATTAACAATTATCAATAAAACTATATTGAATTTATGTATGAAAAAAGACATACACCCAACTATGTAAACTATATGAGTGAGGGGGGGGTCACTTTTCCATGCCATAGAATAATGATATGTAAACTATATTCTATGGCATGGAAAAGTGACCTCCTCACTTGTACAGTTTACACACAGGGGGTCATTATTCTATGGCATGGAAAAGTGACCTCCTCACTTGTACAGTTTACACACAGGGGGTCATTATTCTATGGCATGGAAAAGTGACCTCCTCACTTGTACAGTTTACACACAGGGGGTCATTATTCTATGGCATGGAAAAGTGACCTCCTCACTTGTACAGTTTACACACAGGGGGTCATTATTCTATGGCATGGAAAAGTGACCCCCCTCACTTGTACAGTTTACACACAGGAGGTCATTATTCTATGGCATGGAAAAGTGACCCCCCTCACTTGTACAGTTTAAACATAGGGGGTCATTATTCTATGGTATGGAAAAGTGACCTCCTCACTTGTATGTTTACACACAGGGGGTCATTATTCTATGGCATGGAAAAGTGACCCCCCTCACTTGTACAGTTTACACACAGGAGGTCATTATTCTATGGCATGGAAAAGTGACCCCCCTCACTTGTACAGTTTAAACATAGGGGGTCATTATTCTATGGTATGGAAAAGTGACCTCCTCACTTGTATGTTTACACACAGGGGGTCATTATTCTATGGCATGGAAAAGTGACCCCCCTCACTTGTACAGTTTACACACAGGAGGTCATTATTCTATGGCATGGAAAAGTGACCCCCCTCACTTGTACAGTTTAAACATAGGGGGTCATTATTCTATGGTATGGAAAAGTGACCCCCTCATTCATATAGTTTACACACAGGGGGGACATTATTCTATGGCATGGAAGTTTGACCTGCCTTCACTCGGATAATCTACATATAGTGGGGGTCATTATTCTATGGCATGGAAAAGTGACCTACCTTCAATCAGATAATCTACATTATGGGGGTCACATTCTACATGTATGCATGGAACAATTTTTTGCACTGAATACATAGGGAGGCACATGTTATAAAGTCTGTCTGTCCTTGCTCATGTATACAATACTAAAATATTACTTAATATGAATGATATAAAACATGTAACCAGTGTATTGGGAACACAGGAAGTGTCACTGTGATATGAAAACATTGCTTTTGAAGATCGAAAATGTAACTTCTATGATACTATGGAAACAGAAAGTCATGTTTTATTTGAATGTCAGCTTTATGAGGATACTAGACAAGATTTGTTCTTAAAAGCAAACAGTATAGACAGTAATTTCAGCAAACAGTATAGACAGTAATTTCAGCAAACAGTATAGACAGTAATTTCTCTAACGTGTCTAGAAATAACCAGTTGATATTTTTATTCTCCAATAAATATATGATTAGGGCATGTGCCAAAACCTGTTTTAACATTTTGTAAAAGCGTTTTAGGCAATTTAGATTTACCATGTATATAGTGAACATTATTAATTGTTATGTTGCATTGAATATACATTATGTGAAAATAACTGTGATAAGTCTCTTGTAATTTTAATATATGAATGGATATGTACTGTTTTATAGTATGTAATATGATTTTATGATACATTGTACATAGATGAGACTATAATAAAGAATAAACTAACTGTTGGTTGCAGTTTTATTGCTTTTCACACCTGTGGTAAAGAAGATAAGGCTTAATATGATCCACAATAGTCAGAATTACAATTGTTAAAGCAGCATTACATCGTAATAAAGGATGTTTTGTGTAAAATATAAATACTAATGTGTGTGTGTTTACAAAAATCGAAATAATCACTCAGAAATGATAAAATTCCAATAAATACAAAGCGTCGTATACGCGAATTTGTTTATCAACAAACCAAAATGTAAACACGCACAGCGTGCATGCATGAAACAGCGGATGTAGAAAACACGTTGAACATGACAGAATTGTATGTATGTTCCATTAATGTCAAGCCCCTTGCGAGAATCTAGACAACAGTGGTTATGAATCAACATAATATGATATTATCAAGTAATTCAATTAAAACAGACAACGTGGGGCAAATGGGGAGGATATAGAAAGACAAAGATATTGAAATTCACCAAAATCCATCGCATATTATCTACTAAACGCAAGGTTTGTTGCTACGTTTTATTTTGTAAGAATTATTTTATTTTAGTTTTGAGCACTAACGATGTATCTTATAACTACCATTAGTTGTTTGTAGAGCTTAAAATCAACATACTATGGTATATGTCAGTGGACATTCTTGTTTACAAACAATCGTTATAATTTATGTGGCCCACGGGGTATAAAACCAAGACATATTTGAGAAGGAAGACAGTTACTTTATAGCCTATATATTTTCGTAAATACCAAATTGGTTGTGCTTAGAATACATTTGATATTCAAAGTAACAATGATGTATTTGTTTATACAGTTAATACACTAGTAATTCTAAATTTAATATATACATGCAGGATCCAAGTAGAAAATGGTGTTTAGCAATACCAAAGACTGTGCCATAATTATTACCAATCATTGTATACATTTCCATAACAAATTATTACCAATCATTGTATACATTTCCATTACTGATTCTCATGCATTAAAGGCTATTCGGAACCCTTCCTTGGACGTACTTTTGTCGGGGGGGGGGGTGGTCAAAACCAGTTTGCATTTTGGGTGGGGTTTTTTCTGGCAACACATCTACATGTTACTCCACTTACCATACACCTTTCTAAAATGTCATGGGTGGGGCAGGATTAAGGTTGACAACCTGCTTGAAGGGGGTCTTTATTTAGGGACGGGCTGCAAATTACATATTTGTACCATAACAGATGGTCTGCTAGGACCAATTAGCTAGATTGCTAGATCAATTAAACTAATGATGAAATAACTTGTTTCGCAATCAAGCAATTTGAATAAACTAGATAAGATATTCACCCAGCTAAAATTAAGAATTGTTATGGGTATGTGACATTCTTGTTGCAGAATTAGATCAGAACTGTGTATTATTGAAGACATGTCAGGCATCAGGGTACTGTCGAGTGTCCACAAGATGAACGAGGACGCAAACACCACAATATTGAATAACAGAGAGATCATTCATAAGGTAACTTCATTAATACATTGAATCTACACTAGGAGACTGTAATTTGTTTTTTCCATCAATCAATAATTAACCATGCGATAGGAATGGGTGCTAATGTTTATAGCTACGTCTGTCTGGGGACAGGTATCTCAAAAATATGTTGATAGACTTTGTTGGTGTAGAAGATAGTGTGTTGATTGTGTGTGAATTCGGTCAAATGTCTGTCTGATCAGTGACGAGTCCACTACAATTGATTTCTATAGTAGAAACCTTGTATGAACTGTCAAATAAACAATACCATGTGTTTGACATTTCAATGTCGAATCAGAGTCATGCTAATCTTTTGTCAAATACCAGCAATCCAAGTGCTATTCCCTAGTTTTATAGATGTATTTGTGACATTTTGTAAAACACTGTTTACAGGCATATCTAGATTTTATAGTCATTCTGAAATTTGTATATTACCGACAGCATAACTGCTTATGTATCCATGTGCCCTCTGAGCAGTATTTCATGCACCTGGTAAAACCACCAACCTGATATAATTGGACACCACCAGTGGAATTGAACCTATAGAGTTGAGAAGCAAGTGACTGACTACCTTAGATACTCATCCACGGAGATATAGTGGGTGTTGCAGACAGATAGTGGATGTAGCACTCTGTCAATAGCTTCATATAAACTTCCGAGTTAAAATGGGATCATTGTGTAAAACTAGGCTAGCTTACAATACTGAATTGTGTCATAACTCATTTACACAACAGTTGGTTCGTACAAAACCAGATCAGTAGTTTGACGATAATTTTAACCATTGTCTGGTTTGTCAGGGTAAACTGTCTCTAGTTAGGTTTAGTACCAGTATTATTGATATTGTATTTTATTTACAGGCTATGTAGAATATAGCAACAACTGGAAACGTTATGTTGTGAAAGAACCAAAGTAGTATGGATATATATGCGATAATGACATCATATCCAGACACTATGCAGTGTGAAGAAAAACTGACAGAATAAACTGTGATGACTCAACATGATTCGAGGATTCCTGACTGTAACTTATCTCCCCCTCAAACTAAAGCTTTATTTGAAACAAAGAAATGAATGAGTGAGTGAGTATTTGATTTAACGGCGCATCAGCACAGTTCAGGCTATATCGCGCCAGGTTAAGTACATTGTATACAAGATATCTACAATTTAAAAATATTATGTAGGTAGATAACATTCTGTATGTATTAAAATTGTAATGACGAAAGGTCAATTGCAACATAATTTATCAAGCTGTAAAAATGATAATAAAACGTCAATTGTAAAACTTAAAATTTATGGAAAATGTGATTCTTTTAAAAATGCATTAATGTATTTAAAATCAACAGTGTCGAAAAGCTCCTTCATTGTCACAACTGTATAATATTTTCGACGAATGAGTGCTAAATCTACACAGTGAATTAAGATGTGTTCAACATTTATAGAGGAATGGCATGGTATATACACCATGGTGGATCCTCTCTTTTCAATAAAAATGAATGTGTAAAACGGGTATGTCCAAGTCTCAATCGTGACATTACTGTTTCCTCTCTACGGTTGGAGTGATAAATAAAAGATTTATTTGCCAATGACTGGCATAATTGGTTGTAGTAATTTAGAATTATGTAAATTACTGACAGCAGCACAGCCAACTTTGTTGCCAGCTTTAGATCCATCTGTGTATATTGGTGTATAATCTGAAAACATGGTTCTGATTTCATTTAATTTTGATTTAAACATTAGAGGGTTAGTATATGATTTCAGGTTATCATGAAGTTGTAAAATAACGTTGGGTTTAATCAGGTCAAAAGGAGCTATATCTGATATAAAAGTTTCATGAACATTGTCATTATGAATAGTTTCCTCGATGCGAAGCGCAAGAGGACGTATCGCCTTTGGCTTCGCCTCATAGGAAGTTTTATTGCTTAGATCAAACATGACTTTGTACGCTGGATTTGATTTAAGCTTAAATGCATGTAGAGATAATTGTTCACGTCTGAGATAAAGGGATGGTTCATTTGCTTCTACATATAAACTAGCTATTGGTGATGTTCTGAAAGCTCCGAGTGCAAGTCGTAAGCCTTGGTGATGTATTGGGTCAAGTGTTTTGATATATGATGATCTGGCTGATCCATACACAATTGATCCATAATTGAGCTTAGAACGAACTAGCACTCTATACAGTCTAAGGAGGACCTTTTGATCAGCTCCCCAGTCCATATGAGCTACTACTTTGATAAGGTTCATTGCCTTGAGGCATCTTGCTTTCAAGTACTTCAAGTGAGAAATAAACGAATGTTTTTTATCAAAGATTACTCCAAAAATGTTAGTCTCAGGAACAACAGGAATGGGGACTCCATCAAGAGTTAATACAGTTCATGAATACAAGACAGAATTCCTGTTATCATTTTATCAGTTTATTCAACCAGTCCAATGTGTGTGCGGTAAAACACATGAGGGCTGTAAAGTGGTGGAAAATGGATTTTTTATACAATTCTTCAATGGTGCCTTCCGCGCACTAGTTGCTCTTTTTCGCAAAGATTTAAAAAGTACAGGAAAGAACTTCTAACAAAAAACACCGGAAAGTGCCACTGAATGCACCACACTCCCCACCTGATATCTAAAGATATCACTACCTCAATGCAAAGAAAACCCCGATGTACATTAGTAATGTCTTACTATTATGAATGTGGAAAAGTTGACAGGTTTACAAAAAAAAACAATATCATGCAAATTCCTATATTTATACAACAAAATGTATACAAAATTATGATGTGGATGATTGGCTGCTACACTAGGTGTCGGAATTTCATTCCTGTTACTAGGTATATCAGAACACTCTATAACAGTAGGGATGTCAAAGTTGACACTCCTACCTATACATTCAACAACTAAATGTTCTACTTTTCTACCAGATTTAACAGAAATACCAGAGCAAGATGACATTGTATATTCAACAGATTCACCCTTAACATTTAGCAACTGAAACAATTCTAGTTTTGCAAGGCATTTGTTGCTCTGTTCATCAGAGCATAACATTTGACACAATTATCTGGCTCATTTTTGTCATAGACATAAACTAATATTATCTTAGCACATGATTTGCCAGACAGGGGGTGTCCTACACTCCATGATTTGCCAGACACATTTTTCCCACAAGCTCTGTACATTTGTTTTCAACATTCTGTTTAACACTTGCAGTCTGTTGTTTCTCCCCACCATTCTGGCTGAATTTCCTGGGTTGAGCTGTACAGTCACGAAATGTGTGACCATTTGAATAACACTGAAAGCACAGTTGATTCTTATTTAGATACACTTTCCTGTCTTCCTCTGTTTTATTATTAAACACTCGGCAACTTCCTAGAAAATGGGTGCCGTAGGGATGAATTGAACACTTGTCAGATGATGAAAGACGATCTTGTCTTCGCAGCTGACACACGACCAGATGTAGGACGAGATGAACCGTACTCCTTCCGCTTGTAATAGCCCCAACTAGACTGACTTTCAAAACTGAAACTATGATCGTCACAAATTTAGAGAAAACCTAAAACGGTGGAAATGGGACATCATGGGACTCCTTGTACATTGCTGCATGGGTAACCCATTTTGTAAGATGAATGGAAGCTTAGTGACAATTGGATTAACACCCACTGACGAATCAAAGTAAGACAAAGTTTTGTGGTATTTCGGATTCATCATAAATCCCTCAATCTCTTGTAAAATGTCTGACAAGTCGTACAGTTTCGTTTTGTCCTTGTTGGTCAGGTTTGGAAAAGATTGCAATTTGTTGGTCAGAGAACTCAGAACACTCTCGGGAGCTCCAAACCTTTCGTCAAGGCGGTTCCATATCTGTGACAGCGCTTGGATTGAATCGTGCAAATATGCAGTTCTGAGACTAAGATCGTGCTTTCGCGAGGTAGGTCCAAGATACTTCACAAGAAGATCAATCTCTTCAGAGCTGGATAAGGCCATTTCGTCGGCAACACACTGGAAGCTAGCTTTCCAAGCTTGAAAGTTTTCACAGCTGTCATTAAAGTTGATCAATCTAGATAAAATCAGATCCTTTCTCAAGAGAAAAACTTGCTTAGATCACAAGAAGTAGAGTTCAGAATATAGTCTGCTACTTTTTTTCTCGGATTTCAGAGGTGTTTTCACAGAGTCCTTCAGAACCGACTCAGGTTTCACATGGAGTTTCACTGTGTCCTTCAGAACTGACGAATTGTCAGAAACACTGTCATTTTCATCTTCACCCAGAAGTTCACCTTTAGATTTCATGGTTTCCCTTTTCATTTCATGAACCATCAAGTCTGCCTCAATTTGTTTATGCTTTGATTCTAATTCAGCATTTTTCTTTAATAGTTCAGCTTCTTTTTTAGCAATTGCCTCACTTTTTTTCATTTGATCAAGTTTTGCTTTTACAGAAAACACTTTTGATGAATGACACGATTTTGATACAATATCTTCCAGAATAGTTTGTCGTCTTTCCTCTATGGATTCACAAAATGTTTCTACATTATTTTGTATAGTGTGTATGTGGGACTCGAATGTGTCCTTGATATGTTCACATTCTTCAGTTTTTGTAGCTGCAAGAAAATTTAAATAAACAGTTGCTATAGCTTCATATATAATTAAATCAGCTCTTAATTTCTCTTCGAGTTGTTTCAGTGTGTTGGCACTAACACTAGAAATATCTTGCTGCAATGTTGCAATAATGTTCTGTTCTTTCTCTGCAAGACGCGTTTCAAATTCTGAAACTTTTTCTTTGAATAAAGCCATAGCTTTTACAGTTAGTGTCCGTACTTCTCTTAAGGAGGGCATGCACGTACCTCTGTTGACCTTGTGAAGGTTTACTTGTGCTGTGCTTGAGCGTGGACCGATGGACCAGTAACACTGGAAATGTCCCAATTGCCCGTCGCAGAATCCAGTCCTTCCACACACTGTGAAGTCAGTATGGTTGTTTTACTATGCTGCCTTAAAGCAGCTAGCTAACCAGGTTGGCTATACAGGATGAATTCATCAGTTCATGAATACAAGACAGAGAATTCCTGTTATCATTTTATCAGTTTATTCAACCAGTCCAATGTGTGTGCGGTGAAACACATGAGGGCTGTAAAGTGGTGGGAAATGGATTTTTTTATACAATTCTTCAATGGCGCCTTCCGCGCACTAGTTGCTCTTTTTCGCAAAGATTTAAAAAGTACAGGAAAGAACTTCTAAACAAAAAACACCGGAAAGTGCCACTGAATGCACCAGTCATTGTATAATTTTTTTGACTGACAAAAGTGAATTCAATTTGTTTTGGCCTTCGAAAATCGAAAACCGATATTTAAAGCCCATGCTTGGACTTTATTTAAACAAAGTTGAAGATGATGTTCAATAGTAGCCATAGACTTTGAACGATAACATATAACAAAATCATCTACATATAAAGAACACTATCTTTGCCAAGGCATTTCACAATGTTATTTATTTTAATATCAAAAAGTGTAACAGATAAAATACTGCCTTGCGGGACACCCATTTCTTGTTCGTGATTGCTAGAGAGGGTAGAACCCACTCTAACTTTAAATTGTCTATCCATGAGAAAGTTAGATATAAATTGTGGCATGTGTCCTTTAAGGCCTAACTTGTGTAAGTCTTTCATAATACCATGTTTCCATGTTGTATCGTAAGCCTTTTCAAGATCGAAAAATATAGAAACTACTTGTTTCTTGATAAAAGCATCACGGATAAACGTTTCCAATCGTATTAAATGGTCATTGGTACTTCGTTCATTCCGAAATCCACTTTGGAATTTGGAAATTAAATTGTTGGACTCCAGATACCAAACTAGTCTGGCGTTAATCATTCGTTCCATAGTTTTACAAACGCAGCTCGTTAATGCGATAGCGCAATAATTGTTTGGATTAGTGTTATCTTTTCCTGGTTTGGGTATTGGGAGTACAGTGGCTTCTTTCCAGTTATCGGGTAATATTCCGGATTTCCATATTTTATTAAAAACATCTAAAAATGCAATTAGTGAATAAGTGGGCAAATGTTTCAAAAATTGATAGTGTATTTCTCAGGACCAACAGCGGTATCATGTGATTTATTTATTGCATCAGTGAGTTCATTGATAGAAACTATCTGATTGCAATTAGTTATGTAGAAACGTAGTGTTCGTTTTTCCTCTCTGGTTTTAACCTTTTGAAATCGTTTATCATAATTTGTGGAAGATGAGTTTTTGGAGAATGAATCTGCTAAAGTGTTTGCAATATCTTCCCTTGAGGTGATGTTTTTATTTGATATATTTAAATGTCCTAAAGAGTTGGATTTCGATTTTTCCACTAATTTTCCTCACCATATCCCAAACCTTTTTAATTGAAGTCCTAGAGTTAAATTTAGACACATAACTTTTCCAGGAATCCCTTTTAGAGAGTTTCAATGTTCTGCGAGCTTTTGCACAAACTATTTTAAAAGAGTTTAAGTGTTCTTTTGTTGGTCTAACATTAATTTTTTTAAGAACTGCACAACGTTTTCTAATGGCAGTTTTACAGTCATCATTAAACAAAGGCTTTTTAAGATTTGCTGAATTCGCCGAAGATTTTGGTATACATTCTTCTGCTATTCCATGTAAAATATTTGTAAAAGTTTTAATAGGATATTCCGTATGAATTAGATTGTCAATAGTTATTAGATCTTCACACATTTCTTCAAATGTGTGCCAATCAGCTTTATTTAGATTTCCAGTGTTGAATATTATCATTTGCCACTGGTTGTAAACATTTAAGAAAAATTGGAAAGTGATCACTTCCGCAAAGGTCATCTCCTACTTTCCATTCAAAATCCAGGAAGATAAATGGATGGCATATAGTTAAATCAAGTGATGAATAATTTCCAGTTGCAGGATGCAGATAAGTATACGATTTGTCATTCAAAATACAAAGATCGTGTCCATCTATAAAATGTTCAATAAGTTCAACTCTTGGGTTTATATCTTTACACCCCCATAGATTATGGTGTCCATTAATATAATAAAAGGTTTTGGAAGCTGTTGAACTAAATTATCTAATTCAGCTATTGATGGTTTACTGCTTGGTGGAATATAAAGTGAACAAATGGTGATAACTTTGTGTAGTGTGGCCGAAATAGCAACAGCTTGTAGGTTAGTATTTAGTTTAATAGACCGGTGAAGAGTTTTATTACTGACAATGATGGCTGAACCACCACATGCTCGTTCTGCATCTGGAACGGTATAGTTATACATAGAATAATTTTTGAAGGATATGTTGTTAGTTGCTTTTAAAAAGGTTTCTTGAAGACAAAGTACAGAAGTTCCTTGATTCAATAACAGAAGAATTTCATTATAATTGGGTCTTAAACCACGGCAATTCCACTGAATAATATCTGGTTTATTATCCATTTGATTTATTTAAAACTTATGGAACAAAGTACACAATGAATATAGTAACATGTTTATTAATGGTGCATGAGATCTTGAGGATCCAGCCTCGAAATCTTCTTGCTATCTTTATGGAGTGATGGGATATCATCCTCATCCTCCATGTCGCTCAGGGCGTTATACCGATTTAGACTGAGCAAGGGATCATCATCACCCTTCCTCCGCCTATCGGTTTTTTGATTTAAATTAATTTTATTTCTTGGTGTTTAGTGCAGGTTTAGAAGTACCCAAATTTGTATTAGTGGGTTTAGTATTACCCGATGATGTTGATGTTTTTACAGACTGTGATGACGATTTATGAAGAGGAACATTTTGTTTTACAGGTGGTGCTTCTGGAATAGTAGACTGAGGTGTTTGCAAACCAGGAGAATTTGATTTCTCATGGTCTGAATCAGAGGTTTGCATAGACGCATCGATGCACTGTGTTGATTTATTTGCGTGTGATAGAGGAATATGTTGCTGCTGGTGTATTGTATCTGGAATTGACAATTTCCCTAGCCTCTGGGAATGCAACACTCTATGTGAATTTGACCTGGAGAACTTCACGCTCTATCTTCCAGGTCTTGCAGTTACGATATTTGGCTGAATGTGGTTCACTGCAATTAACACATGATATTGGATGTCGACACGTGTCATCGTTGTGAGAGTGACCATTGCCAGCACACATGTGACACACCTTTTCAGTTTTACAATCGGTCTCATTGTGTCCAAATTTAAAACAGTTGTAACATTGAAGTGGATTTGGGACATAAATGACAATTTTGGTAAGTAAATAGCCAATTTTGAGTGTACGTGGTAAGATGGGAGTGCAAAATGTGAGAATGATTGTGTTTGTTTGTATTTCTCTATTGTCTCTTTTAATTTTAATGTGTCTAGCTGCAGTGACATGTTGTTCTCGAAGCTCATCCACAGTCTCGCCAACACCAGCAAGGTCAGGGCAACGAATTACCCCTCTTGATAAGTTGAGAGAGTGGTGTGGGTAACAGTAATGGAACATTGAAGAAAGATGTGAGAGAAAGTAGATTGCGAAAGTGATGTATATTGCCTACTTCAATAAGCAGGTTTCCAGTTCGGAGCTTTTTAACTGATTTAGGAACTCCTGCAATACTCTCGATTGTTTTTTCTATAACGAAAGGAGAGAGGGTCATAATATTTTTACTTGTGTCGGTGGATTCGATAATTAAAAATCTTGTATAAATGGAATTTGATGGTTGGTGAGAAGAGTCCAGTTCGTTACGAGTTCGTTTTTTCTTTTTCTTTGTGGTATCCATATTAATTTATTGATAATTCATCACCCTCCATGGACTAACAAGGGAACACGTAAACGGAGCGGAATATCTGGCTCATACGCGTCAGAGATACTCAAGTAATATACTCGGACGGATATTTCACGATCTAAACATCACTGACTCGGCCATGAACCGACCCGTTTCAGGTTGGATAAACAATGAAATGAAAGAGAACAATTGTCATTTAATGCACTTTTATTCCAGATGATTGTATAATCAATTCATTTCATTAAACGATTTAAAACATCCTCACATGATCTAGCTGTCGAACGTGGTCGTTACATACACCTACCACAAAAGGAAAGATTATGTATTTATTGCAATTCTAGAATCTTGGAAAATGAGTATCACTTCATATTAATTTGCCCACATTACTCAAACCCAAGATCGAAATTCATTAAAAGATACTACCATACTTGGCCAACTGTACAGACATTTATTAATCTGTTGTCATGCAAATCAAAAAACATCACCATTGGTCTTTCCAAATTTATATATTTTGCAAATAAGCAACGAAATTAACGCATTTTTTACACATATATTTGAACTTGTGATTGTGCTCTTTTGTAAAGTTCCATGTCACTGCCTATTTTTACTTAATTGCTACAAACATGTATACTGTTTTATGCAATAAACTTATTGTATTGTACCGGTATTGTATTAAGATCCATAATATCAAATATTGAAATTTTATTTGGTTATTAGTTTGTTCCATTGCGTCCCAACATTTCCATGTATATTCCATTGCGTCTCAATATTTCCATGTATTACCGAAGACACTGTCAGAACCTGTCCGTCTAGGACCAACCGTTCAATCTCAAACAAGAGTAAATTATCATCAAAGTCTGAATGTATTAGTGACATTTGAGGTTAGTAATTTCTAGGATGCAAGTTAATTTAAACAAGAGCTCAAAGTATCTGGAACGTTTGCATATTCTCCGTGGCCTAGTGGTTAAGGTGTCCAAATATGTAGCGGGTTGTCGAAAGTTCGAAACTCGCAAGAAATGGCTGACCCTTTCAATAGGAGTGACATTAAAATAAACAATACTTTACACTATTTTTATTCTATTTAATGCTAGTTTAACAGGTCGCTCAATGAATGCTTATAGTTGCAACATATAACAGTATACATATCCACTAGCCACATATCTGAACATTATGGTTTCTGATAAGATGATTTTTAAATGTTGAAGTTTCGTCAATTAACATTATGACATAACGGAGGGGAGATGAGGTATATCAATACTTTACACTATTTCTATTCTAGCCACATTATCTGAGAATTATGGTTTCTGATATTAAATATGGTTTCTGATATTAAAGATGATTTTTAAAATGTTGAAGTTTCGTCAATTAACATTATGATATACGGGAGGGGGGATGAGGTATATCAATGATGTCCAATGGAATCGCTCACCTGTGACAACTGTGTGAGGTTAAATTTAAACTTTATTTATTTAACAATGACTGGGAAACAAGCTGTAACATCTTATATTAATCACTGGAGCGGATGACAGAGTATTTGTCGTCATTCGTGTCGGAGGAAACCGGAGTACCCGGAGAAAACCCACCTGTTTGATCTGGTGACCACCGTACCATCTCACATACTTCCAAGTGTGAGGATGAACGAACTCGGGTTGCATTTGTGAGAAGCGAGCGCATTAACCACTGCACTAATCGGACAGCCACAACTATATACGTGACGTTACTTATAAACAAGTGAATAATAATTTGTGATCAGAATCAACTTCAATTATGTAGCGGTCCAGTGTTAACACGCAGGTTAAACTCACCACTATACCATACTAAAATGACTTGCATCATAGTCTTTCAGATAAGACTCTAATCTGTGCATTGTAAATGAGGCAGAGGACACTATGGAATGCATCTCTGTATGTATCATTGTACAATCCACTATAATCACTAATCTCTCCAAGAGGTGTAGCTCATATGGGCAACAAGTAGTGATGTTAAATATCCGTAAAACACACACACAATCAACTTCCATTTGTAACACTTTAAGTGATGCAAATATCATCCAAACATTTATGACTTGCACTGGCATATTTGACTGATACTCGATATATGACTGGAATATATTTTTACGTTGCGAATTGAAATGCAGGCCTTGACAAATTTTTAATTTCTTACTCATTCTACTGGGCGAGTGATGCCACAGTTCCACTCGTCCCATGTAGTTTAGGAAAATTTTAAATTCGTCAGAATTGCACTTTAATTTATTAATAAATGCAATTATGTCACTACATGTATTTAGAATTTTGATCAAGGTACACGAACTAGCATGGTTTATATTCCTGTGGTTTATACACATTTTTATTCAGAAACAAAATTAACTATGACTTGTAATCAATTGTCATACAATTATTATTACACGACACATTCAGGTAACCGTTTTGGTCACAACATTGGTGTACAGCCTTGCACATATCTCAAACTGAGTCTCCAACTCTCAATCATATCAATTAGCTACATCATGTCTGAGCTTAGCCACGGGATTACGATAACTGATCAGACATTCAGTAAGCTTCAGTCACAGATCGAGAGCTAACCGTTTTGCAGACTCGAAACTAGTGGGATATTCAATTCAGGCAACACTTGTTCCCACTACCGCTGGCTCATTATCTGGGCTAGTATTATCACTATGAATTGTCCGTTTCCTCGGATCTGGACACACATGCCTGTTTCCCTTCCCAGCATTCAACCAGTGCACAATACGTTTAGTTGGGTTGTAGTCCTTGAGAGCTATTCCATCCAGGTTGATACGCATCAGACTGGAGACAGTGCTCTACTTGAGTGACGTTCTGGTGTCCGTTTTGATCTGGTTCTTACTGAAGCCCGTTCGCACTCTGCGGTCGTTGGGGGAAATTGTCAACATTATCTGTACCAGAGGGAGTATGTATGTTCTTCAGATGCTCCACGTCCTGGTTCGCCAAAATACTTTCATAGGCATCAACAACTGATCTCTTTACGTTTCTGGAAACGAGTGTAGTTCACCTTCTAGATGCTTCACAAATCGTTCTTCGATGAATGTTTCCGCAGCAGTCAAACGTTCGTTGAGGTCTGCTTTGATTCTACCTGATGTGTCGTGCTGTAACCTGGTGTGTTTGTGAGTCATCGGTTTTCCCCTGAACTATCCATCTTCACTATCAGACAGGAACTTTCATGTTGCTGACTTTCTCTTGGAGTTCACGTACACTCTTTGCAACTTCACATATGAGACTTTTTCTCTCCTGGAACAGTACGGACACCTCTGCAAGTAAATTGGTCCAGTCAATCATGAAATGCAGAAATGTCAGGAATTGTTCGGTTTTCATTTCATTCATGTAGTTCTTAGCTTTGTTGGATGCGTCAGAATTACCCGCCGATATTATTTCCTGGAGGTGTGTCATGGTGATGTCATAGTTGTCTAGTAACGCCTTCAGGGCACGATTCTGACTGGCAACCCATCGTATCTGCTGTTCACCGCCATAGTGTTTCAGTTCCTGATCCAGCGACACAGAAATCTCATACAGATCTCGTCTACGTGTTGGTGAATAGTAGTACAGTTGGAATATTCCTTTCAGAACTTTCTCAAGCTCAGCTAGATAGTCGCACCCCTTCTTGGCATCGCATACAGCGAGTTCTAAATTATGCGCAATGCAATCAATGAACGACAGACACATACTTGTCACATTTATGTTCATCATCTAAGTCATTGTTTATGTCGTCAATGAAAAGCTTAACAGCTCTGCCTTTCTTCCCTAGATTTACAGAAGCCCCGTCTGTGTTAATCCCGACTAGCTTTCCCGCGATATTCTCCTTACTGACACCTACGGAATTAAGTCCCTTCAACCAGCCATCCTTCACCCTGTGCGCATGCCCATGTTCCAGATCAACAATTTCAGCTAGACTAGTCTTAACTTCTCCGTTTTCTGCAACATAACGCACGTACACTAATTCCTATTAATTTATACCCGTAACAGCTTTGGCCTTATCAGATTCACGTTTGTCTACGTCCCCGCCTCCCTGCAACAATCGCCGAATGTCAGTCGACATTGTTGTTTTCTATGATGCTGGCACGCAGACGACGCATGATTGGCCGTGACAGGTTTCGTAAAACAAATATAGGCTGCAGCTATTGTACCCATGTTTAGCAAGAGTCAAACACCAGTCTACAATTTGTGAGTTGTTTATTGTGGCAGCGTAAACACATTAAAATATCCTCGGTGATTTCCCATTATCATGCCTGGTAATCATTCCAAAGAAAGTAAAACGGATATTATTTTATTTTGTTCCTACGATTTATATTGGATATTTAGCCGAAATTTTCACTCGTCCGACTGGGCAAGCGACTTGGAATTTCTACTCGTCCAGATCGAAAAGTCACTCGTAAATACGAGCGGACGAGTGGATTTGTCGAGCTCTGAAATGCAGTTACTGGGCAGACATCCACACTATTTGTTCAAGTCTGTCCCTATCACATTGCAATGTTCACACCTGCACCAATATTGTGTACTAACAGCTGGTTGTAGAGGTCTGGTTATGGTGGTGGAGATTGAGTACCGGATTCTGCAACTTCTCAACACCCATATGCTCAATGACAATCTGTAAATGCAATGAATTTTCTATGAGGTACATAAATAAACAGCCAGAATCCTATTAAGAAAAACATACAGTATCTTAATAAAACATTTTAAACAAATACATCCTTCTTTTTTTTCCAATGTGACTTCATTGTGATGGTGCAGTGAGTGACGTGACCCTGTGTGACGTCCGTGATTCAGTGATGAACACTTTTTATACCATTGATACGCATCCGAATGAGCAAATGTACCTCTAAAAGGACTATATCTCGCGCGCAATATTGTATTATAATGGCCATGTATGTCTGCACAGCAAACATCATCAAAGGTATTGCAAAAACAACAAAAAGCTATGTTGCTACTGATGTTTTGATGGTTTAGATTTCAAGATATGTTAGTTCTAAGACATAATAAAGCTGGAATGTGTATTTAATTGTGTGATACCCATGGTAGAGCGCCAGATTTGGAATAGAAGGCCTGAGGGGAACGAGGTTCGATACTTTGTCACGGAACAAATGTAGTGTCATTGAACAAGGCTCCTCATACACAGTGCTTAGTACTGGTTAATCGCTTATGTCGATCAAGCTTGCCCAGGAAAACATGTCTAGCAAAGTTTTTCTTCGACATAAATGGAACATTCATAATTACCTCTTCCTATACTTCTACTCCTAGAACTTCCTCTCTGCCACCTCTACCACAACCCCTCTGCACTTTTACCTCCCTGCCAAGCTCTTCTCCGTCTTTTTTCACTATAATAGCTGTGAAAAGTAAATAATACATGTTCATTATTATATACGGTTGCAACAATAGACGACATGTAATATATGTATATACTAAGTCTTGTATAATATGCATGTAGTTGCATTTTGAATGAATGGCAGAAAATCATCATTGATTACCACTGAATTACATTTATTGCAATTCTGTTCTTTCTAATTCTTCCTTTAAAATTTAAGCATTCACATTTGTACACGTTTATAGACTACGTCGTATATATTCAATGTAGCTTGTGCCAGCTGTGGTCAACTCGGTTCGGTACCGGGCAACAAACAGTTCTCGCCTGTGGTCGCCTCAGTAATATTATACCACTGGACCACGCACGCCACACATTATAGTGGTAATCCATGTATGAATCCCGGGCAAGTGCGACATTTTCCAAAACAAACCAATTCATATGTATGTATGTTCCATTAATGTCAAACCCCTTGCGGGCCTATTATGTTGTCCTGGGCAGGCTTAGCCGACTTAAGCGGTTAAACAGTACTAAGCCATGTGTGTAAGGTGCCTTGCTCAATGACACCTGGGACCGTTCAATTCCAAATGCGATGCTGGCCGACAGACGAAAGGTCCGGAGTTTGAGCCCCGCTGGAGCCGTTATGATTATGCCCTTAGGCAAGGCATTTAAATTCCACGTTGCCTCTTCTCTCTCCCTCGTGGCGATGGATTCCATCAGGAATGAGGTCTCGAGAGTGATTAATATAAGTTTAAGAACTTGTTTCGCAATCGAGCTAAAATAATTTTTTATAAACTAAATACCCGAAATGCGCTTTAGCCATACCGGTAATAAAAAATAGGATATGTAAGAACCCCCCCCCCCCCCTACGAAGCTATTAATTAATAAAAATTATCCAGATACTTTATGCTCAAATTCTGCAAAACAATCGTGAGAAACGATATCTTTTCTTTATAATGATTTATGAAAATTATGTTAAAAATATCCCATGTTTTGCAAGGTTTCCAATTAAAACTCATCATTTGAGATACATTGTAATAATACTTCAAGGTCGTTTCAACTTACTGTAATCGTTCATTATGGAATATTGACGGCAAGGTCCCATGTTTTTTCATCATTCCGAATACGGACGATTCATCCCGAATGGATATCCGGTTCCGATTGTAAACAAATGCGCGTGACCTGACCGACTCAGAAAGTCCTACTTTCGGTTTCGAGTTTGTTTTATTGCAAAAAAAACACTGTTTACTAATTGAACATAATTATACAAATTATAATATAAGAATGTGTTGCAGCATTGCTACCCATACGTAAAATTTGAATTTTTCAAATATAGTTTATGTCATACGCTGCTTTAACAACATAATTGTACACATTTTCAGGAAAGTTTAAGAGAATATGAATAAACATGATAAGAATAATAAGTGGATAACATATTAATTAAAATTGTTAAAGAAATATACATCAATTTCTGCTGAAGGAGCATGCATAGTGTATGTGTGTTTTACATTTATTTATCGTCACTACTGGTTGCCCATATGAGCGACGCCCCCCTGAAGAGATTAAGTCATTTTAGATTTTTGGAGGATAGTGAGTGCAATGATACAGAGACCCATTCCAGGGGGTCATTATTCCATGGCAACAAAAAGTGATCCTCTCTCTCATATAGTCTACACATAGAGGGGTCATTATTCTATGGCATTGCTGTTCAGTTTATACATAGGGGTGGGGGCACCTACCACATCATTATCATCTTCAGGGTCTGCTCTGGCTCTTATTTTTTTGTAGCCAAATCTATGCTTCCTTTAGCCAATTCCGGCGAGTGCCATTTTTCCCAGGGTTAGTTTTTATAGTATATTTATTATAATATATTTTAATGTATCCATTGTACCACTTCAATGCTGTAATGCCCATAAACTACAACTGAGGTAAACTGTGCAAATTTTATTACATCACATAAGACCTTTGATCTTTTAGGTTATTGATGTAAACAATATTTCTTTGATTGACAGGTTACTGCTGTAAAGCTTTGATGAGTTGGCGGCATGCCAACAATGACTTGTAATCGAGAGCAATTAACACCTGCCACTTATATTGCCAATAACATTGTTCTATGCCCAAATAAAATAAACATCCTGTTTTGATGGGATTACTCAGATTTAAAATTGGAATATTAAAATTAATAAATGCCATGGCATAGGGTAAATATCTATTATTTCTTTGATCACAATCTTGGCTTCGGATATCTTCCGATTTCAATACATGTCATCGGTAATTACCTTGACCCGAGTAAGTTTCCGTAAATAGCTTTAGGATTTTTTCATTGGAATAGTTACTTTTTTTCTGGAAAAATCAAAGTCGCGACGGAACACCTGACTTTGAAGCCTAAAAATCCCTCCCCAATTGTTGGTATCCCTGGGATCTCGTTAGTGTCGAACCCTGCATTCCTGATTAAAATGCTCATAAATATCACAAAGATATATAATAAGCATTCATAGTGTGTCCCGTGTTTGCACACTAATCAAACATTCTCCATTAAATAAACAAACAACACGCTTGTGTAATTCTCCAGCTAGTTATCGATTTTTTAATTGTACTCCATAGACTAGACGAGATCATTGCTATTTATAGATACATGATAAGCGTGAAAATGTTTGTAAAGAAGTCCAAGATATTAGTCACGCGCGACACGATTTTACCTTGACACGAGTAATTTTCCACAAATAGACTCGGGGAATTTCCAATTTTCGAATATTTTACAGATTTTTGCCATCATTTTAGCCAAACTGAGTTTTTATTAGCCAATGTTGCCATATTTTAGCCAATGGCTACTCTGGCGATTGGCAGTGCGGGACCTGATCTTTAGAAATTAATAAGAGACAAATTATCTTTCTTTTTCAGATTCAATATACTTATGTTATTCTGTACATCGTTGAATCAAAATATAGGTTGTTAGGCCTTAAACAGTGCTAAATGACCTTCCTGCCGATTTTGATTGACAGCTGGCGTTAGCCAATCGCATCGCACCATTCGCGCACACCCCCGGCAACGGTTTATCGCCGCCATCTTGTTAGACAAACAATGCATATTAGACAAACTAGTAACGAGTAGACACATTTGAAAAGGCGTGAATTGGATCGAAAATACGGGTTTAAAATTGTTTTAATGATGTTGAAAATGTGTAGCTTTGGTGTGTGGGTTAGTTATAGTACTAAATTAGTCGATATCCTGGTGATCGACGTTAAATTCAACCCATTTCAAAATCCTTGGACAAATCTAAAAGTGTGTATATGAACCACAAAATGCCAGACAGCTGCTTTAAAAACAATGCATCTATAAAAACACTGACTGACCCCATACTGTCATTCTTTTCTCGAAAACACAGTAATCAAATTTACACTGTTTATTGGGAGTAATCAACAACTTACCGACTACCATCACCATCACAGAGACCGCCGACTTATAATGTCCCGATACAGATCTGATCAAGATCAAAGTATTGCACATCGGAATTTAGCACTGATTGTGCTAATTGGTCAATTATAAAATGTGTGCACATAATTATAGTATTGATTACTACACCGAGTCATTGTTTTATCGTTCTGTCAGACAAACGAGTTATTTAATAAAATTTTAATCAAATCTGATAACGAGTGATCGTGATCTGAAAATATTTTTGGACAAATTAATTAATGCTGTCTGTCATTGACAATGGTGAAAATATGTAGTTACGGGCTGTGTGACAGTGATAGTAGATATCCAGATCAATTGATAGGTGACGTTAAATTTGTGCCATTTCCAAAACCTAAGACAAATCTTTAAAAATGTCTATGGTGGATCAAGTTGTGTGGACGACCAGCTGAATACATCCAAAATTAATGCAAACAGATATATTTGCACAAAAGTAAGTTGAAATTAATTTATTTATACATAATAAAATATTTCCAAAAAATATATTCTGCATTTATAGATCTACTGTTCACAAGAGATATGCGAGTATAATGGTGATTAAAATTATACATGTCGTTCATACATATTGTCGTGGATGGTGGACTAGGGACCAGATAGTAGTAATAGTACCCATGCATGTGCAGAGCTGTGGGATTCACATATTAGCTCAGTGAACTTTATGGTGTTCAGTTTATGGGCCTAATGTTCGAGTCTTCTAGGAGGCATAGGGTGGAGTCTCTCAAGACGGAAAAATGCAGTTTTTCTCCATGATTAACTTAAATATGTTGCTGGTTTCCAATATGAGAGAGCACCATACTATACCAGTGTTGAAGTCTTCTTACGTTCTAGTATGCATAGGTCAGAGTCTATCAAGAGTACTTTTCTCCATGGTTTAATGATGTAATGTTGCCAGTTTAGTGTATGACATACGTTTAGATTTATAAATGTTATTTTTTCAGCATTTCATCGACCATCAGTGGCCAACCCAGGAATTCCCAGATCCAGAACCGGCAGATCCTTACGACCTAAGCCACGAACACTTAACACGTCCTCATCCGTTAAATATATCTGTACTTTAGAGAAATAACCTTCACTGAAGAACCTAAACCCTTGCTGTCTTGCTTTCAACTAGGTGAAATAAAACCGAGAAATTCGACGGAATTTTATCTAGATCAACTCGATGCAGGTCTGCGTTTTGTTAGATAGCTTGTCTCGCGTGGTTACAGCGAGCACCTGTAACTATGGGGGGCATGGCTAAGTAGCGTCTGCAGAAAGGTCAATTAACATTTAATTATAATAAATTCAATATTTTCCCACTATATATTGCTATTTGCAAGGGGGGGGTCATTTTTCCGCAAGGGGGGTCAATATTCTATGGCCGAATAATGATCTGCAGGTCATTATTTTAAGGGGGATCAATATTCTATATAACACCGGTACGCCAATGGTAGGCTATATATCGTTGTGAAAAATTGTGGATGCCAAGGAAAAGTCCACGATAGCGAATAGTATCATCAATATCAGTGTTTTCGTATCTCTCCTGTTTTCGGATATTTGTTTATTAATTTAGTCAAGATATGGCAGTCAGCTGCCGAGTTAATGTGAGTGGTCCTAACACATATATCCCGGTGTTACTGGTTTCCGACGATGTAGTACATAACGGACTCCAATAGGTTTAGAATTGCTAACAATTTTATACAAATAAACAATATTTTACCTTTCATTCACAAAAATCTCGAAGAAAACCGATTGTTTACTTTTTGAGAAAAGTTGACAAAATAGCTGTACCTCATTCTCAGTAAACCGGAATGACGTCACATGTTTTCACCTAACTGTGGAATTTGCCTACAGCTCGAGCATTAGTATGTAATCAATAGTTTTTTTTTAACAAAACAATATAAATAAGGGTTACTTACTTTAATAATAGGCTTAATTTATCATTTTCACTCAAAATTCATTTGTTGGAGAACATTTTGTCTATATACTGTATCTAAAACACTAATTTAGTTTAACTTAGACAAACACACAGGGCATAATTTAAGTAGTCACCCATCCTAATTACTCTGACTGGGTGCAGAACCGTAACTGGACCCATCCATCGAACACATCACACGGTGCCTAACAGAGAATAACTAGGTTTACACAACCATGTATATCAGTTGGAGAACCTCTGTGACACACATGGACCTGAAGGCGAAAAACAGTGAAAATCGATATTATGCATAAGGACCCCTTGTGTGTAATAACGGCCGAAACTCATAAACACGGAGCAGTGAGATTATAATGACATTTTTATTCGTAAATATATTGCCGTGGCAGACAATGCATATGTCATTTTGGAGAAAAAATTGCCAATTTCTTAAAAAATGATATTTATATGGCGACATAAAAACGGAAATTAGTGAAAACTGGGGTAGGTTTAAAGTTTTCACCGCTAATTTACCTTGTCTGATCTATTATGGTCAGTTAGAAATAGATTGGAAGTGCACAATGTATGTTTATTTATAATTCCGGTAACTGAAGCGTGAACTATTGCGTGATCTCTCGCGACTTGCTATTCCCAGTTAGGCGAAAACCTGTTCTGGGCGAAAACTCTTCACGCCGGGTAATGTCACATTTCATCCGAATTACAATTGTTTCCGAATAATATGTCATCTGTGTCAATTACAAATTACGATTCATCATTGCTGGCATCACTTACCTCCTGATATATATCTTCAAATGAGTTTGGATTAATGTTGCTTAGTATTTTAACTGTTTTGGACATTTTATTAATTGTTCTGTTCGTAGCCTCATCCGGCAAACAAGTCATTAAATATTGCCAGCAAACACTAAGTATACAAGCAAACATCAACTTGAAAATAATTAACTCCCCTTGTAATTTTCCATAATTATGACAATCTCATTAATCGACAAAAGATCCGGGTATGAAACTTATAATTACAGACAATAGTATAATTATTTGGTAGCGAATATCTAGCCAACTTGGCAATTAGATCCTATATAATTGGTTATAGGTACATAGCATTGTATAATAGCTATAAAAGAACACAACATATGTGACACTCTACTCAATAGCGAGCAAAGTAGGCGATGTGACCCTATAAGACTGGCTATACGTATGTAGCCTGGTATCATAGCTGCTTAGAAACACCAAGTATGACTCTCCATCTTGGCCTGTGGACCCTACACTTAGTCAACTGACGACCACCCATTCGAAAACCACAACATTACGGTTCCGGGCCGTTTTGGTACTGAATAGCGAGCAATGTAGGCGATGTGACCACACAAGACCATGTATACGTATGTAGCCTGGTATGCTAGCTGCTAGCTGCTAAGTGACACCAAGTATGACTCTCAATCTTGGCCTGGGTGGACCCTACACCTAGCCAACTGAAGACCCCCTTCGAAAACCACAGAATTACGGTTCCGGGCCTCTTTGGTACTGAATAGCGAACAAAGTAGGCGATGTGACCCTATAATACCGGGTATACGTATGTAGCCGGGTATCATAGCTGCTTAGAAACACCAAGTATGGCTCTCCATCTTGGCCTGGGTTGACAGTAGTATAGGGTGGCACTATGGGGCATGCTCTCTGGCACTATGGGGCATTTTACCGAGGTGGGTGGCAGTATGGGGCTCTTTTTTTTCTGGCACTATGGGGCATTTTACGATTTGAGGTAATTTGGGTATAATGTTGGGGAAGCATGCCCTATAGTTCCAACCCTAGTGACTACTAAAAACAAAACACATAATATTTTTAAATAATTTTATTTACTAATTATAACTAACTATTAATCTAAACATTAGTAATATACATGATTAATTTTTTCACATTTACAACATTGGTTATTTTTATAATTAACATAAACAGTATTATCTAATTCCTTCATCATTTTACCATGTTCATATAATGTTCCATAATGTGTATCAAACCAAGTTTTAATAATAATGTCATTTGTATACAAATATTCATTATTTGTATAGAACATATTGTTTATTTTTTGTTTTAAATCGATACCTTTAGCTAAAATATCAAGTACAAATAAACAAAATATCCCACACATAACACTATATGTACTCTGAATTCTAATACAATTTTTAGTCCATTTTTTACAATTAGTGTTCATAAAGTCCACAATCTCTTCTTTTATATGTTGTGTATTTCCATAAGAATCGAAATTAAATCCATTGTTATCCTTGAAATATATTAGCACCCAATGTTTTCCTGGTTGGTATGAATCATCTGTGTTCACAATATATGCTTTTTGGATATATTTTTCTTTTGCTAGTTCATCTTTTGCACACACAATTCCATTTAAATGTTTTAATATAGTAGATTTGTCCAATAAATATTGTAGTGAATATGTGTCCATTGTTAATAATCTGTAATCACTTCTCTGATGCTATTAATTTCTATTTGATTATCATATTCAGCATATATAATAACGTGTATAGGGTCTGTTAGTGCATCACTAAATCCCATTTCAATTCGTAGGTTTCCTGTTTTTATAGGATGTAGATGTCACTTCCTTGATCTGCTCAAATCCCCACAATGTATGTCCTTTTTCATATTCTTTGAGTGGAAATCCAAATGAAACATCATGTATATTTACACCCATTGAATTCAATAGTGTGAAATATGATTGTAAAGTTTTTTTATTTGTACCGCTGGTAAAATCTGGTTCTAGTGTTTTATTATGACTACTTTTACCATCTATACTAATATCTAATTTTGATATTTTAAAATGTTGACAATTAAATGGATTTTTGGTTGAATCACCATTCATATCAGAATTTTTAACCATTCCTAAAAAAATTATTTTAGGAAATTGTCCTAAAAAGGTATACTCATCAATTTTAGATTGTAAACCTGCTGTACAACAACAACAACAAATACTTTTATTAGAGTCAGGTCACATATTACAGTAACAACATGACTAAATTTCGTTTTTAGAATATGGGTAATATACAATAATGGGGACAGCAATAACTGCAAGAATGCATTTAAATCAATACATAGATATATACAACGACATACAATGCATTGATCTAATGAATAATATGACATGATTTTAACGAATTTACAAGCATAGAAATTCAATTCTGCATTTACATTTGTATATAACATTTAACTTTTTGGTCCTGTATTTCGCAAGACATTCACTCGTATTAAGCGACTGTACCGATATACATATATATATATATATATACACATACATACATATATATACATATATATACATATACATATACATATACATACACATACACACACACATATACATATACATACACATACACACACATACATACATACATACATATACACGCACATACATATATATATATATATATATACATACATATACACGCATATATACATATATATATAACACATATATACATATATATATATACATACATACATACATACATACATACATATACGCACATACACACATATACACACATACACACACATACATATACATGTATACACACATATACATATGTATACCTATTCACATATACATACACATACACATATATATGCATGTACATACATATACACATATGCATACACATACATATACTAACAAGATATAGCCATTTACTTAAAAAATAATTATAGCAAAAGTACTATACACCGAAACATGGACTGAATAATAAAATATTATGCGTTGAACGTGGTCTGTAATAAAAAGCATGCATAGCTCATTTGTAGAACATTCGTTAAAATAGAAGATAACGTCTGCTATATTTATAAATTGAGTATCATTCTCACTCTATTCTTAGTGAATCAGTTTCATTCCATGCAACAACATTTTTTTGTAATAGGCCTATACAATCGAACACGAAACATCTGGACAATAATATACCCCAATAATATTGTATTGGTCATGATAACATGTGAACAAACACGTATAACAAATGATTATATGTGTAGTAAACAATGAGCAGAAAACATATACAAGACGAGAATCAATATGAAATCAAACTAAATACTAGAAAGTCAAGAAAGCTGTAGATAACGCAAAGCGTCGTAAAGCTTGCGGAATAGATGAAATTCCAGCTGAAGTATTAAAGAACGATACTACTGTTATATTTTTGCACGCCTTATATAATATTTGTTTTGAAAATAGCATTGTTCCTACTATATGGAGTCAGTGTATTATTAACCCAATACCAAAATCTACAACAGCTGATCCTAGAGACCCTATGTCATATAGAGGAATTGCTTTAGCATGTACAATGTATAAGATATACTGTAATATTTTGAATAATAGACTCAGTTCGTGGGTAGAAGATAGTGGCATTGTAGCAGATGAGCAGAATGGCTTCCGGAAAAAACGTAGTACTTCGGATCAAATTTCTTCTTTAGTAAATATAATTGAAACACGAAAGAAGCTCAGAAAATCTACCTTTACTGCTTTTATCGATTTTCGTAAAGCATATGACTTTATTAATAGGTCTAAATTATGGACAAGGTTAAATGAAACGGGTGTTTCTGGTAAAATGTTATTAGCCATTAAGTCACTCTACTCATCTGTCGCCTCATGTGTTAGAATCAATTATTTTAAAACTGAATGGTTTGATGTTCATTGTGGACTGAGACAGGGCTGTGTGTTATCACCGTTATTGTTTAACCTCTACGTTAATGATTTAGCAATTTACTTAAAATCACTTAATGTTGGTATTAAAATAGATGATGAGATTGTCTGTATACTTCTATATGCTGATGACATCGTTTTACTAGCTGAAAACGCACAAGATCTACAAGTATTGTTAAACTCACTATACGATTGGTGTTGTCTTAATGATATGTCAATTAATATTGGTAAAAGTAACATTATACATTTTCGTCCAGAACGTGAAAATAGATCTGATTATTTATTTAAGTGTGGACATGACCAGTTGGCAACTGTTGATAGATATACTTACCTCGGGGTTGTGCTGCATGAGCACCTAGATCTAAATGTTACAGCTAAAATGGTTGCTCAAAGTGCAAGTCGTGCATTAGGTTTACTCATTGCTAAATGCAAAATGATAGGTGGAGTACCTTATAACGTATTTACCAAATTATACGATTCAATCGTTTGGCCTGTAATTGCTTATGGTGCTTCAGTCTGGGGTTTTAAAACATTTACATGTATAAATGCAGTCCAAAACCGAGCTATGAGATTTTTTCTGGGTGTTGGAAAATACACGCCTAATGCTGCGGTCTCAGGAGAAATGGGTTGGATTCCACCTACTGTCCGTCAATGGAAGTCTATTGCATTATTTTGGACACGGTTAGCTAATACGAACAATTCTAGACTGAATAAACGTATTGCACTCTGGGCAAACATTAAATCTGCTAATTGCAAAAACTGGTTTTATTTCGTCAAGAAGCACTTTGCAGATCATAATTTGGTTGAATTTTGTAATTTGTCTGTACCCATATCTAAACACACATTTGTAGATCGTGTAGAAAAATCTGATATGGTAAAATATGTAGCAGAGTGGTCTTCCTCTATAACTAGCGTTTCTGGTACATCCGGAAGAGGTCGCAATAAATTAAGAACATATTGTACATTTAAAACTGAGGAATAGTGTAACCTAATTTTACCTACAAGACATAGGTCTGCATATAGTAAATTTAGGTGTGGAGTTGCCCCAATTGACCTTTCTGCCGATTTTGATTGACAGCTGGCGTTAGCCAATCGCATCGCACCATTCGCGCACACCCCCGGCAACGGTTTATCGCCGCCATCTTGTTAGACAAACAATGCATATTAGACACACTAGTAACGAGTAGACAAATTTGAAAAGGCGTGAATTTGATCGAAAATACGGGTTTAAAATTGTTTTAATGATGTTGAAAATGTGTAGCTTTGGTGTGTGGGTTAGTTATAGTACAAAATTAGTCGATATCCTGGTGATCGACGTTAAATTCAACCCATTTCAAAATCCTTGGACAAATCTAAAAGTGTGTATATGAACCACAAAATACCAGACAGCTGCTTTAAAAACAATGCATCTATAAAAACACCGACTGACCCCATATAGTCATTCTTTTCTCACAAACACAGCAATCAAATTTAAGCGTGTCACACTGTTTATTGGGAGCAATCAACAACTTACCCACTAACGGTACATCACAGAGACCGCCGAGTTATAATACCCGATAGGGGCCACTGCTATCAAGATCAAAGTATTTCACATCGGAATTTAGCACTGATTGTGCTAATTGGTCAATTATAAAATGTGTGCACATAATTATATAATTGATTACTACACCGAGTCATTGTTTTATCGTTCTGTTAGATAAATGAGTTATGTAGTAACATTTTAATCAAATCTGATAACGAGTGATCGTGATCTGAAATTATTTTTTGAAAAATATTTAAAATTAATTAATACTGTCTGTCATTGACAATGGTGAAAAGATGTAGTTACGGGCTGTGTGACAGTGATGTAGATATCCAGATCGATTGATAGGTGACGTTAAATTCGTGCCATTTTCAAAACCTAAGACAAATCTGGAAAACATGTCTAAGGTGGATTAAGTTGTGTGAACGACCAAACGACCAGCTGAATACATCCAAAATTAATGCAAACAGATATATTTGCACACAAGTAAGTTGAAATTAATTTATTTATGCATAATAAAATATTTCGAAAAAATATATTCTGCATTAATAGATCTACCGTTCACAAGAGATATGTGAGTATAGTGGTGATTATACATGTGGTTCATACATATTGTCGTGGATGGTGGACTAGGGATCAGATAGTAGTAATAGTACCCATGCATGTGCAGAGCTGTGGGATTCCCATATTAGCTCAGTGAACGTACTGGTGTTCAGTTTTTGGGCCTAATGTTCGAGTCTTCTAGGAGGCATAGGGTCGAGTCTCTCAAGACGGTGGCATATTTCATTTCTTTTGATGTCAAAGTTGACACGATGTGGTTGTTCACTCTTCCGTTGACTGCGCAAGCATTTACCACGAACACTTAACACGTCCTCATCCGTATATCTGTACTTTAGAGAAATAACCTTCACACCTACGTCTATTATGAGATGGGCTGTTGACAAATTAATCAATTACTGGAGAATATATATTATTCTTCACACCTTGATTGGTCGGCTCAAACATTTGTGATGCTGGCT
Organism: Archivesica marissinica; assembly: GCA_014843695.1. Classification (NCBI taxonomy): domain Eukaryota; kingdom Metazoa; phylum Mollusca; class Bivalvia; order Venerida; family Vesicomyidae; genus Archivesica; species Archivesica marissinica. The sequence continues at coordinate 54,105,262 of CM026399.1, forward strand.
TGTATGCCCATGTTTTATCAGCTTTAGAGCTGAGCCGTGCCATATGTCCAAGCCCTTGAATCATGTATAAATATCATGCTCTTCACATCAATTTCATTACAACCATGGTGTCTATTTTTCCATGCGTTTTTTGCTCTCGTCACGTTTCCAGCCGTATGCATGCTCTTAGCTGTGATAAGTGCCACCGTTGGAATCATCGAAAATGCGGAATGATTTATTTATTCTCCCCTATTCACTTTAATTAATCTTGATTAGTGGCATGAAACCTAGATAGATAATCACTCCTGGTATGGCAAACACACGGCTACATAGTCCCATTCATAATTGTGTCTACTTACCTAAATAGCTAATAATAGCATTATTATAATGGGCCTGTATAGTGCAGTACTATATATATATAAAATACGAACCTGTGATTATACGAATGCACTAGTATACGAAACTACCATTAGACGAACAGGGAATTATACGAAATCACCTGAATTCACCTAAAACCCTTGCTTTCAACGAGATATTCTTATCTGGGTGAAATAAAACCGAGAAATTCGACGGAATTTTATCTAGATTAACTCGATGCAGGTCTGCGTTAGACGCCATTTTGTTAGATAGCTTGTCTCGCGTGGTTACAGCGAGCACCTGTAACTATGGGGGGCGTGCCTAAGTAGCGTTTGCAGAAAGGTCAATTCGCATAGAAATTGGAAGGTATGAAAATCTACATTTAGAAGATCGCAAATGTCCGTTTTGTAGTGTTTTGGAAGATGAACGCCATGTACTATTAGAATGTATCATATACACTGACCTTAGAACTGTTCTTTTTGAAAAGGCAGTGTTGTATGAATTCAACTTCCTTAATTTAAGCAAAACTGATCAACTTATTTTTCTGTTTACTGATCCATATCTAATTAGAATTTGTGCCAAGACCTGTTTTAATATACTTCAACGACGCTACTTTTACCTTTGTAAATAATATATGATTTATTTTTATTTTTTAAATATATGTGTTGATACCTTTTATTTATCACAAGAAACAGCTGCTAATTAGTTCATTCTCGATCTGATCGAGGCTGATAATTGATCTTTTAAAATATTTCTTAATATGCACATTAGTGCCCTCTTTTCCCTTTCAGTGTTTGAAACCTATGTATTTTAATTCATATTCAACAAGAGAATTAGCAACTGTTTCTTGGTTTTATGTTGTAAATACCTTGATGAATTGTACTGTAATTATGTGATAGTCGTACTGTGATATATAGTCTCTTATAATTCTTTGAAGAATGGCCATGTACTGTTGTTAATGTGTAAGCTGTTATGTATATATTTTATGTAATGTACATGGATGAGACATAAATAAAGATTAAATCCTACTATTTCTGTATGTAGCTTGTGCTAGATACAGGTGTGTGGATCGGTCAGGTGGGTCAATACTAATTCATGTGTGATTGGATGAAATCGGGTTAGGAGAATTTGCAGTTCTAGGCACGTGGAAAGTATGCTTTCATTCACAGGTATACAGGCTACAGCATAAAGCATGTTTTTCATTCACAAATACTACGTTGGAATGTCATTCATAATTCAAGTTGCATATACTGACCTTTACAGGGTAGATACTGCATATAGATTATTGTGTATGTTCAGGAGAATAATTTGGATTTATCCGATAAGTGTAACTATTTCCCATCTTCATATTCGGATTAACTGGTAGTGAATATTATACAGGCATTGGTAAGTAAAATATATACCTACTAGTAAGCTTGGCTTTAAATGATGTGTAAAGGTAAGTATTTTCATGGTAAATCTACATACATATAATATATAACAATGGTAATATTATAAACCATTTCGTGCCGTGAAATGTTTGATCACGTCGCTGGTAAGGGTAGTTATACTTATTAGCAGTTGTCGCGATTCAGACGAAAATAGTTCTTGAAATTTCATAACATTCGGTCTATAATAGTAGTGTCTAGGCATTACGCATTTTCTTGTGGACGCGAAGCACGGACATATAAACATATACTGAAATTCATCCCCGATTTCGTTCAATTGGCACTCATTGCATTTGCGATCTTCGTAGATGAAATTGTAAATGTTTTTATTACAACTCTTCTAATTGGTATTTTCATATTATTTCTAGCAATATTTTGATATAAATTATTAGCTACAGTAGGTGTTAGTGTAACAGTTCTAACATTATAACCAGCTTCTAGGATATCTATTTTACCCTTTTCATCTGACTCCATCAAACAATAATCTGTAGTTGCTCTATTTAGTTTAAGTCTTATATCTATTACATTAGGTACATATTTTTCTTGTAAAATCAAGATGTATTTGACCGCACATTTCTAAAAAAAAATTGTAATTTTGTCTTTTCTATCTAACCACCCAGCACCTCCAGCAGTTTTTGTATTTGTTGTAACATCTCCTGCTTTGTCTAATCTAATCAATTCTAAATCATTTAATATACTCATTTTATATTGGGATGATGTTCCTAGTAAATTTTCAAAATAAGCTCTATATCCATATTTATCTGTACATGGAATTAATTAATTATTCAAGTATAAATCAATACTACTAAATAGACTATGAAAAAAATTGTTAATTGTAGATACATTAGTATCATCTTCAATATCATTACCATCAGCTTTTGTTATTTTTAATCTTAATCTTAAATATGACTGATTAATATCAGTCCATTTTTGTTTGTGCAGAAATCATAAATTCAATAGGACCATCATTATTTCTAGGGCTAACAATTGGACAATGTTCTGTCCATTGTAGGTTATCACGTGACATATGGCGGACAGTTCAAATTTGTGTCGTTCTCCAGAAAATGTGTTTCTAAAGTGTTTATAACGATTAGTTAATGGGTATTTTTGTGCAAATGGATTTATGAATTATGATTGGAACTATGTGTTGTAAAATGAATTTTCGTGGGATATGAGTTAGATGTAAAAAAGGATAAAATGCATGTCTCAAAATACGAACAAAGGATTTTATTTCTCTATCTGACTCCAGGCGTTATACGAGATGTACTTTTCTGTTCACTATTGGATTAGTGTTTACAAAAATTGGTATGGTGAAAGTTGGATATTGAACTTAAATGCCACCCAAAAAGAACAAGGGTAAAAAGGCGAAACGAAAGCTTTCCTCGCCAGATAACTCGAACCCTCAACCGGATAAAAGACAAACTAATAACAGTGAAATGAGTCAACCGTCTAATGTGCAACCATTAAATATGGCAAACACGAACAATATGAACAATTAGCAGACCCCAGGTAATGTCTTCTATACATCCCAGGCCCATCCACCACCCTCACAGCAGTATATGACTTCGCCCTTGAGCATGCAACAATATCAGTCTGTACCTCAGCAGCAACAGTTTAATCAACAGTCACAGACCCAGAGAATTTTCAGCAGATTATTATGAATAGGTTTGACTTCCTGGACAGTAGACTGAAAAAGTTAGATTCCATTCAGGATCAGTTATCTACACTTACAAAAACTATATCAGTTATGGACTTACGAGTTAACTCCTTTGAAGAATATGTGCGTAAAACAAGCGATCGCTTGACTACTGTTGAAAACAGCAGGGCTTATGATTCACAAAACTGTGATGATATAAAGTCGAAACAAACTGAGATTGATAAATTGTTAAAAAAAGGAACGAGACCGTATTGGCCAGCTGCAGCAACAATATGATAACCTTAAATCGGTTCCCGAGGAAATCACGGATTTACAGTCTCGTTCAATGCGATACTGTTGAAAGTAGGCGATCTGAAAATTGTGCATATACTGTGCTGGAGTACTGTAAAGATACATTGAAAAATCAATGATGCAGAAACTAGCATTAAAATCGAACGGGCCCATAGACTAGGCAATAAATATGATAATACAAAAAAGAGATCCATTGTTGTAAAGTTCAACCATTTCCCAGATAAACTCATGATCAAACAAAAGACTTCGGATTATTCGAAATCTTTACAACATGGCGTCTCTGCGAATCTACAGACAACTGGAAATAACCAACAAATCCAGCCCAAATACGAGTGAGTGAACAGTTTCCAAAAAATATACAGGAGAGGCGTCATGTTTTGATACCGACAATGATTATAGCCAAAAATGACGGAAAGCCAGCATACATAGCGTATGATAAACTGTTCATAAACAATAAAATGTACACGGTGGAGAATGTAGCCACTTCTGGTTACAGCTAGGCAGTTTCTGAAAAACCGTTATCGTTTCTATTATGGAACGTACAGGATGTAAATTCGAAACTGAATGATGGTGACTTTATCAACTTTGTAAATGATTTTGTTATTTGTAGAATCGTGGAACTCTGACAACACACATATTAAAATTGAAGGTTTTGATAATTTTAACTGCCCTCGTCCAAAGTCAAATAAAAGGGCTAAACGAGATAGCGGGGGAGTTATTGTGTATTATAAAGAATGCTATAAACATTATTTAGAGCTTATTAGTTTATATATGAGAGGTATAATTTGGTTTAAACTTGATAAGCATTTTACTCGTGCCAATCTGATTGTGATTTTTTTTGTTGTTGAGCATATTAATACTGAAATACGTAATTATAGTGACCGTGGTGCTGTTTACTGGGTAGGTGACCTAAATTCTCGCACAGGTTAATTATACCCCTAATCTAAACCTTGACCGTTATGTTGATATACCTCAATCTGATGCGCAGTCGACCAGTTTACCTGTTAGACGTAACCAAGATCAACAGATCAACAATTTTGGGTTAAACCTATTAAATATTTGTAAAGCTAATGACATGTGTATAATAAATGGTCGCCACGATGACGGAAGGTGTACTTTTCACTCTATTTTGAAAAATAAACCAGTTTGTAGTTTAGTTGACTATATTATTACGGGATATGAGGATTATCAAGATATAACATATTTTTGTGTTCTTGATATAACAGAGTTCTCGGATCATTGTCCTATTGTATTTGCATTGAACTATTGTATAGATGTACCACAACATTATTCTGTAAAATATGATAAGATTTTCTGGGATATATCCAAAAAAAGAGTCTTTTCTAGAAGAAGTAAATAGCAACTGTTTATTATTTGACAGTATTAATAGCAAATTATTATCAGAAGAATATGATATAGATCAGTGTATGAACGAGTTTTCAAAATTAGCTCATGACATCTCTTTTAAATGTTTTGCAAGGACAGTAAATAGTCCTCCGAAATTTAAAAAGAAGAAATCTCCTTGGTTTGATGAAAATTGTAGAACAGCAAAGCATAACCTTTTTGCAGCCAAACGGCAATTTATGTTTGATAGGTCTGATGAAAATAAACTACATTTTTTAAACACGAAGCGGGTTTTCAATGGAATAAAGCGTAAAGCCAAGTCAAGCTTCTATTATAAAGAGAAAATTCAATTGTCGGATATGAGCAAGAAGTCACCGCGTAAATTTTGGAAATATATTAAGAAATTAAGAACTAATACTACCACTGCTAATAACGTGAATTTGGAAGAATTTGTAACTCATTTTTCGAATATTTCTAATGAATATCAAGGTCGATTTGATATACATGATCACAATGTGTCACGTGACGAAACTGTAAATATTGATCAATTAGATAGACCAATAACTGTAGAAGAAATAGAAAAAACTATGTCTACGTTAAACCGTTATAAGAGTAGTGATTATGAAAATAATGTGTCTGATTTTTTTTCATTGATACAAACTCTTTTATATCACCTTATTGATGTAGTTTGTTTAATCATATAGTTGATAACTGTGCTTACCCATATTCATGGATAAAGGGAGGTATTGTACCCATGTTTAATCATATAGTTGATAACTGTGCTTACCCATATTCATGGATAAAGGGAGTTATTGTACCCATTTTTAGGAATGGTGATACGAGTAACCCCTCTAATTATAGAGGAATCACATTAGTAAATGTTATTGGTAAAATCTTTTCACTATTATTGAGAAATCGTATAAATAAATGGTGTGAATCAGAAAATGTCTTTAATGATACACAATTTGGGTTTCGTAACATACGTTCTACAGCTGATGCTATTTGTGCGTTACATACTATTATTAAAAAAGTATTATCAAAACGTTCTAGGCGGTGGTGCATTTTCATCGATTATCAGAGAGCCTTTGGTACCGTTAATCGTGATGCATTGTGGTTAAAATTACTCGAAACAGGTAGCAGCTGTAAAATGGTCAATATGATTAAATGTATTTATAATGTTGTTCAATATTGTGTTAAATTGTCAAGAACCTTTATCCCCCTCTTATTTATACTATTTATAAATGATGTTATTGGAGATTTGGATATTAATTCGTTAACATACAGAGATCTTGATTTGCTAACAATGTATATGATATTATTTGCCGATGATATGGTCTTATTCACCACTGATACGAAAAGCCAGCATGCACACATTAATAGTATCTATCAGTATTCAGAAGCATGGGGCTTGAAAATTAACGTTAGTAAAACTAAAATATGTGTGTTTGAAAAGCGTAAGCAAAACGTCTACCCTGACTTTAACATAAATGGAGAAAACATTGAAAGAGTAGAACATTTCACGTACCTAGGTGTAAAATTTACATACACCGGTAATATGTCAGGAGCTGTAAAATCCCTACATGATTAAGCGCTTAGAGCTTATCATAATCTTTTATCATTGTTTAATAAAGTAAATTTTGATATGGTGATACCAATATTGCTGTATGGTGCTGAAGTGTGGGGCATATATAATAATACTAGTTTCAAATGTGTTGATAAACTACATATAAGATTTTGTAAATATATCCTTGGAGTGAAACATCAAACTCCAAATAGTGCTGTACTTGGAGAGCTGGGCAGATTCCCATTATCAATCATCTGTAGAGAAAGATCAATAAAATATTGGTTACATATTATGACAAAAAAATGATTCACCTATGTTTAAATGTATAATGATCTCTTTCAAAATGTAAATACGAATTGTTGGGCGACTAGAATTAATTCAGTAATCGATCATCTTGATTTTGCTAATGTAAGACGTAGATGTAAATTATTACCCAATTATACAGCGTAGAATCCGAGACCAGTATAGTCAAGAATGGAGAGAAGCTATTAACACTATGTCAAAATTGGATCACTATTGTAAATATAAAACAGATTTTGTATTTGAAGATTATCTTTGTAATATTACCAATGATGAAAAAAGATATGAACACATTTTTCTAGATTAAGATTGTCTTCTTACACCTTAGAGATTGAATTTGGTCGGTATAGCGGTATTGAAAGAGAAAACAGATTGTTTAAGTTATGTAGTCAACATGCAGTTGAATCAGAATATCATTTTATGCTATGTTGTGAAACATATAGAACAGTAAGAAAATATATTTTAACAATAGTTCATGGCCTTGTGTACAGAAATATTTCACGCTTATGTCGACAAAAAATAAACATTTGCAAGTAAAAGTATCTAAATATATTAAAGAATGTATGTTAATAAGGAAAAATGCCCTGGACATTTTAATTGTTTTTAAATGTATGTTGTATGAAAATGTATACATATACATGTATATATTTAATATTCATTACCATATGTATTTATATTTGTCTTTGCCATAGTTTTTTGTGTTTGTAAATGGCCAAAGGCAACTTGTTTGCTGATTATGCCAATAAAGTTGAATTGAAAAAAATTTGACCTTCTACCATAGAAGCCATGGTAGGAGGACCACTGTTAACATCTAATTCACTTTTACTACAACCGCATGACCATCATATTTAATCAAATATATCTAACGATCTTTTACTAACCTTACTTCTTCCTTTCTTTTTTTTTCAAATGAAAATATTTCTTGACTCCAATTGGTTTTATAAATTGCATAGATGTTCTTTTAATAGGGCTAATTTTAAATGGTGTGTTTCTTCCTTGAATAGAATTATCTAAACTAGATAATAAATTTTTACTTATTTTTTTAATTGTTTGTAACCCTCTATTTCCCATGACTTGCTTTACATTTTTTCCATGTTTAACAATATCTGTAAATGCTCCAATACTTTCATTTACTCCATCATGTTTAAGTGTATTTAAAATATTTTTACCAATTGGTTGTAATAGAGGTATAGTTTTTTTGTAACACCTTTTATTATACTTCCTACCCCATACCCATATTGTTTACCTCTACCTATATATACTGGCAACATTTTTTTTTTTTTTAATGCAGCTTTACAATTGTAACACCTTTCATAAACTGAACATCTTCACCAGTGTTATCTCTTATTAATATAGTAAGTTTGTCAAAATTAGATTTACTTACAGGTAAATAATGATAATTTGTAAATTCTAAATGATTATTATTATTAACAATTGATGTCTGATATTCAATAATTCTTAATAATTGACTTTCTGTATGCACTACTATTGTGTAATCTACTATATCGCTATAAATGTACAAATTATTAATATTTATATTTAAGTCAATATTATATTTAAAAAATTCTTTTATTTTTAAAAAAATACTCCATAATTTATTACATTTAATCTGTCAAAAGTGTTTAAATCAATAAGATTATCTAAACTTCCTCCAAATGTTTCAATAACGTTTTTTATGAAAAGCTAACCCTATATGATTATTATCATTCGATTTTAAATAAATTATTTTAGTATTATTATCATAAGCTAATTTTATAGCAATACCTTTTTTAGTAGTAATTTTAATCTGTCAAAATTGTTTAAATCAATAAGATTATCTAAACTTCCTCCAAATTTTTCAATAACGTTTTTTATGAAAAGCTAACCCTATATGATTATTATCATTCGATTAAATTATTTTAGTATTATTATCATAAGCTAATTTTATAGCAATACCCTTTTTAGTAGTTTTATGAACATAATAATCAAAAGTTAATAAAGCCTTTGAGAAATGTTTTTCTATTTGTGCATTAATTACCTCTAATAAATGTTCAATATATCCATCATATTAAAGAAAACAACTTTATTAGAATATTTACCTCCAAAAGGTTCTCGTCTCAAATTTACAGCTATACATGGGACTTTTAATTCTTTTTTCATTAAAGTTATATATTTAAAATCTGGGCGAATTCTCTAACCAATCAATTTCTATATTTTTATAATTAACTGATTTTGTTTTAATATTTCTTACCGCTAAATAAAGAATATATCATTGGTATCATTTACATTGACGTGTGATGGTATCATTAATTCAACTAATGAAACTTCTTCTTTTTTTAAATTAATTGTTTTTGCTAATTTAGTTGTAAAATTACTGAATGAATGAATGGTGTTTTACGGTCATTTAAGGTCATGTAGCGCGCCGTGTAAAATTATTATTATTTTTTAATAAATGTTCTGCTTTATCACTTATTAATGTTACATAAAAAGAATTTGTATTATTCATATTCGTAATTGTTTCTTCTCTCTAAAATGTAGTGTTAATATTGTCTTACCACTAACAAAGTAAGTAAATAGGGATACCTGATTCTCCTGTTATAAATATTTTTATTTCGTCAAAAATAGATTTTGATAATGGTAGGTAATGTTTGTGAACACATTCTCTATGTACCTGAAATGATTTTTCTTTATTTTCAAATGGTACTATTCTCAAAATAGGACTTTCTACACCTCCTAATAAACTATAATCTATTATATCGGTATAAATAAATTTGACCCTATATTTAAATCAGGTGAAAAAGGAAAAGAATCTCTGTCATCATCATAAATAATACGATTATTGTTTTTATCTCCTCCTAATTTTTCAAATAAAGAATCTGAAAATAAAAGACCTATTTTACCTACAGTATGTTTTGGATCTTTAAGATTTACAACATAATCTACTTCAGGTCTTTTACTGGCATCTGATATTGATATAGATAAATCTATCTCATTATGCACAAAAGTATACTTTAAACATTTGTATGAAAAAGTATTAATTTCATATACATTATACAACATGACCAATTCCTGAATATACCCCCGGTTTTATACAACATTTAATTCTATGATAGCCATTTTTAATACTATAATTAGAATTAGAAGTTAAGTATAAAATGTTTCCTAATGTTACATCAGAAGTTACATAATAAAAAACTGAATCGTCATTATTTATATTTATAATTTGTGGCGGATGAATTAATTCAACTAAGGCTACTTCCCAATTTTCTTTTTTATATTTATTGATTTAGGTAATTTTGTTGTAAAATTATGTAATATATTATTTGGAAATGTTTCATATGAAGAATCACTAAGTAAAGTTACATAAAACGAATTCATTTTTTCTTATCAATTTGGTGATGGCAATATAATTATATCCTAAAGAACTACTTAGTAATATTATCCATAAATCTTTGTTTGTATCTTGTAAACCTAATTGTATGATAGCTGCTATAATAATGAAATAAATCACAATGATTTGTGAAATAAATATTAATGTATTTTTAGGTTTTCTGTCACCAAATGATAATGTAATATTTGATTCATCGGATGACATTATACTAAATTTGTTTCTGGAATCAAAGAAATAAATGTTTTTGGATATCCCTTCCAAAGTACATTTATTTCCTTTATTTTCTGCCTATTATGCGTGTACGTTTTCCAACAACTGCGTCAATATCATAAATGTTATTGTCTTTTATAGGTTGAATCATTATTTAAATCCTTTATTTTCACTGATACTGGATTTGAATTAGTAATTTTATCAACTTTAAATAATTCAATTGTCCAATTAGGTAAATAACCTTTATCAAAAGTTTGTTTAGTTTTATTAATTCTAACTAAATCATCAATTTCTATTTTATTTGTTTTATTTGTTTTAATATTATCACCAAACAAGATATCAGTTCTTGTTCATTTTTGTCTGTGACTAGTGCAGGAGATGTTTGAATACTTCTATGAAAGCTATATAAGCATGAACTATATCATTTATTTTATCTATATATTTTCTAGTTTTATTATGTGTAAAAAAATTCCAAATTATATTTTTTAAAGTTCGCTGAAAACATTCAACAATGTTTGTTTCGGGATTTTCAGTTGTAAAAACATAAATTTTATTATTTTGTAAAAATGTTTGAAATATTTTATTTTTAAATTCCGAACCTTTGTCTTATTATTTTTATAATGATTTAGGAATTCTGTTCAATTTATTTAAAATAGATTGAAATGCTTTAATCATTGTGTCTCCACTTTTATTTTTAATAGGTATAACCCATGCATATTTTGAAAAACATCTATAACACATAATAGGTATCGAAAATTATTATTAAATTTACTATATTTTTGTAAATCTGCTAAATCAGCTTGCCATTGATAATCAATACCTCCTGAAATGGTTTTTCTTCTTTTAAATTTTCTTATTATAGGTTTATGTAATGTATAATTATTTTGTTTTTGTAACCAATTCTTTACTATATTTAACGAAACATATTTGCCTATATTTTTATATTTTTTAACTGTTTGATATAATTTATTTATACCGGAAAAACTTGATGGATGTTTAGGATTATAATAGATATTTTTTAAAGTAATTTCAATTTTGTTTAATAACCCTGCTTTTAATATGCGTCCCATTTTTGCATTAATTTACCATTTCTTTTTCCTTTATCTATACTGTTTTTTAAACCTGATGTTGACGGGGTAGTCGGAGAATAAAGACTTGAATCTACTATATTATTTGTGTCAAAATATTCTTGATCATCATCATCACCATCATCACTATCTAAACCTCTCTGCATCGCTGTTTATGTCCTATATATTCTTTTGGTATATTAATATCCATTAAGATTTTAGAAAAATAATTCCAACCAGTGTGATTTTTTTCTTTGTCTAATTACATCATTAACTAAATCTATTATATTTGAACCTGCAATTGTTTTTCCATTAATTTCTAAAACACCTTGTTCATCCCATTTTATATTTGGATCTTGTTTTAAAGTTCTAATAATAATGTACCTTTACGCTGCATAGTTTTAGGAATACTTTCAATAATATCATCATTAATACCATGTACATTTTTTATGTCAGTATTTTCAGAAATATTGTTAGGTGTTGGTGTTGCTATATCTTTAGTATGTGATAATTTAAATTTATGTAATGTTTCGCCAAATAATCTTGATTTATCTTATTCATTTAAATCATCTCGTTTTAAAGTATTACCCATTTCGGATTGTAAATTTGACGTTTTACTAATATTAGGATTAACTGGTAAATTAGGTGTATGATGGTTTTTCCATTGATTCATTTCTTCTAATGTTTTCATTGGAACAATAACCATTTGTTTCATATTTCTTTTAAAATAGGTTTAATAACAGTTCCTAATAATGAAAGTAAATCACCACTGTTTTTATTATTTAATATTTTTTTATTTTTTTTAATACTTATTTTATGATCAGCTAATTTTGTATGTGTTTACTATGAGCTTTCAACTGTGATGTATGACCATTTGACATGGTAACATTACCCTTTAAAACATTATGACAACATTCACATATACTATTAATTAACTCATTTGGAGCATGTACAATTATATTTTTTCTAAATCTCTGAGGTGATTTTGACAATGCTATCAACATTTCTCTATTTTTTTTAATTAATGGAACTTTATTAGATTTTACCATTATAAAAAATTAAATTTTTCAATTAAACCTCCAAGTGATCTTTCTATAGCTGGAGCTAACATTGAACCTAGAATCAACAATGGCATAGCAGGATTACCTCCTACTTGATTTCTTCTTCTTTTACCTCTACCTTTATGTACTCTTTTGATACTAATATTATTACTCCTTCTTCTTTTAGGTTTTCTCAATTTTCTTCCAGCCATACCTTCCCGCAGTTTAAATGCAACTGATTTATATCAAATATTTCCAATTTTTATTTTTTTTATTTTCTTTATCCATTTTATTTTTAAATTTTAAAGTTTTTTTACACATTTTTTATTTGTTTTTTTTCTTTTTATTTATTGTTACATTTACTGGTTGAAACGTGATATTATAGGACTAAGAGATCTAGGATCATCATATACATATGACATATTAATAATTGGTGTAGAAGTTCTACTTGGATGAAAAATGATAAATCATCTGATATTTCAGGACTTCCTTAGGGTCAACTTTTGTAGCCGTAAATGGAAATGCACTAGTGTCATTATTATCCATATAGAAACCAGATATGCTTGATATATTTGATATATCATTATTGTTTTGGAGATTATTTATAGATGGTTCTCCAATAAGTTGATAATACGGAGCTAAAGGTAATGGAACATGGGTGTTATTAATATTATTATTAATACTGTTATTAATAAATGCATTATTATATTATTATCAGGTACATTGTCTTTTTCTATGGATGTTAATATTGATGATACATTATTTGGAGATAATGAAGGTAATATAGGTGATGGAGTCCTAGATTTTAAATTTTGATTATCTAAAATAAATGGATTTTCCGATATTAAATCTGTTAAATTTTGGGTTTGTTTTTGATGGTTTACATTTATAACAGGTGTTCCTAATATTTTTCTAAGTAATGGATAACTAGTTGGGTTTTGTTTATTTAATATTTTATTTTTTAATCTTAGTTTTAAATTTGCTGACGATCACTATTTAAAATGGTTTTTCTTACAATATTCATATTTTTACCTATTGGTTTTTTTGCGGTTGGTGATTTTATTTTTTTAGTTCATTTCCTAGGTTGTTTTTTAGCAACTTGCTTTTGTCAATTAGGAGAGTTTTTAGGAGATTTTAAACTTCTAACCATTTTTTTCCCATCCCATTTTATTAGTGTTTTTATTAAACCCCACCCCAAAAAATCCATTCCTCCAGGAGTTAAAATTAATTCTCTCTTTTTATCTAAACTTATATTATCATCAACAAGTTGTTGTCCATACATTTTTGTGTAGGTTTAGGTAATTTACTTTTTTTATCTAAAACATTTTTTGAAGCTAATATAAACCATATCATCATTTGGGATAAACCCGTATTTAAAAAAAACTCTATTTTCATGATTTGTTTCATTCCCCAAATTTGTTAAAGCTTTTATTAATGAACTAGGTGTACCCTCCATGATGGCTAAAATGTAAATGAAAAAATATAAAAAATGTAATGTGTATATATTATAGCTCCTCTATCATCACCTGTTTGCCAATGGTTTTTTCCTGTCACGTGGTATACAATGGAGGGTTGTTTATGTTTTAGCTGGTGGAAATATGTTCGTTTTTTATGGTTATAGGACAGTGCTATTTGGTTAAAATTTAGTTAAGTGATAAGTGATTCATATAGGATGGATTGAATTGGAGGTGACATATATACTTTTCACATTTTGAACTTGATTTAAACGACAGGTATAACTACCTGTGTTACTATTTATAGTAACACGTTATCACTTAGTAAACCGGTTTATTGGATATATAATAGCACACTCCATTCCGCGCTCAAATCGTCACACTTGACTGCACCGCATTAATCGAGTTGTATGGATGGGTAGACGACGGAATAAACGGAGGCAGAGTGATGACAGCTTAAATAATGAACAATCTTGTAAAGCCGGAAAACACGATTCCACTTCTCCAGAACCTTTGAGTTTTAGTAAAATTATAAGTGAGGCCAATAACATATTATATGACGACGATGAGAGTGTGAATTTGGACAATTTACTAGCGCAAGAACACAGTACTACTAGTACATATTCCAGCACAGTTCCTACTGTATTATGTGACGGTGATGATAGTGTAATTTTTGACAGACTATTCGAGCAAGAACACAGTAATACTGGTACAAATACTAGCACGGGTTCTATTGGTCATCCCCGACCAACCATACCCACTTCATATAAACAAGGATCTCAGCTGACGTCTACACCATTACCGAATACTACATACACCAACATGAGTGAGACAGTTAGCACTGCTGAATGTCCGACAAATGCAGACATTATGAAATGTTTACTCTCTATTGACTCTAAACTAGGCCAAATGGACACCCGTTTGAAAAAACTTGAGAGTATGGAAAAGAAAGTTGACAAGTTCGAGAGTGAAATGAAGAAAATGTGGACATATATACAGGACAATGTTAAACGCTCGGACGAAAGGGTAGGCAGAGTCGAGGATAAAGTAGAAAGCACTGACTTTTCTTTGGGCTTAGTAAATGACAAAGTGAATGAAATAGATGCGTAACAACCTTATATTTTCGAATATCCTAGAGTCTGCCAATGAGTCGCCAAATGATACAGAAAAAGAGCTCCGAACATTTCTCACAGATAAGATGAAATTGACAGATCAAATTGTCCGTAGCATACAATTTGAGAAAGTCCATCGCATGGGTGCCAAATCCGAGGGTAGAAGCAGGCGAATAGTGGCCAAGTTCTCACTTTTCAAAGAGCGTGACGCTGTTAGAAAGCAATGGAAAACACTTCAGGGTACTAACTACTATGTCAGTGAACAGTTCCCAAAGGAGGTTGCTGACAAGCGAAGGAATTTACTACCTCTACTCAAGGACGCGAAGAAGGCTGGTAAAATGGCGTGGCTGTCTTACGACACCTTATACATTGACGGCAAACCGGTGCGAGAGGAGAAATAGGGATTCGAGGAGGGTCAACTAAAACTCCTGTCTTGGAATGTTAATGGCTTATCAACTGAAAAGAAACATTCCAATGACTTTGTAAATGCAATTTCCTCAAATGATATAATATTCCTGTACGAGACGTGGGCAAATAAAGATAGTGACATTGACCTTACAGGATATGTTTCACATAATTTCTATCGTAAGTTTCAGAACCGGCAGGCCAGATGATGTAGCGGGGGTGTAGCACTGTATTATAAAGAGCATTTGAAGCCCGGTATTAAGGTTGTTCGGACACATAGTGACACAATCATATGGATAAAGCTAGATAGACTATTCTTTAATCTAGAGAAGGATGTATATTTATGTGGTGTGTATGTTTGGTGCCAGGATTCACCCGCGTATAATATTTCCACGGTTGACCTATTTGAACTAATAGAAAAAGATATACATGACTTTGAGGGTTTAGGGGTTATATATGCAGTAGGGGATTGGAATAGCCGTGTAGGTAATAAGCGTGATTATATCAACTGTGATGTATATAATTGCCATATTGATGATGATGATGATTATATCCCAGATTGTGCATTAGACAGGGTCTCGCTGGATAAATCTAGCAATTGTTTTGGTGTCAAATTTTTAGACCTCTGTAAAGCTACAGGTTTGCGTATAGTCAACGGTCGATTATATCGTGATGCGCCTGGTTTATTCACGTTTGCGAATACACGGGGTGCATCCGTTATAGATTATTTGTTGAGCAAAGAAAAAGATTTTACATTGTTGACTGTTTTTTACATTAATCCATTCAATGAACATAGTGACCATGCAAGTCTATCATTCTCAATTAAATGTGATATTGTATTTCATAAACCTATGTATAAAGACGATGTAGTATACAGGTGGGATGAAAATCACAAGCATTCCTTTCGTACAGGTATTATTGCAAAGTTATCCGACATGAATCATTTGACTGATAATATAGACGTAACTAGCAGGTCTTCAGTAAATGATTTAATGAATGATTTCACTAGTATAATACGGCAAGTCGCCGACCCATTATTTAAGAATACATTTACCCATAACTCTAACGAAAATGTCCATTTTAATGATAAACCGATATGTAGTAATGCGGAATGGTTTGATGACGAATGTAGCCAGTCTAAACGGGATTATATATATGCACTCAAAACTTTTAATAGGCTAAAGACCAGCCATAGTAGGATACAGTTTTGTGATAATAAAATGCGTTTCAAAAAACTATGTCGTAAGAAACGCTGCACATTTGAAGAATTACGTTCTTTAGTGCTAAGTGAAATTGGCATTTTAAAGCGTTCTAAACCGAAGACATTTTGGAAATATTTTAAAAAGAAGAGTAAATCTTCATGCAATATATCTTTAGAAGATTTTAAAACATATTTCAAGGATTTGGGTGCTGATATATCGGGTTGTGAAAACCCAGAAGCAGAATTGTAGTGATAGTGATTTTATTTTGAATGAATATCTTATAGAAAGCATAGATATATTGTCAGCTCATTTATGTGATATTTTCAATGCTATGTTAGATTCAGGATTTTTTCCTGATAAATGGACAGAAGGTATTATTATACCTGTACATAAGAAAGGTGATGTAAATAATGTAAATAATTATAGGGGTATTACGCTAGTTAGTTGTCTGGGGAAGTTATTTACCACTATCTTAAATAAAAGAATTGTTTCATTTTGTGATAATAATGAGGTAATATCAGATGCGCAGTTTGGTTTTAGAAAGGGACGATCAACAACTGACGCATTGTTTATTTTATCCAATGTTGTCAAAATGTATTTATCTGAAAATAGAAGATTATATTGTGTATATGTGGACCTATGTAAATGTTTTGATACTATTTATAGAAATGCTCTATGGATGAAACTTTATAACTGCGGTTTACAGGGTAAAATCCTAAGAATTGTTAAAGATATGTACCAAAAGGTAAAGTCTTGCATCCGCAATTTCAGTAATAATTCTAGAAGTTCTGATGATTGTAGCCCCAATTCCGAGAACCCTTTATACTCTGAATATTTTGAATATGCTGTTGGTTTACGACAAGGGGAAATCATGTCACCGATTCTATTTTCCCTGTTCGTGGAGGACCTATAATTGTTTTTACAAGGGAACGGGGATACAGGCTTATTAATTGATGATATAGCTCTCATTTTGTTGCTATTTGCGGATGATATGGTTATATTTGGTAAGCAAATTTAAATTTATTACATAAATACTGTGAAAAATGGGGTTTACATGTAAACACAGTTAAAACAAAAATAATGGTGTTCAGAAAAAGAGGGGGATTTGAATTCTGGACTTATAATGGAAACAAACTTGATGTTGCAAATGAATTTAATTACTTAGGTACTGTGTTTAATTACACTGGGAGTTTTATATTAAACCAGGAATATCTTACAGGGAAAGCTTTAAAGGCTCTAAATGTTCTTTTAATCAATTGCAGAAAATATAAGTTAAAACCAAGTATTCTATGTCAGCTTTTTGATGCTTTTGTTGGATCGATTTTAAATTATGGTTGTGAGATCTGGGGGTTCACAAAATATAAAGAAATAGAAAGAATACACCTTAAGTTTTGCAAACAAATATTAAAAGTTAGAAACAGTACAAGCTCAGCTGGTGTTTATGGAGAACTGGGAAGATATCCATTGTATATTTCACGCTACATTCGCATTGTTAAATACTGGTATAACATATTGAAAACTGATAACATAATTATTCGACGTATTTATAATGAAGTTTTAATTGATGACAATAAGGGTATAACAAATTGGGTTTCCCACTTAAAAGATATGTTAATTAAGACAGCGGTGTGCTTGATTTATACCATAGTACAAAATCAATTTTTGAATATGAACACTATTTGGATTTAGTCCCAAGTAATTTACGTTTATTTGTTACAAGATTGAGGATATCTGCTCACACACTTCGAATTCACACTGGTAGATATTCCAGAAACCGAATACCTCGAAACGAGCGATATTGTCAATGTTGTAACAGTGGACAAATTGAAGATGAATATCATTTTATCATTGTTTGCCCATATTATCAAAATTTAAGAATTGTCTATGTAAAACAATATTACCGTAACAACCCTAGCATGTTTAAATTTATACAATTACTCAAGTCCGAAAATAAGCATACACTATGTAAACTCGCAATTTTTTACAAATGAGCCATTGAAGAAAGAAATTTTTACTTGAATGCTATTACACATGCTTAATTTAAAATCTATACCACTTAGAAATATGAATAGGCCATTATGCAGTCTTCATTCTAAGAGACCAGTTTTGTTCATCCTCTATGTATGAGTAAATTTGTTTAAGCTCTTCACTGTTTATGACGTGATAATATATATATATTGTATGTAATAATTTGTATATGATGATGTACTTTGTACAAATCGAAATAAATTATCTGTTCTGTTCTGTTCTAGATGATTTGGATTGTTGATACATGTTTTGAGTTATATATATTATACTAGTATTACGATGATGCCCTTTACGTGTAAACCATAATTTGATATTGTCTTCATCAACATCCCCTAACATATTGTCAAAAACTATTAAACATGAAGATATTACATCAGATGTAATATCTTCATCATTTGCAGGTATTCCATCAATAAACCTGATTGAATTACCGTCACTTTCTTGTACCAATCAAAGCTCTTTGATTTTGTGTATGTTTACAGTAATCTTCCACTTTTTTTGCACATGTATAACATAGAGTAAATATCATTTTTTTTATTACAATACAGGCATCCATAATTTTTGAGGGGGTAGTATTTTGCATTTTATTAAACCCTGATAGTGTCTGATATATTTTATCAGATACATATATTGGTAAATAGCAATCATGATCCAACGGTACTATTAATTTACAATATTTACATTTTTAAATCATGGACATATATGATTGTTTTTACTTTCTATTAATAAAGTATCACATTTTTTACATTATTGAACTGAGGCGCATATAATATTCTTATGTTTTCCTTTAATTGTTTTATGATTTTCATAACATGATATACTAACAAACCACCGACTACAATTATTACAATAAATATCTTCTTTTTTTCACATAATTTATGTGAATAACATTTACATAATTATATTATTACATTTATGATGTTCTTTATTACTATAACCTACATCACAATATTCACAAAAATAAATATACTCGAAAAAAAAATATAAATGATTAACTTTACTACTATCAGTCATTTTATATGGTTCAAATAAATGTTCACCTTTTCCATGTTGTTGATGTATTTTAATAATATATTCCGGATATAATTCATTTTGAATTATTTTATATTCTTCAATACCGCATTTTTGATTTTTGTTTAGACCTACTTTATTTACTAGCTTTTCTGCTTCTTGCTTTTGAAGAAGTCTGTCTGTTTTTCTAATTTCATCCCATCTTTTTTCCCATTCATCACTTGTATCAGCATTTAATTTACACATACATACAACAATAGACCTAGCTAAACACATACTATCTTTACTATTTTCAATTTTAATAATGCTACGTTTTATATTTATCATATTATCAATACCGTTATCGGTCCCATGATACATTGTTTTTCTACTACCTCCAATAGGCATTGATGTATGAGTAAATTCAATTCTCAAACCATTACCATGTATTTTAAATTCCTTATTACTCTGCCCAATTCTTTCAATTTCATTTAATAATGTTTCCCCTGATATATTTTCAGCATCATTAAATGGTATATAAATACCAAATTCTAAAGTAGGATGTGTAATAGAAAATCTAATTTTATCATTTGGTTGTACGTTTGATTTTTTGCTTTTATTTGTTTTACTAAATTGTTACATAAATCATTAGTAAAGTCAAATGCTTTATCATATTGATTAAAAGTTAAATCATATACTTTACTTTGTGACCTATATTTTCTAGATTTTCTACTTTGCAATTCATTAATTTTATAATATGTTTTTTTATCATTAGTATGCAATATTTCAGTTGAAGATTCATTTGAAGATTCATCACTACTAGAGGAATCTGAATAATCTACTAATGTTGTAGCCATTATTATGCTGTAAGACTAAATTGCTATTTGATTTTCTATTCTTATATACACTTTTCTTATGTTATTAATAAACATTTCTATTTATATATTAATTATCTATAAATATATGTATGTATGTTCCTTTAATGTCAAACCCCTCGCGGGGACTTAGACATGTTTTCCTGGGCAGGCTTAGCCTACCTAAGCGATTAACCAGTACTAAGCAATGTATGTGAGGTGCCTTGCTCAATGACACTACATACGTGGCCTGACCGAGTATCGAACCCGGGACCGTTCGATTCCAAATCCGACGCTCTACCACTGGACCACGGACGCCACACTATAATATAGGCAATTTACAAATATTATTTATTCACTACTGTTGCAATCATGAATACCCAACAACAAATTAATGAAATGAATGTAAAGATAAATGAATTATGGTATAAAGTATATGGACAAAAATAACATTCATTGTTATATTTGTAAGAAAAGAGGTCACTATGCAAATGAATGTATTAACAAACCAGGAGAACAGACAAAATCTATAAGTAATATAATATGTTATAAATGTAAACAACCGGGGCATTATGCAAACACATGCCCTGAAAGATTAAAAAGGGAGAACACTATCTATCCGTCTTATGATAAACCAGATAAGGATATTACAGATTGTTTGGCTAATGGTAATCAAACAGAAAAAACCCACCGATCAATATGAATGACGATACAACATGAGAAGCGGACAACACTTGCTAGATGGACATAGAAATGGATGATGATATTTTACTTGGAACACCATTTAAGGGTGAATTACCAAATATGACCTGTTCAACACCAACACAAAAAGAACCTTCATGGACTGTCTAGATGATTTCGAGGAGCCGATGAAAAAGAAACCACGATTTGAGACACCTGCAGGCTCATCGCAAAAAAAACTATTGAATCTATAAATATACCCATTGTATGAGAATACAAAAAAGTTTTAAAATGATACAAAGTCAAAAATAACTATTGAATTATAAAAATAGAACTGAGTATAAAAAAACTCAGTTGTGTTGGAAAATATATAATAAAAAACTAGTTGACAATCTGAGAGGTTTTTATCTCATTTTATTATGGGCCCTGAAAAGGGCCGTTGATATATAATAGTTTTTTTAAAAACTATTCTCCGCAATGTTTTCCACGACATGTAGAGCAATATTCACCACTCATCTTCTTCCCACCTCCTGTTGTCAATGTAAACGAGGCTTCATCATCATCATCATCCCAATTTTCGGTTTCTATGACGGGATTCGAACTTTGTTGTGGCGGTTGTTTATTATCCACGTTTTCGGATTCTGCACCAAGAACCGGAGGTCTCGAAGGTCGTAGTGTAGTAGATATTAACTCCCCAAGATGTCTGTGTTGAATCTTGTATACGTCGATTATTTCCCCAAGCCTTTGATATTGAGCTATAAGCCCCTGTATCTGAGTATGATTAATAGACGCCATTGTTGAAATAACAAATGGCAATAGTCCTAACTGCCGGTATTTTTATAGTAAAATATCGGATTGACCTACATAGAAAACTAGGATTGACCTACACTGGGTTTAATGTAATGTTATGTATATTGTGATTGGACTAGATTTTTATCTGGGGTTTAATGTAATGTTATGTATGTTGTGATTGGACTAGATTTGTATCTGGGGTTTAATGTAATGTTATTTATGTTGTAGTAGGACTATATTTTTATTTTGACAAAACTTGAGAGATATTTTCTTATCGAAAATATGTAGGGGCCGTTTTTTTAATTATATGTTTTTTTTTATTTTATAAACATATTTTCCCCATAACCTCCTTGGCCATCATATATTGGTTTCTTTACTTGGGTTACATGCTCATCTTTTTCTTCTCTTTGTTCTGATCTTTTCTATGTTCCTTTTTGTGATAGGGTTCTTTCCTTGATTTGTTATGGGTTTGCCTATGCTTTTCCTCATCTATACATGCATATATTTGTACTGGTACTGGTTTGGTACATACACATACTATAGGCACTTCAAGAGGCTGACATGAGAAGTTTAATTTTATTTCGGATGCTGATATTGTAGACATTTCTTGATCCTTCGTAGCTTTACTATGGAAACCCTTCTCAATATTGTTGGCAATTGTTGCCAAATTAATATTCATTCTTTGGAGTTCCCCATATATTCCAAAT
Organism: Archivesica marissinica; assembly: GCA_014843695.1. Taxonomy (NCBI): domain Eukaryota; kingdom Metazoa; phylum Mollusca; class Bivalvia; order Venerida; family Vesicomyidae; genus Archivesica; species Archivesica marissinica. Next base: position 54,128,093 of record CM026399.1, read on the forward strand.
AGGACTTTAGTTTTCATCTGTGGATCTTCCTTATTGTGTGGCATGTGTTGGGGTGTGTGTTGAGGTTGTTGATACACCATTGTAGGCTGTTGATAATATGTATCAGGTGTTAATACACTATTATTTATAGCTGTAGATAATAAATCTTGCAAGTCTGCCATCGTGAATAGATAAATGACTCTATCTAGCTATAATTATAAGTTTATTTAAAGTCGCCACCGCATAAATGCATTTGGGCGACAAATTAGCTAAGATGATTCAAAGATCAAAGAACCGCGATGGGTTCGACATTAGCGGAAGATAGATAGATAGTTAATAAACTATTAAACTTACAATGCTATGATGTTTAGAGGGCTATGTGGGTTGCATTAATCTCAGAGTGTGTTCGGTTTTCATATCTCCCACTCCCGCTCGCACACGATTGTGTAACAACGGTGGTCGGAGGTAGACCGGGTGAAGAAATTACCCGGTGCAATTACTAGGTCTAAGGAGATTTAGACACAGGTTGGTTAGTAAATTGTTTTGTTAGTTTGTTCTATAGCCGATTCATACTGTATGTCCTTGGTGTGTTTAAAAACCGTGCAGATATTTGTTTCTAGGTAGCATTCAAACCAGTGTAGAAGATAACAAGGATACACACTAGATTTTTTGAAATGTGTGTCCTAAACAAAATGAACAAGAAGTTAGAAGGAGTGAACCAATGAGATGGATGCATGGAACTCTGATTGATCCAAAAAATAAAATAATAACTAGTTTAACCATAACAGCAAATAAATAATATGGAGACAAGTTTTACCTTAATTAGGGATCCTGGGGTATATTTTTATATCAGCATACCCCATCACCAAAATGTATTTAGAGTAGGTGATTTATAATGGGTTGCATAAGGTAGTGAGATAGATTAAATAAAAAAGCAAGACGGAAGATGGTAGAAGGACACTGTCTGTCAGAAGAGTATCAACAGCTCATAAGTGTGTCATTCATATATCCCTAGATCCCTAATGTCACATAGTCAAACCTGCAACATAAAGACTGTCATTATGACATAGCATAAGGACCTCAATTTGAATATTGGTGGATAAAAAAAATGTTGATGTTTATTTTGGATAAACAACAATATGAAGTTACTAGACAGTTATAAGTATATAGGATTTACCAATCCTTGTTACATAAAAATTAGCTAATAATTTCCCGAATTTACTATTGTGTTGAAGTAATCTTATAGATCACATACCAATCACATACCAATACAATTTAAACTAGCTTTATTTAGTTACTTAGTCACAAAACAGTATGGTAAAGCACCCGGCCGGACTGAGCCCACTGGTTGTTCTGCGCGCTGTCATACTACCAATCCGGGTAACTTGGACCTGGGCTCTGTGTCCCAATTTAAATTTCTCAGACAAGTATATTCCCATATACATGTTTACAAGCTTAATCGCTTGGGGATTTTCAAATACTGATTTAATAAATACTATAGTTTCCTATGTAAATGGTCACAGGGGGGAAAGGCGATAATGAGTAGCTAAGGTAAGCTTAGCTATAAGGTAAAAAAAGAATTAGTAAAACAGGAGGGTCACTAATTTAAATGGGATAGGTTGCATATAGCAATGTAATAGCTATTTATGAGCTATTGGATTGACAGGGGCATAGCCAAAAATATGTCTTAATAGTTTAGTTTGGGAGGTAGATACGGTTTGTGTGGGTTTGGATTTTCCAGGTTGTTGTGGATTGTCCCACATTGGTTTACTTATTCCAATGATGTAAAAATGAAGTTGTTGTGATGTTTAAACAACCGGTATTTATGACACTTACAATACTGAATTGCAAGTGATGTTAACTCAAAAAGTTAACAATTATATATTATACACTGATATAATATTATATATATTTTATAACTCTAGTTAATTCTAACTTTTAATGACTCTATTTTCCAATATTGGCTTTTTATATTAGTAAGTAGGTCAATCCGATATAATAATAGTATACACCATACTTTTTACAAATAGTTATTTTTAGCCTGTAGGTCTATCCAATATTATTGTATTATAAAACACAGAGGTGTTCTTCATATTTTACCATTACTGTTATTCAACTCACAGTGAACACAAAACATACGAGATGTCAAACTTATATCAGATGAAGGTTCTAGAGACCATTCAGAGGTATGAGGAGCAGCTATATGAGACTGCCGATTTGTTAAGGATGGAGGTACAATAATTAACCTCAAGAATACGTGCAGCTAGATCTATGCGTTACTCATTAAAACATATTAACGAGTTACGGTATAGACCGTACCCTGCACAGAACAGAGGGTCGATGTCACCAGAGCCAACACATACCTCTCAGACAATACAGAGATCAGAGATGCAGCCAGAACAACACATCAACCCTCAACCATCGATCAACCATACTACCCCATTAAAGGAAGAGACCCCGGTTCGGAGTATTGGGATGCCCCCAAAGGAGGTTTTACCAGAGGGTCCGGTTCGAAGTTTTGGGATGCCGGCAAAGAATTGGGACGAAAATAAAGAAAACATGGCTCCAAATCAGGAAGATGATGATTACGTGCACATGTAATCATCAACTATCAAATGTCACACCATGTGAAGCTCATACAACCCCATGGGGGTTGTTTTGAGTATGGAGTAGACAAATAAAACGGTCCATTTCAGGACCAAATATAAACAGCTCTTTTTAGGGCTATATATAAACGGCCCTTTTCAGGGCCACTACATATTTTCGATAAGAAAATATCTCTCAGGTTTTGTCAAAATAAAAATCTAGTCCTATAACAACATAAATAACATTACATTAAACCCCAGATACAAATATAGTCCAATCACAACATACATAAAATTACATTAAACCCCAGATAAAAATCTAGTCCAATCACAACATACATAAAATTACATTAAACCCCAGATAAAAAATCTAGTCCAATCACAACATACATAACATTACATTAAACCCCAGATAAAAATCTAGTCGAATCACAACATACATAACATTACATTAGTAAACCCCAGATACAAATCTAGTCCTATCACAACATACATAACATTACATTAACCTAGTTCACATTTAATTATCTATACTTATTAACAATATGGTTATATATTTAAAGACATAGCAGGGGAATTTTATAAAATAAAATTTAATAAAACTATTATATTAGAATGTAGTTGCCAATGTTGCGGTAGCAGTATTTGTTTTGATAGTGAATCAGATATCTGGGTAAAACTGTTAGGTTATTTTTGCCATTGGTGTGGTAAAGAAACGTATTACTGTGACCTATGTTATGAAAACAACAATGTCTTACTTATGCATGGGTTATGTTTATTTTGTTTTAATGCAGTATTTAAATGTAGACTACCATAACGCTATACATATTATACGTGTTACAATTAATAGTAAGTAGGTCAATCCAATATTTTCACTATATATACTAGTATTTTATGGTTTCTTCATTATTGTCTATAATACAACAATGCCAGGGTTAATAGATTCCTCAAACGATCCTATGCTAGGTCATGGATGGTGGAGCAACATAATAGGAGTTATTATAAAGGCTTCTGTTTCATCGACACCTCCACCAGCCCATCGACACCTCCACCAGAGAATGATGAGGAATATCTCAAGAGAATGCTTAGTTATGTACCTGTATATGGAGGGTTTACTCCAGTGGAATATTGTGGAGAATCTATCTCTAATGCAATATTTCCACCTGACATAATTAATCCTGTACCAGTGAGGAAATAAAAAAGAACTAAGAAACGTAAAAAGTGTTCTTATTGTTGATATTATAAGAAAAACGGCCCTTTCATGGCCACTCCATATTTTCGATAAGAAAATATCTCTCATATTTTGTCATAATATTGTAACACCCTAGGTGTTAGCTTACCCTCTGAGCTTTATGTTCACCAGGTGTATTTCCATGGAATGTGGTGCTGCATGTTTACTGGCAGCGCTATAGGAATTTGACCGTTGCTCTATGAAACAAACAGAACAACAGATAGCCTTCGAATGTCACCTGTGTTCAGCCCACGTCCTGTGCTCCCGTCTGCCCACTTAATTGACCCCGGTTGACACGTAACAATATTAAATATATTTATAGATCTATTAAAATATTTTATATAAATAATAGAATCATTATATATTTTTTCATTTAGTTATATTATTGCAAAGGGTTAATACCTTCAAATATGAGTTATATGGAAGATAGAAAAACACATTATAGTATCTACAAATGAAGGATTACATTACTCTAAAGTACATCTAAGAATAGACACAGATGTTTTTATAGTAAATGAGGAAATAGCCAGAAAAGTAGGCCCATATGTTAACTTATCAAAAATAACTTCAGATAATATCATAATTTTAGATGGTAAACCATATAACGTTATTATGATTTGCTTTTTAAAATGCACAACTATATTTAGGAAAGGAAATGGATATAAAAAGTATATTAGCACATTATTTATAGAAACAGAAATTAGATATTGTTGAAATGGATGACATAGATTATATGTATAATGCATTAGGTATACCCTATACCAGTTGGTGCGCAATGTATGATGGTTATATTATATCTAAAAATAGGATGGCGTTACCATATGATGTAGACAATATAAATGTACTTGATGTTTTACTACACCGCCATTCAAATAGGTATTGGTAGTATAGTTAACATGAACCATATAGTAAATACAGGGTTGAGGATCGTTATTGCTCGGAATGTCTTCATACTAGGTTTAGGGTCTGATGTTTTGATTGAAATGGTAAATGAAGAAGTATTGCGAAAAGCAGACAAAGATGTAGATTTAACAGAAGTACATCTAGAAAATTTGTTTCTAACTTACAATGGTAAAGCAATTGTAAACTATTTTAAAAATATGCTCGCAAATGTACATTTACATTTGGGGAAATACATAGATATGGAAAGTGTTATTAAGCATTATTTATATAAAAGAGACATTGCGATTGTTAAAGATTTGATATAGAAGATGTATGTATCAAACTTGACATGACCGATTGGGATGCAATATATGATAAATATTTAAAAAAGAACAACATAGCACCAGGTGATAATGATTACATAAATGTATGTGATGTTATACTGCAACATCATTTAGACAGAGAGTGGTGAACAAATGGATGAAAGAATAACAAACGATATGGTTTTATTTTATGGACAAAACAGTGTTTTCAGTAATTTTTATCCTGCAGAATTTATAGATATAGATGGAGTGAAATATATATGTACTGAACAATATTTTCAATATAAAAAAATGCTGAACTGCCAAGAACATAACATCGCTGAGAATATCCTTAATTCTACTAATTCATATGAAATAAAACAACTAGGGAGATCAAGATCTACAAACTTTGATGTACAACAATGGAATAGTGATTCATAACAAGTACTTTTTGAAGCAAATTGATTAAAATATAACCAAAATGATGACTTAAAATGACTTGATGATAATAAAATTATTGCTGAAGCTAATCCAAGAGACTATATTTGGGGGATTGGTTTAAATATGTGGAATAAAAATGCTACAATACAAGAACATTGGAATGGACAAAATAAATATGGGGAAATATTAATGAATATTAGATATTTTATTATGAAAAAATAGTTAATAGTTAATAGTTATAATTAGTAAATAAAATTATTTGAAAAAATATTATGTGTTTTGTTTTTAGTAGTCACTAGGGTTGGATTATTAGAATGAAACAAGATGTTTTTTATATGAAGAATAATCATAATCCAATCAGAACGCTCGTTTCAACGCGAATTGCGCCGCTTTAGAAATTTTCAAAACAAATTGAAAATGCTACGAAATCTCTTTTTGACGTACATTTTTGCCGAATAAACCTACACGTTAGTGGAAACACATTTTATTGATTCACATTTTATTGATTCACAGTTAAAACACATTTTATTGATTCACATTTTATTGATTCACAGTTAAAACTCTCCCATCGAAGATTTTTGTTGTTGCTGACAGAACCCGTGTCCTAGTATGGAAATGTGACCTGCTATGGCCAATGTCTGTGGCAATTGTTTGCAAAGTATACATGCATGCAGCTTAACGTTGTGTTTTATTTGAAGAACAATATAAAGACTCTGGATAGGCGTTATATTTGGACAGCTTTGTACAACATTGTTTCAGATAGGGCCATTTTACTGATCGATGCGAAATCTGACATCCCACAGAGTAGAATCCCTGTACTTAAATATATATACATGTACTAGTACCCCCAAACGTGCCGAATCCCTGTGTTCCAGACCACTGTATCAATGACACCGTTTGACCTAAAATATCCATTTTCAACAATAAGTTTTCTTAATGTCGGCTAGCTTCTTTTGAGCACCGTTAAATTACACCGTTTTACGAGACGGGCGATAATTCTTCACATTTCCGGTTCTTGAATGCTTGCTGGAAATAAATGGTGGCCACTGTTGGCGGCTGGCTTGTGCTTTTTGGCGGTAATATCTCCTAACGAAATGTCATTTCACCGTATTATTGTCATATTGTAGTTGTCGCACAGATATGTATATATGTTCCATTAATGTCAAACCCCTCGCGGGGATTTAGACATGTTTTCCTGGGCAGGCTTAGCCGACCTAAGCGATTAACCAGTACTAAGCAATGTGTGTGAGGTGCCTTGCTCAATGACACTACATACGTGGCCTGACCGAGTATCGAACCCGGGACCGTTCGATTCCAAATCCGACGCTCTACCACTGGACCACGGACGCCACAGGTAGGTTGTACATTACGAGCATTTCAGTGAAGTTCGTGTCCATCGATGACCGGATGGAGACTACTAAATTGTCATTTCTATTAATTGAATTAGTTGGTCTGTGATTGCCTGCCCCTGCATAAACTCTGCCAACTGGTCATCTTCTCCAGTCGATAGTAGTATGCTAAGTGAGATGTCCCTGATCCCAGTTTTCAGGAATATGTTTGACCGCATTATTTCTCGGAGCATTTCATTTTCTGGGCAGTCTAATAAATAACGTGCAATTGATTCCGACTCGCCGCATGAGCAGTATGGGTCATCTTTCAGACCCACTTTATGACGGTGTTCTTTTAAATTACAGTGCCCACTTTGTAGTTGCAAGAGCAGACGCTGTGGTGTATTTTGGCTAATGCACTGGAGGCTGAGGTGGATATGCTTGGCTTGGACGTTTGGCTTCAGTTCATGCAGGTATCGTCCTTTATCCGTAGTGTCCCATCGTCTTTGCCATTTTATGTGCAGTGCTTTCTTTGCAGCCTTTCTTACATCCGCCTGTGTTATTGCCTCTCAATTTCCATCTTTTCGGCCTCTTTCGCAGCCTCCTTTGCTAGCTTGTCTGCAATCTCATTCCCAAGTAATGTGTCATGTGGAGGCCAGTCAAGTTGGATGAATGTACCCAGGCCTTCCAGGCCAGTCCATAGGAGCTTAATGTCTTGCACAGCTTTAATATGCATCTTACAATCCCAACCAAGCATAAGTATACCTATAGCTGATTGACTGTGCTCTTGCAATATGAACTGTAATGTGATCTTGATCGCAATTAGCTCACCAATCAGGATTGAGGCAAGCTTCGATATCGGTTGCTTAATCTCTCTGTGTTCATCGTTGGGCATAAATATACAGACATAACGATCAAATGGAATTATTTGACTAGTGCCAATATCTTAGAGATTGAACGAGCTCACAGATTTTGCGTAAAATATATGCAAATGTTGCCAATTTATGTGATCAATAACGTTGCATTGCAGTCAATTGCAAATGTGCCGATATCAACTGAAATAGACTATAGAAAATTGCAATTCCTTGGACAGTTATTTACAGTTACTTCCATGTCAATATCTTGCAAAACAGATTTTTACCAATAGACTCGTCCGATATAATAACTGTAGGGCTTCTTACCGGATATGTTCCGTCTTCTCCACAAGTACAACCTATTAGACTACGTGAATATCTATTTTGAAAGTGCCTCATTCCCTACAAAATGTGTGTGGAAGTCCGTTCTCAAAAGACATGTATATCAATATGAACACAATAAATGTATGATAAATTTAGAGAGTGAATTAACGCCGCGGTTATGTAACAGTGTATTCCCTAATCAGGGCCCTTGTCTACTCTGGCGAATTAGTCGCAAATATCCAAATGCAAAAAGATTCTGTGTTACTGCCGTATATGTGTTATGCAAATTATTGTCATATAACCGTAGTGAGAAAGTTGAAAATATTCTTGTCCATAAAATTCTTTTCTGCTGTTGTAACGAAAAACTTCGGACATATTTATGGCAAGATATTGTGTCATATGCACATATTGCATTATATTTGAAGTTCATTACTCAAGAGCCAGTCATACAGATATATGACCTACTGTTCGGTCTTCAGCAACACGGTGTTTCTGATTATGCAAATGAGAGAATAATATTAGCCAGTGTTAAAGCATTTCATTCAATGCTACTTTAGAACTGAGTTTCTGCTAATGACTGTATCTGGACATATGCAAATACATTGTTGAATGCATATAATAACATTATGTAATTAAGTACATAATAACGTTTCATACACTTAATTCACATGCATTATGTACCATTGTTTTCACAATACATATTACAATTGTTCGTACATGATTCCTTAAATAATTCTTGTATTTCGTTTCGTCAAGGGTTGTTTTACTGGTTATCAAAGATGCATTGGAGAACGTCTTGTGAAATATACGTACATATGTAATAGCTCTGATTGATGATAATATGTAATTACTTCATTTATGTATATACTACAATATATGTCATTTATGTTTGTCATTTCAATGTCTATATGTTTTGCACTTGTATGTGCTTTTGTGTAGCTCTCCCGTCAGTGGAGGTAATAAAGATATAACAATTCCTGGTTACTTTGCACGAAGTACAGTTAATGTCCAACAATTCTGTAATCTGTTCCACAATCCACGTCTTCCTGGTTACTCTTGAAATAATCCACGAAAAACGAAAAGACGCAACGCTGAGAATTGTACCTTCCAGAACATCGTACATAGTCCAATTTAAAGTAATCTTTTGGTGTACATTCCAAAACACTGTACATAGTACAAATTAAACTGTAATCTTTTGGGCGCCAATGTAGCCTCTTGGAATTACTTAGGTCTTATTCTTGTTCAACAACAAGCCATGGTACATTCCGGAAAGCCTTGTAATAAATGAATTATTGGATCTATGCAGATGTGTTGACCGTCACATAGTCCAAATCATCATTCGGTAGCGAACCCACCCCCTCAGGACATATAATTACACAAAGAGCTAGTCAGCAGGGGTACTTGTCCAAGATTAAAGGACAGAATAACCGAGATGCTACATCAATACGGCAGTTTGCTATATGGTAGGGAGATGGACAACGTCAGGAGGGAGATGGTTCAAATGATAGATTGTTCTTGGGAAATGGGAAAACTTGTCTGTAGTTGCTGTAATTAACCTATTGCTTAAGGAATGACAGCGGTGTGCGTGGCGGGGGAGGGGAACTAGGTAATATATTTACAAACATCTTAAGCACGTTTATAAAATTTAATAGTCCGCATTTAACCAGTACTTTTCTGAATAATACCATATATGCCATCATTTCGTCCCCCTATAATTATATAACCCTAACCCTATATATGTTTCATAGTTGCATAGCTATGCTTCGATTACAATTTAATTGAAGCTATGAAATGTATTTGAACTGGCCATTTTCATAAGAACACTGGTCCTTTCTCAAGATGTTCTGTCATCTATCACATAACTTTGACATTTTCTTCTAAATATGTCATGATGTTGCATAAAGCTGCAAAACATATATACACAACTCAGCTCTGAACAAAACATAATAGTTTTCACTCACGTTCACAAGTACATTAAAGGACACAAAACAGTTTGCATAACACCACATGAAACAATTGCCGTATGGAACGCCTACTCAGTTTCCGTACATGCACGAGCCGGTAGCATCTGCATCTGATTCGCTCTCCTAAATTTCTTGTTTTGTTTTCTCTTTCTCCAATCCAATATTATCATAGCTAAGTGTGGTGGTGTAGTTGGATGATCAAGCACAGTTGGTTACCTTGTTGCACAAACCACCATCAAAATTATTCATACCTTAATATATATTTCAAATTTGTTATTATTTTCTCACATTCTAACATTAATGAGTTACTCAATAGTTGACAGTAATTGTGTTGCCTAATATAAACGGTATATTTTGTAAATGATTCGTGGGAAAGAGGTAACCATATAAGCAAGTTGCTTTCTCCTCAAGTATGTACATATTATTATTATTATGTATACCAGACTATGCATATTCACAGAAATAAATATTGTTTAAACTAACATAATTATATACATGTGTTTAACTAGAATACTATGGCATAAATTGTAACGCTTTTAACTGGATTAACGACTTTCTATCAGATAGGACCCAGACACAGGGATTCGGCACGTGTCCTACCTAGTATGGAAATGTGACCTGCTATGGCCAATGTATGTGGCAATTGTTTGCAAAGTATACATGCATGCAGCTTAAAGTTGTGTTTTATTTGAAGAACAATATAAAGACTCGGGATAGGCGTTATATTTGGACAGATTTGTACAAAATTGTTTCAGATAGGGCCATTTTACTGATCGATGCGAAATCTGACATCCCACAGAGTAGAATCCCTGTACTTAAATATATATATATACTAGTACCCCCAAACGTGCCGAATCCCTGTGGACCCAGACTGTTGTCTTGGAGGGTGAAATGTCAGACACTGCCACTGTTACATCGGGTGTACCCCAAGACACAGTTCTGGGCCCACTCCTATTCCTCATCTACATTAATGATCTATACGAATATATCCAACATAGTACCCTTCGTCTCTTCGCTGATGACAGCATCATTTATAAAGAAATTAAAACACAAAATGACACCACATTACTCCAAGAAGATATTGATTCAGCTGGTAGATGGGAGCAAGATTGGCAGTTAGATAGAAATTGATTCTCTTCTATATAATAATACACCAAATAGTAGCTGTAAACATTCCCATAAACCTTTTGATACCCGTAGACAACATAGCCAGACACACAAACCCATATTGTTATAAACACATCCCTGTCAACAAAGATTCATACAAATTCTCTTTTTATCCAAGAACCGTCATCCAACTACAACTGGGAATATGCCCGCTCAACTATATTCCAAAACAGTAGTACCGGCAACTGCACAGAAACCTCCAGAAAGAGAGCCCCTGCCAGAAAATCCCGATCAAACGGCTGACATTGTGATTACGACGCTAAACACTAAACTACCAGGACTCAACATCAAGAGAGAGGATATTGACATGTTCCATCGGCTTGGAAGGAAAACACTAAACTACCAGGTCTCAACATCAAGAGAGAGGATATTGACATGTGTCATCGGCTTGGAAGGAAAACACTAAACTACCAGGTCTCAACATCAAGAGAGAGGATATTGACATATTCCATCGGCTTGGAAGGAAAACACTAAAACCAAGACAAATCATAGTCAAGTTTACATCGAGACTTGTGAGGAATTCTGTAATGAGGAGGAAAAAATCACTTCCGAAACCTATATTCATATCAGAGGACCTCACCAAGATGAATCAAAATGTGTTAATGTGTGTGAAGAAAGAGATGACAAGTGATATAGAGTATGTGTGGTCACGGAATGGAAGTATTATGTATAAATACAGAACTGGCGGTATCCATCGTGTACAATGTAGTGAATATAGCCACTGGTTAAACATGCCGTTCCCTCAAGAAGCTGAAAATAATCAACGTCGGTATTAAAACATTGTATGACTACATTTGTATGACAGATTAGTAAGAATACCTTTAAATTTTTACCTGCGTTGAAGCGTACGAATGAAATCGACACGATCGTTATCATGTGATCAAACTGTTATCAACTGCGAACAGTAATATATTCGCCTATAACTTTAATATCATTCTCCGCACAACATAAATATCGTACCAGAAGTTGGCTTCATGAACGCTCTTAACTTTATGCAACAGCAATAATTTCTCTGGAATAATTAAAAATACTGACAAATAATGCTAATATATAAAGTTAGGTTATATATTTTTGCGTTGTAAAATGATGTGCTCATACGTATGTTTGCTTCATCTTATAGAAATCTGGCACTTTCGGGCTTCATATGTTAAGTTCTCGCTCACGTTTGTTTGTGAAAACAGCTCCTGCTATTATTATGTACAAATTGTTTGTAACATTGGTTGGTATTTATAGAGATGTTGGCGCTATATATAAGTAGACATACATATTATGTAAGAATCTTTGCGTACCTGGGATCGTCTAATTTGGCTCTGACCTCTGGCGCTTTGCTCTGTTTAGACATATTTATTATTAATGCATGCAGCAATAATGTGTCCAATCAGGTGTCTATTCTTCAACAATCTAAATAATATCATGCTTGTATTTCGTTTCGAGCAAGCATTAATATTATGTTGATAAACGCTTTACAATACACATCCCAGATGTTTTTCTTCTTACAGGAAGAAATACTTTATTGGGACGGTATATTCACATGACTATTCAAAATAATAATACGATGTGAGGTTAGCAATTCCGGTGCGTTTTTTGATGAAATCCATGTATGTAATTTCTTGATAAATGATGAAATCCATGTATGTAATTTCTTGATAAATAACATTGTGTAACATCATATTTGCTTTACCTATATGTATGTGCATAAACAGATGGTATTATGATCATATATAACGATATCAAATATTACACATCAGTAAAAGTGCTAAAGTGTTTTGCATAGGAACATAGCGCAACGACCAGATGTTGTAACGCGGATTAATCCCTTACCTTGTCCGCCAGTATGCCGATGTATATCTGAGTGTGCTTTCGTTCGTCTGCTCATACATACGTTCCAAGCTCATTGAGTGAGGGGCAGTTGATACACTAATAGATTATCAGGGACATGGTCCGGGAATGTTCTTCGCTATGACAAGTCTAGGCATTAAGGTGTTTTTGATGTTGTTGTTGTTGTTGTCGTTGTTGTTTACAGGTGCGGAACTATATATTAGTACAGTTAGCGTTGGGTCCACTATCTTTGTTACATATACATTCTATTATAGATAATAAATTGATACAACACAAGTATGACACATGTCACAGAAATTATCGTGACTAAAATATTACATGTTCTTCAGCAATATATTATAATCCTTATGAAATATTCTTTTGTAACCATGAAAGGGCAAGTCAACTTGATCAAACTATGTATGTATCATAGAGTCACGATATATATGTCTGTATGCATACCATGTTTATTATGTTAGTAATTATTGATTTATGGAAGTTTGGGTGTGGTAGCCACACATACACATGGATAGTGTGTCATAAATACACAACCTGTATGTGGGCATACACACACGCTTTTGTGCGTGCTGGTGTGTGATGGTGCGTGTGCGTGTGCGTGCATGAGTGTGTGTTTTATTTTTGTATATAGAGATACGACACATGTTTCTGTCCAGTCAATTGACAATAAGCAATAACGTTTTTTTATTTTTTGTCTCTACCGATTTGTCTTAGGATATATATCAGCTTCATTGATTCATTGATATATGTGTACTTGTACGTGTATACAATGTATGTGCAATATATACTGATCTATCTATTTGCTGTAATGTATACGCAACCTATCCCATACACTTTCATGTAACGAGTACGCTTTTTTCTGACCTTTTTTTTCCTGGAAGATATGATTTATTTGTATTCTTACAGTGGTCATGTGATGCAACATCCACTTGTAACAAAATTTCGCTTCAGGCTATTGTCAATTTATACTTGCCCACGACCGAAGTACCTGCGAATATGAAGTGTTTAAAAAAACATTATTTGATCGTTTCCTTTAAGTCGCTTAAATCTCTCTTGTACAGTGTATTATGGAGTCCTTAATATGTACTCTTAATGTTAGGGGATTCAGAAATACACGAAAACGATTAGAAGTGGCTAAAAAGTTAAGATGTTTCTATTTGTCTTTTGCAAGAGACGCACTCAACAAATGATATTGTTAAGAAATGGAAGTCAGACTGGAAGGGTGATGCTTATTTTAGTGGTACAAAGTCTAATAGTGAAGGTGTAGCGATACTTCTAAACATAGCTGGGTCCTATACCGTCCACAATTTTACAGAAATAATAAAAGGCAGACTAATTGCACTAGAACTTAAAATAAATGATCAAGAAATTACAATAATAAATATATATGGACCAAACAATGATGATATCAATATATTTATGGAACCAGAAGATTTTTTACATACAAACGACGATAAAAATTTCATAATAGGGGGCGACTATAATACGATATTAAATATTCATCTGGACAAAAAGAATGGCCGAAAGGACACCCATACCAAATGTAGAAACAAATTAAACAATATAATGCAGCACTTAACAGATATTTGGAGACATCTCAATAAATCGTCGCTACAATATACATGGCACTCTAACACAAAGCCTCCGATATTTAGCAGGTTAGATTTCTTTTTAGTGTCTGAACATTTTTGCAACATTACAAAGGCATGCAATATTAAACCAGGATACAAGACTGATCATTCCATAGTTTTAATTAATATAAGTTTTATTAACCAAGAAAGGGGACCTGGCTACTTCAAAGTAAACAATAGTCTATTGCTTATCAATGAGTACCAAAGTATAATAAAGAATAGTATAAAGGAAACAGTTCAATTCAATCATGCTGCTAGTCCAAATGTTTTATGGGAATTGATTAAAGGAAATATAAGGAATGCAACTATAAAATATGCTACACGTAAGAAAAAACTTGACATAAAAGAGGAAGCCAGACTAACTAATGAAATAGAAGAACTTGAAAATAAACTAATAACATCAAATATAAATGTAGATCAAAATAAAGAAGATCTAATACATAAACAACAAGAAGTCAATAATTTATACGATCAACGAGTCAATGGTATGATGATAAGATCAAAGGCCTTACATATTGAAGGAAATGAAAAGAACACAAAATGTTTTGCAAACCTTGAGAAACGACATGCGGAAAAGAAAACTATTACAAAATTATATGTAAATGAACACGAAATAGTAGGTTCCAAAAACATCTTAAATGAAGAAGTGATTTTCTATAAGAGTCTCTACAAAAAACGTGATATAGCAGCATCAAAGATAAATTTCTTTAATCAGTCAGTAAATAAATTGTCACATACTTATAGCGTAAATTGTGAAGGTCTATTAAATGAATACGAGTGCTCGAATTCATTACTTGAAATGAAAAATAATAAAAGTCCTGGTTCGGATGGATTAACAACTGAATTCTACAAACTATTCTGGAATGATTTAAAACAATATTACGTCAATTCGCTAAACTGTTCTTTCTGTACTGGTGAGTTAACAGACCTCCAAAAACAAGGCATAATAACATTACTACCAAAATCAGGAAAAGATCATACATCACTATCAAATTGGCGTCCAATCAGTCTTCTTAATATTGATTATAAGATTGCTACCAAAACAGTAGCCAACAGACTGAAAAGTGCTTTACCACACATTATTAGTCCTGAACAAACTGGTTTTATGAAAGGTCGTTATATCGGTGAAAATGTCCGTTTAATATTTGAAATAATTGAATATCTTGAAGATAAAAACCTTCCCGGCATCATATTCTTCTCAGACTACGAAAAAGCATTCGACAGTCTCAGTCATGATTTCATATTTAAATGTCTGCAACATTTTAACTTTGGAGAGAATCTTATTAAATGGGTAAAGCTATTCTACAATAATGTAAACAGTGTAATAATAAATAACGGCCATATGTCGGAATCGTTTCAGATTGAAAGAGGTGTAAGACAAGGTTGTCCTCTGTCATCTTCTCTTTTTATTATATGTATGGAAGTACTTTCCAGCGTAATTGCAAAATATATAGATATTAAAGGAATTACCATCAACAATAGAGAAATAAAACAAACGCTTTTCGCAGATGATGCCACATATATCAATAATGGTGAACACAAGTCATTTGAACGTTTAATAGAGGTCATAACCGAATTTGGAACGATTTCAGGTCTTAATCTTAACACTTTCAAGTCAACAGTTCTCAGAATAGGTTCATTAAAAGATGCCAACATAAGATATCGCGATGATATAAAATTTACCTGGACAAATCAAAATGCAAAAACTCTGGGAATGGTTTTCAGCACAAATAAAGAACTGAACATTAAGTTAAATCTAGAACCAAAACTACAAGAATTTAAAAACTGTTTGAAGCAATGGCAACACCGCAAATTAACACTTCTAGGCAAAGTAACTGTAATCAAGACCTTTGCGTTACCAAAATTAGTATATCCATTTACCGTTTTATCTAACCCTTCGGAAAATATCATGAAAGACATCAATAAATCCATATATAGTTTTCTATGGGATGGTAAACCGGACAAAATTAAACCAAATGTGTTGAAGCAACAGTATGAAAAAGGAGGTTTAAAGGTAACTGACATTCAAGCATTTCTTTACTCAATTAAAGCATGTTGGGTGAAAAGATTTTTAAATAAAGATAATAAAGGGTTATGGAAATGTTTCTTTGAATCACCTCTTCAAAAATTTGGAGAAGATTTTATCTTTGAATGCAACATGTCATTAGCAGATATTAATAACATATGTTTTAAAAACAATTTTCTGAAAGACGTTTTGTATGCATGGTTTAAAGTAAATTCCGATTTCGACAAAACCAATGATACTGTAAGAAAACATAATCATATAGAACAACTCGGATATTAAAACAGAAGGAAAGACATTATTTATAAAAAATTGGTTTGATAAAGGAATGAATTATATAGAGCAATTATACGATTTTCGAAACAATTTTTTTTTTCATTTAATGAAGCTAAAACAATATTTGATATAAATGAAGACCTATTTCTAAATTACTTCAACCTGACTAAAAGTATCCCAAGGAAATATTTAACCATCTTAAACCCAGAAATCTTAACACATGCCAGAAAAGAAACATTGTTAGACAAATTGGTAAAATCTAGAAATCCTAATCAACTTCTATATCATATACAAATACAAGCAGCAAGTGAAGAATCTATAACCTCAGAACAGAAGTGGAATACTATGTTTCCAAAACACATCCTGAATTGGAAACATATTTATTCACTAACATTTGAAGCTACAATAGATACTACATTAAGAAGTTTTCAATATCGCTTTCTAATGCAGCTTATCCCAACAAATACATACTTATTTAGATGTAAATTGACTCCAACTAATATATGTGAGTTTTGTAACATGCATGTCGAAAGTATCGAACATATGTTTTGGGAATGTGCATACATCCAACAATTATGGAATAACCTATCTCAATTTTTAAAATCCAAGAATATTACTGTTGTGTTCAACCTAGCAGACATATGTTTTGGTAGAACACAACATTCTAAATCATACAGATGTATAAATTACATTATTATTTTGTGCAAATTTTTTATTTTTAGAATGAAGTATATGAAAACTATTCCCCATTTCGACCATTTTAAAAGATACTTAGATATAAGAATTAATCTAGAAAAGGCCATAGCACTGGAAAGAAACAAATTAGAACAACACAATCGGAAATGGTCTCTTTTTTCTTAAATCATGCACTGAACCCAGAGTTTAAAAAGATAGTACATTAATATTGTCAAATGGAAACGATCACTTATACCCAACTACGTTTATGCTTTTTGCTGTTTTTTTTCTCCTTGCATTTGTCCATCTATCAACATGTTAAGGAATATTGGTACTCTTTCTGTCAAGGTACGTTATTCTCAATCAAAAACATTTGTAAAATACATATTAATAACTAATAATACATGTAATGCTTAACAATATGTGATATCAATTTATGCATAGATGTAATGCATGTATGTTACCGGGGTGTCTTTCGCCATTCTGCTACGAAAATAACACCAACGATTGTTCGAGGGTTCTAATCTATGTTTATTGTTCAACATATTCACCAGTCAAATTCCACAACCGACTCGCTGAGTCACTCTGAAAGTACACATTGAGTATGCGATACTTTAGATATACAATACTTATAAAACAATCATATCTGCATTTACTGGATATATCTATGTACCATAGATATATCAACACTCGCATTATATACTATACATGTCATCAATTATGTACTGATAAACACAGTCAACATTACTTTCATCATAAATGATTATACATGTGGATGTGTCTAGTGGCTAGTATCTATACTTACAATAAAGTGTATACAAATGAAACATCACAATTACATATGCATGACCAACTTACCAGTCTAAGGGATTGAGTGTACCTCCACTTCACCATACAGACTCCACATACACAGTGATAAGCTGGTGCTGGAAGTTAGTAACAATGCATATTAAACAGTGTGTAAAGTTTAGAGAATACATAGTGTGTAGTTTTATTAGAGTCAAAACTCTGTGCATAACACTGCCAGATTTAAACCATATTCAAACAAAAGTTACTTAAATAAATAAATCAACAACCAGCTAACTGAAACATACAACTTATTGTTTATCAACCTCAATAGATAAATAGGTACTAACCATCAAAGATATCCATTTATTTTATACTATTAAAATTTGGTAAAAAACCATGACTGCTGCTAAAGACACCAAACAAGCAACTGAGTTCTGATTGATTGAACTGAGTCATGTGACACTTTTGGCGGGAACTTAAAATAGAATTTTATCAATCAAGGGAAGTAACTCATATACAGACATGTCCAAAAGTACAGTCTGTTACATGTATAATATGTATGTATGAATGTATGTATGTTATCTATGTATCAAAATAAAGGAGGTTACCCGATAGGGGCCTCAACAAATAAAAAAAAGGATAAAAATAAAAAAAAGAACCGTCATCCAATGGAACTTGTTACCACTTGCTGCACATGAAGCAATAACAGTTGGTGGCTTTAAAGCACTTATCCTCTGTTTCTGCCCTCCCAACCATGATCTAAAGCATTCATTCTATGTACAAAATCTTAAACAAGCACTGTAGTATATTTGTCTTTGGACATTCACTTATTTGTTAATTAATCATTGTAAATATCATCATCTCAAAATTCACAAGCGACGACACATAATCCTCAATGTATGTATGTATGTATGTATGTTCCTTTAATGTCAAACCCCTCGCGGGGACTTATACATGTTTTCCTGGGCAGGCTTAGCCGACCTAAGCGATTAACCAGTACTAAGCAATGTGTGTGAGGTGCCTTGCTCAATGACACTACATACGTGGCCTGACCGAGTATCGAACCCGGGACCGTTCGATTCCAAATCCGACGCTCTACCACTGGACCACGGATGCCACAATATTGAGGGAGTGCCGAAATTACCAAGAAGAAGAAGAAGAAGAAGAAGAAGAAGGAAGAAGAAGAAGAAGAAGAAGAAGAAGAAGAAGAAGAAGAAGAATTTCTCCATTTTAGTGACGCCATTTTCTGCCCATTATCTGTAATTTTCTGTAGTTTTCTGGCCTTTTTTTACTTTAGTCAGTATTGTGCTCATGCGGAATCATTCAGACACTATCAATTCAATTATTTACAAAATTATCCACAAAATTATGATTGGGTTTCTGCTGTATTCTTCCTCCTGGTAAGTGGTTAATGCTATGATTGACATTAATGGAACATCTCTACATCTACATAGTTCTCCAAACACTCAGCCGGGAGTATGACGGGGAGGCGTTTGTCAGTGACAGTGGTTAAAAATCTCAATTATCATTATGATAGTGAGATAGAGATAGTCCAAATACTATGCTCGGCGTATTCGGACTATTCCTATGCTCGGCGTATTCCTATGGCGGCCTAAGCTCGGCGTATTCCTATGCTCTGCGTATTCCTATGCTCTGCGTATTCCTATGCTCTGCGTATTCCTATGCTCGGCGTATTCCTATTGCTCTGCGTATTCCTATGTTCGGCGTATTCCTATGCTCGGCGTATTCCTATGGCGGCCTAAGCTCGGCGTATTCCTATGCTCTGCGTATTCCTATGTTCTGCGTATTCCTATGCTCGGAATACATGCTCGGCGTATTCCTATGCTCGGCGTATTCCTATGCTCGGCGTATTTTTTTCCCATTTACGTCCGTATTTAAATAGTGTTAACCTATTTTCGTTGACAGAGGTGAAGCATGGTTCAATAGCATTCCATTGTGCGTACCGGTAGCCTAATGCTACTGTCACCTAACTGGTTCAATAGCCGAATATAAACAGACAACTTGGAAAAAGTGGAAAAAAAATTCTCGACCGAAATGTGCGGTTTATGAGCATTTCAGGTGGCTATCCGGATTGTAAAAAAAATGTACAAATAACCAGAAAAAAGTTTCTTATGAGTTGTAATATTGTTAGTTATTGATGTTACTAAGTCAAAATAATATATTCAACATTTACCCATGCATAATCAAAAATTTCATGTACGCCGTACATAGGTGCCCTAAAGTATCTAGTTCCCCATGGAAACAGGTGCCGTTTCGATAGCTGTATTTAGGGCCTTTTAGGCGCATGGTTACGTAATGAAGCTAAAATGTTCAACAACAATTTTATGAAAGTTGTGTTCACAACTTAAGACAATAATAATATACGGCAAGTGCATTTAACTTTTTTTATAGGCCATGATATGTAGGATTTACGCCGAGCATAGGTTCCACCACTCTAGACTTGAAAAATGTGACATTTTACTATCAAGGGATTTTTCAAAGTCTAAACTCTAAACCTCAATTACGCGTAGCATATTTTATATTCTAAAAAGTCGTTTTTATAACTTCAAATTGTTAACAAGATGAACACACATACCGTTGTTTGAATTCTGCACAGTCTATTATCTCTTGACACAATAGTATACATGAAATGGAACGTTTAAATTTCATGGCAGAGATTCGCCATTCGAAATCGGCCATTTTGAATGTTTGATTATTGCGAAAAACAAAAATAGAATCATTAGACGAAAATGTTTACAAGATTTATCTATCTATCTTCCTCTAATGTCGAACCCCGCAGGGATGTAGACATGTTGCGCGTCAAGAACCGCAAAGAAGTTAAAAGTATGAGTATTTAAAAGCATAATTTAAGAAAGTAGTGAAAAATAAGTTGTGGTAACAGTTTAACAGCAGCTGCGCAGAATAACTATTGACTAGGGACTGGCATGATCAATATGGCAAACTGCCGTATTGAATTGCTCTATGGTAGGGAGATGGACACTGTCAGGAGGGAGATGGTTCCAATTGTAGATTGTTCTTTGAAAAAAGGAAAACTTGTAGTAGTCTGTAGTTGCTGTAATTAACCTATAGCTTAAGGAATGGCAATGGCGAGCAGGATGGGAGAGGGAACGAACTAGGTAATTTTCAATGGGAATAGCAACAAGATCATTATGAATTTTATGCATACGGGATAACCTATTGTCAATACGCCGTTGATCTAGTCTGCGTAGATTATGGGAATGTGGCATGTCTGTAACAATAGAGGTACGATAGAAGTCAGCCTTTATCCAACGGGCTGCTCTTCGCTGGACAATTTGGTCGATCAATGTTTTGGTATGGAGTGACCAGATCTTTTTTTTGCTTTCTTAGTTGATCTTTTAATGTGAGTGTCCCACGACAGGTTATTTGAGATATCCACGCCAAGGTATTTGGCTGAGGTGACCGACTCAAGTAGGATTCCATGGAGTTTATATTGACTGGGAATAGGATGTTTCCTTCTGGTGACGTGGATAACTTGACATTTGGAGGGGTTAAATTCCATGTCCCACTCAAACTCCCACTCTTCTAATCTCTTAAGATCGTTTTGGAGTGTGACCGATTCATTTGCAGATGTCAGTGATAGGTAGACTGCAATATCATCTGCAAAGAACCACATTCGTGCAGGTGTACCGCAAGGTTCAATACTGGGTCCGCTTCTTTTTCTTATCTTTATTAATGATGTGGTGGTGGATATTAAAGCTAACATGCGACTCTTTGCTGATGACACAAGTCTATGCATAATAATTGACGATCCAGAGGAGGCTGCAGAACTCTTGATTCCGATCTTCAAACGATAGCGAACTGGGCTTCCAAATGGCTTGTTAAATTTAATCCCAAGAAAACCGAATCTCTTGTTCTCTCTCGCAAATCGCATGCCAGACAACATCCACTATTGCATAATTATGAATAATGACGAAATCCAGGAAGTGACCAGCCATAAACATCTAGGATTATATTTTCCCAACGATCTACGATGGCATATACAGATAAAGTATCTATTAACCAAAGCCTATCAAAGTATTAACATCATGCGTAAGCTTAAATTCATCCTTGACAGACAGTCCTTGGAAACCATATACATTTCATTTATACGTTCTATCCCAGAATACGGCGATGTTGTCTTTGACAATTGCACTGCACAAGAGAAAAAACAGATCTTGAGACAATGCAGTATGAAGCCGCCCGGATCGTCATTGGTGCCACGAAGTTAGTGTCAATTCGAAAACTGATGGATGAAGTTGGATGGGACACAATCGAGAACAGGCGTCACAAACACAAGCTTATTTTATACTACAAGATGATGACCAACGTGACTCCTTCGTATCTCACTGAAATACTCCCACAGCCTGCCTTAAATGAAAACTATAACTTAAGAAACCAAGACCACTTTCGTATCCCAAGGGCACGCACAACTCTTTACTCTAATTCGTTTGTACCCTCAACAGCAAGGGCTTTTAATGCGTTGCCTATGTCACTTAGAAACGCACCCACCCTATCATCCTTCAAGGGGCAGCTGAAGTGATTGGACAAGGTATCCCCATTCCACTACTTTGGTAAACGTATATCACAAGTTCTACACACTCGTCTAAGAACTAACTACTAGTTCATTGGGTGATGATCTTTTCTCAAAGAACATTATCCCGTCACCTCTTTGCTCTTGTGGACAGCGTGAAACAACATTCCACTACCTCTTTCAATGTACCAGATATGATGACATCCGACAACCTCTTGTGAAGGATATTATTCGCCTTTGTCCTGTGACATTACACACCATATTGACTGGCAACACATCATTATCAAATGAGGACAACGAGAAGATCTTTACTGCAGTGCACACTTACATCGAGAGATCTAAACGGTTTGATAAACGATAACAGTTTTCAAATCAAATTTCATCCTTAGTCGCTCCTCTACATTTCTTTCTAAGCTTCTTCTACTTTCCATAATTTTCCAAATAGTGCTTCTTATGTATAATATATCTGTCCTTGTTTCTTCTTATTAAAAATATATAGCACATTTCATGTCATTCATATCCACTCTGGCTGGTTATGTACATCACCAACAGTACTATCTTTCTTTGTTATACGTATTTAAATGTATTATATGTATACAAAAAATTGTATTTGATCCGAATAAAATATGTTTAAACTAAATGTATTATATAGGTTTTGTTTATCTCTTTTCTTCTTTTTTATTAAATTAAACAAACATAGCCGTAATATATCTTGAATCATGCTAATCATATCAATCGCCATATCTTGCACCGGTGTTTTATGCGGTGAAGAGCTATTATAGCTTCCAATTCAATCTACTAGTCATTGTAAATATATTTGTGTAGATTATGTATATGTAGAGTGTGTACCGGTATATTATGACGAATAAATATGTTTAAACCAAAGATACAGACTTTGGAACTGATGTTTTGTGGGAGGTCGTTTATATAGGCTAGGAAAAGCAGGGGTCCAAGTACGGATCCCTGTGGGACTCCAGAGGACACCGGAATGGCCTCTGAACTAATACCATTACGACAACTGACTGGAGTCTATTATCTAGAAAACTCTTAATCCACCTTAATGTTTCACCTCTGACTCCATAGTCATGCATTTTTAGTAGTACTTTCTCATGATTGACCCTGTCGAAAGCCTTATTGAAGTCTAATAGGATGAGATCTACCTGATGCTTATTGTAGACAGAGGTAACCAAGTCATTGACTAGCATTACTAATTGGATCACGCATGACCGTTTTTCTCTAAAACCATGCTGCAAAATGGTACAGACCACTGTGGTTAGTGAAGTGTTTTACTATCGAGGAGGTAACTATATGTTCTAGAACCTTGTATAGAACACATGTAAGTATAGTTGGCCGAGTTTGACTTGTCCACTTTTTTTGTAAATGGGAGCAACATTTGCTGACTTCCACTGGGCCGGCAGTGATCCTTCATTGAGGGATTTTTGGAATAAGAGTTCAAGGATAGGTGAGAGTTCTTTAGACAGGGTTTTAAGTATGATTGGCTTAATTTGGTCAGGACCACTAGCCTTATGGGGGTTCAGGTTATTGAGAAGTTTCTCTATGCCATGAACTTACTGTGATCTCATTCATGTTTGGTGTGGATTGACCATTCAGGTTTCCATTTGTGTCCTGAATTTTCATTTTACAAATGGAGTTAAGTCTTAGTGGGGATTTGGAGCTGAAGACAGACTGAAACTGTTTGTTCAGTGATGTGGCTTTAGCAACTTCTTCATGATGAAATTTGTTTTCATGCTTTAGGGGTGGCATTGATTTGGAGTCTTGCTTGGAATGCTTAACCCTTTCAACACCACAGACCTCTCAATATGCTTATAAAAAGTGTAGATCCAGATGAGCCGTCTCGTGACGAGCCGTCTCATCAGGATCTGCACTTTTTGCCAGTAATATTACTCTTTGTAGACAAAAATTACCTATTTTGATAAATGAACTGGTCCAAATGTAATTTTCTTATTAATTTATTGGTCTGAAAATATCATGGACCAGTCCATGTCAGTTACTTGGTGTTGAACATTTGGGTTAAGGAGGGAATAAAGTTTCTTGGTGTTTGGTCTGTAAGGATGGGAGGCATCAGCACTGTTTAGAATTAGGATGTTTTCAAGATATTGGTGATAACTGATAAGCCTCTTTGACCTCTCCGTGCCATTACGGTGAACCAAATAAGATTTCGTTTCATATCCAATTGTTCATACGCATGGAATGTACTAAATAATAAATCATTTGGATTTCTTTTGTGAAGACTGCACAGACAAAATAGGAAAATTTCACCTGTCGACTTCAAACAGCTAAATGACATGCACAATGTTAATACAATATAATTTTAGCGTTCTTAATATCTATATTTAGGATTATTCTTAACACCAATGTACACATTTATAGCCGTTCATGTCCGAAAAGATTCAAAATATTGGTAAGAAATCCCGCCATCGGATCAGGGTGGAAAGTGCTATGCGAAAATGAGCTTTACCGATAAGACCTCGAAATAACAGAAGCAAAACAAATTATGTAGAGGTCTTATTTATAGGACTAAGATAGAGAAAGAACTACATACTAAGGTTAAAAACAGACATCATGTTACATTAGTGGTACCGTGGCCAACCGGTCAGCAAAAATGGTTAAGCTGAGGCTGGACTGTACCATTGGCGTACGGTACCGGTGTCATATTATTGACCCCCCTTGCGGAAAAATTACCCCCCTTGCAAATAGCAATATATAGTGGGAAAGTATTGAATTTATTATAATTAAATGTTGATAAAATAAAAACATGTAAGTCGACCGGTATCGCGACACCCCTACTATCCATATCATAGGATAATCACCCCCATATGTGTAGATTATATGAGTGGGAGGTTGTCACTATAAATATCATAGGATTATCACCCCCATATGTGTAGATTATATTTATGGGAGGGTGTCACTATCCATATCATAGAATAATCACCCCCAAATATGTAGAATATGAGTGGGAGAGGCTCACTATCCATACCATAGGATAATCACCCTCATATGTGTAGATTATATGAGTGGGAGGGTGTCACTGTCCATATCATAGAATTATCACCCCCATATGTGTAAATGATATGAGTGAGAGGGGGTCACTATCCATATCATAGAATAATCACCCCCATATGTGTATATTATATGAGTGGGAGGGGTCACTATCCATATCATAGGATAATCACCCCCCATATGTGTAGATTATATGAGTGGGAGGGGGTCACTATCCATATCACAGAATAATCACCCACATATGTGTAGATTTAATGAGTCGGAGGGTGTCACTGTCCATATCATAGAATTATCGCCCCCATATGTGTATATTATATGAGTGGAAGGGGTCATTATCCATATCATAGTATAATCACCCCCATATGTGTAGCTTATATGAGTGGGAGGGGTCACTATCCATATCATAGAATAATCACCCCCATATGTGTATATTATATGAGTGGGAGGGGTCACTATCCATATCATATAATAATCACCCCCATATGTGTAGATTATATATGTGGGAGGGTGTCACTATCCATATCATAGGATAATCACCCCCATATGTGTAGATTATATGAGTGGGAGGGTGTCACTGTCCATATCATAGAATTATCACCCCCATATGTGTAGATTATATGTATGGGAGGGTGTCACTATCCATATCATAGAATTATCACCCCCATATGTGTAGATTATATGAGTGGGAGGGGCTCACTATCCATATCATAGAATAATCACCCCCATATGTGTAAATTATATGAGTGAGAGGGTGTCACTATCCATATCATAGGATAATCACCCCCATATGTGTAAAGTATATGAGTGGGAGGGTGTCACTATCCATATCATAGAATAATCACCCCCATATGTGTAGAATATATGAGTGGGAGGGTGTCACTATCCATATCATAGTATAATCACCCCCATATATGTAGATTATATGAGTGGGAGGGGGTCACTATCCATATCACAGAATAATCACCCTCATATGTGTAGATTATATGAGTGGGAGGGTGTCTGTCACTATCACAGAATAATCAGTGGTTTGCCACTTGCTCTCCACCAATAGTCCCTCTGTGGTTTACCACTTGCTCCACCAATGGTCCCTCTGTGGTTTGCCACGTCCTCCACCAATAGTCCATCTGTGGTTTGCCACGTCCTCCACCAATAGTCCCTCTGTGGTTTGCCACGTCCTCCACCAATAGTCCATCTGTGGTTTGCCACGTCCTCCACCAATAGTCCCTCTGTGGTTTGCCACGTCCTCCACCAATAGTCCATCTGTGGTTTGCCACGTCCTCCACCAATAGTCCATCTGTGGTTTGCCACGTCCTCCACCAATAGTCCCTCTGTCGTTTGCTACTTCCTCCTCACCCAGTCCATCTGTGTTTGCCACGTCCTCCACCAATAGTCCCTCTGTGGTTTGCCATGTCCTCCACCAATAGTCCCTCTGTGGTTTGCCACGTCCTCCACAATAGTCCCTCTGTCGTTTGCTACTTCCTCACAATAGTCCATCATGTTGTGGTTTGCCACGCTCCACCAAATAGTCCCCTCTGTGGTTGCTACGTCCTCCACCAATAATCCCTCTGTGGTTTGCCATGTCCTCCACCAATAGTCCATCTGTGGTTTGCCACGTCCTCCACCAATAGTCCCTCTGTGGTTTGCCACTTCCTCCACCAATAGTCCCTCTGTGGTTTGCCACTTCCTCCACCAATAGTCCCTCTGTGGTTTGCCACGTCCTCCACCAATAGTCCCTCTGTGGTTTGCAATGTCCTCCACCAATAGTCCCTCTGTGGTTTTCCACGTCCTCCACCAATAGTCCCTCTGTGGTTTGCCATGTCCTCCACCAATGGTCCCTCTGTGGTTTGCCACTTCCTCCACCAATAGTCCCTCTGTGGTTTGCCATGTCCTCCACCAATGGTCCCTCTGTGGTTTTTCACGTCCTCCACCAATAGTCCCTCTGTGGTTTGCCACGTCCTCCACCAATAGTCCCTCTGTGGTTTGCCACTTCCTCCACCAATAGTCCCTCTGTCGTTTGCTACTTCCTCCACCAATAGTTCATCTGTGGTTTGCCACGTCCTCCACCAATAGTCCCTCTGTGTTTGCCATGTCCTCCACCAATAGTCCCTCTGTGGTTTGCCACGTCGTCCTCCACCAATAGTCCCTCTGTGGTTTACCATGTCCTCACCAATAGTCCCTCTGTGGTTTACCATGTCCTCCACCAATAGTCCCTCTGTGGTTTGCCACGTCCTCCACCAATAGTCCCTCTGTGGGTTTGCCACTTCCTCCACCAATAGTCCCTCTGTCGTATGCTACTTCCTCCACAATAGTCCCTCTGTCGTTTGCCACGTCCCCACCAATAGTCCCTCTGTGGTATACCACGTCCTCCACCAATAGTCCCTCTGTGGTTTGCCACGTCCTCACCAATAGTCCCTCTGTGGTTTGCCACGTCCTCCACCAATAGTCCCTCTGTGGTTTGCCACGTTCCACCAATAGTCCCTCTGTGGTTGCCACGTCCTCCACCAATAGTCCTCTGTGGTTTGCCACGTCCTCCACCAATAGTCCCTCTGTGGTTTGCCACGTCCTCCACCAATGGTCCCTCTGTGGTTTGCCACGTCCTCCACCAATAGTCCCTCTGTGGTTTGCCATGTCATCCACCAATAGTCCCTCTGTGGTTTGCCACGTCCTCCACCAATAGTACCTCTGTGGTTTGCCACTTCCTCCACCAATAGTCCCTCTGTGGTTTGCAACGTCCTCCACCAATAGTCCCTCTGTGGTTTACCACCTCCTCCACCAATAGTCCCTCTGTGGTTTACCACGTCCTCCACCAATAGTCCCTCTGTGGTTTGCCACCTCCTCCACCAATAGTCCCTCTGTGGTTTGCCACTTCCTCCACCAATAGTCCCTCTGTCGTTTGCTACTTCCTCCACCAATAGTCCCTCTGTCGTTTGCCACTTCCTCCACCAATAGTCCCTCTGTGGTATACCACGTCCTCCACCAATAGTCCCTCTGTGGTTTGCCACGTCCTCCACCAATAGTCCATCTGTGGTTTGCCACGTCCTCCACCAATAGTCCATCTGTGGTTTGCCACGTCCTCCACCAATAGTCCCTCTGTCGTTTGCTACTTCCTCCACCAATAGTCCCTCTGTCGTTTGCCACGTCCTCCACCAATTGTCCCTCTGTGGTTGCCATGTCCTCCACCAATAGTCCCTCTGTGGTTTGCCACGTCCTCCACCAATAGTCCCTCTGTGGTTTACCATGTCCTCCACCAATAGTCCCTCTGTGGTTTACCATGTCCTCCACCAATAGTCCCTCTGTGGTTTGCCACGTCCTCCACCAATAGTCCCTCTGTGGTTTGCCACTTCCCACCAATAGTCCCTCTGTCGTATGCTACTTCCTCCACCAATAGTTCCCTCTGTCGTTGCCACGTCCTCCACCAATAGTCCCTCTGTGGTATACCACGTCCCTCCATCAATAGTCCCTATGTGGTTTGCCACGTCCTCCACCAATAGTCCCTCTGTGGTTTGCCACGTCCTCCACCAATAGTCCATCTGTGGTTTGCCACGTCCTCCACCAATAGTCCATCTGTGGTTTGCCACGTCCTCCACCAATAGTCCCTCTGTGGTTTGCCACGTCCTCCACCAATAGTCCATCTGTGGTTTTCCACGTCCTCCACCAATAGTCCCTCAGTGGTTTGCCACGTCCTCCACCAATAGTCCCTCTGTGGTTTGCCACGTCCTCCACCAATAGTCCCTCTGTGGTTTGCCACGTCCTCTACCAATAGTCCCTCTGTGGTTTGCCACGTCCTCCACCAATAGTCCCTCTGTGGTTTGCAACGTCCTCCACCAATAGTCCCTCTGTGGTTTACCACGTCCTCCACCAATGGTCCCTCTGTGGTTTACCATGTCCTCCACCAATGGTCCCTCTGTGGTTTGCCACTTCCTCCACCAATAGTCCCTCTGTGGTTTGCCACTTCCTCCACCAATAGTCCCTCTGTCGTATGCTACTTCCTCCACCAATAGTCCCTCTGTCGTTTGCCACTTCCTCCACCAATAGTCCCTCTGTGGTATACCACGTCCTCCACCAATAGTCCCTCTGTGGTTTGCCATGTCCTCCACCAATAGTCCCTCTGTGGTTTGCCACATCCTCCACCAATAGTCCCTCTGTGGTTTACCACGTCCTCCACCAATAGTCCCTCTGTCGTTTACCACGTCCTCCACCAATAGTCCATCTGTCGTTTGCCATGTCCTCCACCAATAGTCCCTCTGTGGTTTGCCACGTCCTCCACCAATAGTCCATCTGTGGTTTAGCATGTCCTCCACCAATGGTCCCTCTGTGGTTTGCCACTTCCTCCACCAATAGTCCCTCTGTGGTTTACCACTTCCTCCACCAATAGTCCCTCTTTGGTTTACCATGTCCTCCACCAATGGTCCCTCTGTGGTTTGCCACGTCCTCCACCAATAGTCCCTCTGTGGTTTGCCACGTCCTCCACCACTAGTCCATCTGTGGTTTGCCACGTCCTCCACCAATAGTCCCTCTGTGGTTTGCCACTTCCTACACCAATAGTCCATCTGTGGTGTGCTACTTCCTCCACCAATAGTCCATCTGTGGTTTGCCACTTCCTCCACCAATAGTCCCTCTGTCGTTTGCTACTTCCTCCACCAATAGTCCATCTGTGGTTTGCTACTTCCTCCACCAATAGTCCATCTGTGGTTTGCCACGTCCTCCACCAATAGTCCCTCTGGTTTGCCACGTCCTCCACCAATAGTCCCTCTGTGGTTTGCCACGTCCTCCACCAATAGTCCATCTGTGGTTTGCCACGTCCTCCACCAATAGTCCCTCTGTGGTTTGCCACGTCCCCCACCAATAGTCCATCTGTGGTTTGCCACGTCCTCCACCAATAGTCCCTCTGTGGTTTCCACGTCCTCCACCAATAGTCCATCTGTGGTTTGCCACGTCCTCCACCAATAGTCCATCTGTGGTTTGCCACGTCCTCCACCAATAGTCCCTCTGTCGTTTGCTACTTCCTCACCAATAGTCCCTCTGTGGTTTGCCACGTCCTCCACCAATAGTCCCTCTGTGGTTTGCCATGTCCTCCACCAATAGTCCCTCTGTGGTTTGCCACGTCCTCCACCAATAGTCCCTCTGTCGTTTGCTACTTCCTCCACCAATAGTCCATCTGTGGTTTGCCACGTCCCACCAATAGTCCCTCTGTGGTTTGCTACGTCCTCCACCAATACTCCCTCTGTGGTTTGCCATGTCCTCCACCAATAGTCCATCTGTGGTTTGCTACGTCCTCCACCAATAGTCCCTCTGTGGTTTGCCACTTCCTCCACCAATAGTCCCTCTGTGGTTTGCCACTTCCTCCACCAATAGTCCCTCTGTGGTTTGCCACTTCCTCCACCAATAGTCCATCTGTGGTTTTCCACGTCCTCCACCAATAGTCCCTCTGTGGTTTGCCACGTCCTCCACCAATAGTCCCTCTGTCGTTTGCCACTTCCTCCACCAATAGTCTATCTGTGGTTTGCCACTTCCTCCACCAATAGTCTCTCTGTGGTTTGCCACTTCCTCTACCAATAGTCCCTCTGTGGTTTGCCACTTCCTCCACCAATAGTCTCTCTGTGGTTTGCCACGTCCTCCACCAATAGTCCCTCTGTGGTTTGCCACGTCCTCCACCAATAGTCCCTCTGTGGTTTGCCACGTCCTCCACCAATAGTCCCTCTGTGGTTTGCCACTTCCTCCACCAATAGTCCCTCTGTGGTTTGCCACGTCCTCCACCAATAGTCCCTCTGTGGTTTGCAACGTCCTCCACCAATAGTCCCTCTGTGGTTTACCACGTCCTCCACCAATAGTCCCTCTGTGGTTTACCACGTCCTCCACCAATAGTCCCTCTGTGGTTTACCATGTCCTCCACCAATGGTCCCTCTGTGGTTTGCCACTTCCTCCACCAATAGTCCCTCTGTGGTTTGCCACTTCCTCCACCAATAGTCCCTCTGTCGTTTGCTACTTCCTCCACCAATAGTCCCTCTGTGGTTTGCCACGTCCTCCACCAATAGTCCCTCTGTGGTTTGCCACGTCCTCCACCAATGGTCCCTCTGTGGTTTGCCACGTCCTCCACCAATAGTCCATCTGTGGTTTGCCACGTCCTCCACCAATAGTCCCTCTGTGGTTTGCCACGTCCTCCACCAATAGTCCATCTGTGGTTTGCCACGTCCTCCACCAATAGTCCCTCTGTGGTTTGCCACGTCCTCCACCAATAGTCCCTCTGTGGTTTGCCACGTCCTCCACCAATAGTCCATCTGTGGTTTGCCACGTCCTCCACCAATAGTCCATCTGTGGTTTGCCACGTCCTCCACCAATAGTCCCTCTGTCGTTTGCTACTTCCTCCACCAATAGTCCATCTGTGGTTTGCCACGTCCTCCACCAATAGTCCCTCTGTGGTTTGCCATGTCCTCCACCAATAGTCCCTCTGTGGTTTGCCACGTCCTCCACCAATAGTCCCTCTGTCGTTTGCTACGTCCTCCACCAATAGTCCATCTGTGGTTTGCCACGTCCTCCACCAATAGTCCCTCTGTGGTTTGCTACGTCCTCCACCAATAATCCCTCTGTGGTTTGCCATGTCCTCCACCAATAGTCCATCTGTGGTTTGCCACGTCCTCCACCAATAGTCCCTCTGTGGTTTGCCACTTCCTCCACCAATAGTCCCTCTGTGGTTTGCCACGTCCTCCACCAATAGTCCCTCTGTGGTTTGCCACGTCCTCCACCAATAGTCCCTCTGTGGTTTGCAATGTCCTCCACCAATAGTCCCTCTGTGGTTTACCACGTCCTCCACCAATAGTCCCTCTGTGGTTTGCCATGTCCTCCACCAATGGTCCCTCTGTGGTTTGCCACTTCCTCCACCAATAGTCCCTCTGTGGTTTGCCATGTCCTCCACCAATGGTCCCTCTGTGGTTTGCCACGTCCTCCACCAATAGTCCCTCTGTGGTTTGCCACGTCCTCCACCAATAGTCCCTCTGTGGTTTGCCACGTCCTCCACCAATAGTCCCTCTGTGGTTTGCCATGTCCTCCACCAATAGTCCCTCTGTGGTTTGCCACTTCCTCCACCAATAGTCCCTCTGTCGTTTGCTACTTCCTCCACCAATAGTCCCTCTGTCGTTTGCCACGTCCTCCACCAATAGTCCCTCTGTGGTTTGCCATGTCCTCCACCAATAGTCCCTCTGTGGTTTGCCACGTCCTCCACCAATAGTCCCTCTGGTTTACCATGTCCTCCACCAATAGTCCCTCTGTGGTTTACCATGTCCTCCACCAATAGTCCCTCTGTGGTTTGCCACGTCCTCCACCAATAGTCCCTCTGTGGTTTGCCACTTCCTCCACCAATAGTCCCTCTGTCGTATGCTACTTCCTCCACCAATAGTCCCTCTGTCGTTTGCCACGTCCTCCACCAATAGTCCCTCTGTGGTATACCACGTCCTCCACCAATAGTCCCTCTGTGGTTTGCCACGTCCTCCACCAATAGTCCCTCTGTGGTTTGCCACGTCCTCCACCAATAGTCCCTCTGTGGTTTGCCACGTCCTCCACCAATAGTCCCTCTGTCGTTTGCTACTTCCTCCACCAATAGTCCCTCTGTCGTTTGCCACTTCCTCCACCAATAGTCCCTCTGTGGTATACCACGTCCTCCACCAATAGTCCCTCTGTGGTTTGCCATGTCCTCCACCAATAGTCCCTCTGTGGTTTGCCACATCCTCCACCAATAGTCCGTCTGTGGTTTACCACGTCCTCCACCAATAGTCCCTCTGTCGTTACCACGTCTCCACCAATAGTCCATCTGTGTTTGCCAGTCCTCCACCAATAGTCCCTCTGTGGTTTGCCACGTCCTCCACCAATAGTCCCTCTGTGGTTTAGCATGTCCTCCACCAATGGTCCCTCTGTGGTTTGCCACTTCCTCCACCAATAGTCCCTCTGTGGTTTACCACTTCCTCCACCAATAGTCCCTCTGTGGT
>CM026399.1:54162931-54258184 GCA_014843695.1 Archivesica marissinica
TAAGATAGGGTTGTATTAGTGTAAGATAGGGTTGTATTAGTGTAAGATAGGGTTGTATTAGTGTAAGATAGGGTTGTATTAGTGTAAGATAGGGTTGTATTAGTGTAAGATAGGGTTGTATTAGTATAAGATAGGGTTGTATTAGTGTAAGATAGGGTTGTATTAGTGTAAGATAGGGTTGTATTAGTGTAAGATAGGGTGTATTAGTGTAAGATAGGGTGTATTAGTGTAAGATAGGGTTGTATAGTGTAAGATAGGGTTGTATTAGTGTAAGATAGGGTTGTATTAGTGTAAGATAGGGTTGTATTAGTGTAAGATAGGTTGTATAGTGTAAGATAGGGTTGTATTAGTGTAAGATAGGGTTGTATTAGTGTAAGATAGGGTTGTATTAGTGTAAGATAGGGTTGTATTAGTGTAAGATAGGGTGTATTAGTGTAAGATAGGTTGTATAGGTAAGATAGGGTTGTATTAGTGTAAGATAGGGTTGATTAGTGTAAGATAGGGTTGTATTAGTGTAAGATAGGTTGTATTAGTGTAAGATAGGGTTGTATAGTGTAAGATAGGGTTGTATTAGTGTAAGATAGGGTTGTATTAGTGTAAGATAGGGTTGTATTAGTGTAAGATAGGGTTGTATTAGTGTAAGATAGGTTTGTATTAGTGTAAGATAGGTTGTATTAGTGTAAGATAGGGTTGTATAGTGTAAGATAGGGTTGTATTAGTGTAAGATAGGGTTGTATTAGTGTAAGATAGGGTTGTATTAGTGTAAGATAGGGTTGTATTAGTGTAGATAGGGTTGTATTAGTGTAAGATAGGGTTTGTATTAGTGTAAGATAGGGTTGTATTAGTGTAAGATAGGGTTGTATTAGTGTAAGATAGGGTTGTATTAGTGTAAGATAGGGTTGTATTAGTGTAAGATAGGGTTGTATTAGTGTAAAAAAAAAAAAGATAGGGTTGTATTAGTGTAAGATAGGGTTGTATTAGTGTAAGATAGGGTTGTATTAGTGTAAGATAGGGTTGTATTAGTGTAAGATAGGGGTATAAAAAAAAAAAATAGTGTAAGATAGGGTTGTATTAGTGTAAGATAGGGTTGTATTAGTGTAAGATAGGGTTGTATTAGTGTAAGATAGGGTTGTATAGTGTAAGATAGGGTTGTATTAGTGTAAGATAGGGTTGTATTAGTGTAAGATAGGGTTGTATTAGTGTAAGATAGGGTTGTATTAGTGTAAGATAGGGTTGTATTAGTGTAAGATAGGGTTGTATTAGTGTAAGATAGGGTTGTATTAGTGTAAGATAGGGTTGTATTAGTGTAAGATAGGGTTGTATTAGTGTAAGATAGGGTTGTATTAGTGTAAGATAGGGTTGTATTAGTGTAAGATAGGGTTGTATTAGTGTAAGATAGGGTTGTATTAGTGTAAGATAGGGTTGTATTAGTGTAAGATAGGGTGTATTAGTGTAAGATAGGGTTGTATTAGTGTAAGATAGGGTTGTATTAGTAAAAAAAAAAAATGTATTAGGTAAGATAGGGTTGTATTAGGTAAGATAGGGTTGTATTAGTGTAAGATAGGGTTGTATTAGTGTAAGATAGGGTTGTATTAGTGTAAGATAGGGTTGTATTTGTGTAAGATAGGGTTGTATTAGTGTAAGATAGGGTTGTATTTGTGTAAGATAGGGTTGTATTAGTGTAAGATAGGGTTGTATTAGTGTAAGATAGGGTTGTATTTGTGTAAGATAGGGTTGTATTAGTGTAAGATAGGGTTGTATTAGTGTAAGATAGGGTTGTATTAGTGTAAGATAGGGTTGTATTAGTGTAAGATAGGGTTGTATGTCATCGAGTGATCACCGACATTTGTATTTCCACGAATGGCGTTAAATAAGCACACATATCCTCTATTTATTGATCTTCTTACCAACAGCCAATGCACGTTGAGTATTTAGTATTTAAAGTTCCATGCACATCGGACAGTTCTTGGTTTTGTATTTTAATAGGTCCAGCATGCAACAAAAATATACTTAGCCGTTTCCTTGTGTGCACCATACAGAACGGCTGCCCTAGCGTGCCCATATCGGAATTCCGTACATGTGCATATATCCACTGCGCTCGTTTAATAAGGGAGTTGTTTGCAGATGGTGGCTGTCAGTGTGCTAACTGTATTCTTGTCACTGAGCTGGATTATGTCATGAATAGGTAAGTGCGTCTTGTGCTAGTACCGTATTATTTGAAATAACATTTTAATTACATTTAATACACTGCAATGCAGTCACTTCAGATATGACATTGAGATATGTTTCAAATATTGATCTCTATATTCCAAGACCTAGATGTGAAATGTACAATACATCTTTAGAATATTCTGGTCTAAAGATATGGAATAGTCTATCATTTGAATTTAAGACATCCAGGTGTTTTAATAAGTTCAAGACAACATGTAAGATATATATGCACCAAAGTTTTAATCGGTACACTGCTATATAATGTTTGTAATTCAATATGCTTATATATGTTGATTTGTATTTAGACCAGATTACCTGTCTGTCTGTCTGCCTGTCTGTCTGTCTGTCTGTCAGTCTGTCTGTCTGTCTGTCTGTCTGTCTGTCTGTCTGTCTGTCTGTCTGTCTGTCTGTCTGTCTGTCTGTCTGTCATAATTGCACCATATATAAGCATATTGCGTTAATGGAAGAGTGGTCGCAGACTCGAAGCTATAATTGCACAATATACAAGCATACTGCGTTAATGGAAGAGTGGTCGCAGACTCGACGCCATAATTGCACAATATATAAGTATACT
This sequence comes from Archivesica marissinica, assembly GCA_014843695.1. Classification (NCBI taxonomy): domain Eukaryota; kingdom Metazoa; phylum Mollusca; class Bivalvia; order Venerida; family Vesicomyidae; genus Archivesica; species Archivesica marissinica. The sequence continues at coordinate 54,165,717 of CM026399.1, forward strand.
GCGTTGATGGAAGAGTGGTCGCAGACTCGACGCCATAATTGCACAATATATAAGCATACTGGGTTGATGGAACAGTGGTCGCAGACTCGACACCATAATTGCAGAAATAACTTGACACATGTTTTGGAATATACGAGCGAGAACATCCTAATTTTGATTATGTATTTATGACTCACAGTATTATGTGAAATAAATGAAGAGTTGGGTTTCATTACCACATGTTTTCTGTTCCCAGATGTACAACATATATATTGTCTACGAATAATCGACATATGAACCCGTCCGGTCTGCTGTTGCTGTCGAAGAAGTCGTTATCTAGCAGAACGTTTGAAGAGTACTATCCAAGCACAGTAAAGTTCCTTAGCAACGGATACATCACGGCCGATATAGGAGACGGCACAGAAGTAGTATGTACTCATCTGAGTCCGTATGATCAAAACACAGGCGAATGTAAGCTTGTTATCTTTTACTGTACCTGTATTTATTTTGTATATTTCCATATTTGAATTTAGATAGATTTGTGTACACAGATATGCAATACAATATATAACTCAAACACATGTATGCATACATATTGCGCCTTATATGCAAGATATAATATTATTTCGATATACCGTATGACGACAAACAAGTCATCCAAGCCCACATTATGGTTTTTGTGGAAGTCGTGATAACGCAGTGGTAGCGCGTTCGCTGCAGGTGGTAGAGGTCCGGGATTCACGCCCGGCTGTAGCCGTTAAGAGTGTGCCCTTAGGCAAGGCACTTAAATTCCACATTGCCTCTTCTCTATTCCTGATGTATTTCATAAGGAGTGACGTCTCGAGAGTGATTAATCTAATGTTGTAAGAACTTGTTTCGCAACCTTGCTAAGCTCTCGCTATCACATAGTCCATGCAGCAACATAATATATTATGTGTATCACATAGCCCATGCAGCAGTATATGTGTACTACATGGCCATGCAGCAGTATATGTGTATCACATCGCCATGCAGCATTATATGTGTATCACATAGTCCATGCAGCAACATAATATATTATGTGTATCACATAGCCCATGCAGCAGTATATGTGTACCACATGGCCCATGCAGCAGTATATGTGTATCACATAGTCCATGCAGCATTATATGTGTATCACATAGTCCATGCAGCAGTATATGGGTATCACATTGCCCATTCAGCATTATATGAGTATCAAATATCCCATGCAGCATTATATGTGTATCACATAGCACATGCAGCATTAGATGGGTATCACATAGCCCATGCAGCATTATATGTGTATCACATAGCCCATGCAGCATTATATGGGTATCACATTGCCCATGCAGCATTATATGTGTATCAAATACCCCATGCAGCATTATATGTGTATCAAATATCCCATGCAGCATTATATGTGTATCACATAGCCCATGCAGCATTATATGGGTATCACATAGCCCATGCAGCATTATATGGGTATCACATAGCCCATGCAGCATTATATGGGTATAACATTGCCCATGCAGCATTATATGGGTATCACATAGCCCATGCAGCATTATATGTGTATCCCATAGCCCATGCAGCATTATATGTGTACCACATAGTCCATGCAACAGTATATGTGAATCACATGCAGCATTATATGTGTATCAAATATCCCATGCAGAATTATATGTATATCAAATATCCCATGCAGCATTATATGTGAATCACATCGCCATGCAGCATTATATGTGAATCACATCGCCATGCAGCATTATATGTGTATCACATAGCCCATGCAACAGTATATGTGTATCACATAGTCCATGCAGCTGTATATGTGTATCACATAGCCCATGCAACAGTATATGTGTATCACATAGCCCATGCAGCTGTATATGTGTATCAAATATCCCATGCAGCATTATATGGGTATCACATAGCCCATGCAGCATTATATGTGTACCACATAGCCCATGCAGCATTATATGTGTATCCCATAGCCCATGCAGCATTATATGTGTACCACATAGCCCATGCAGCATTATATGGGTATCACATAGCCCATGCAGCATTATATGTGTATGAAATATCCCATGCAGCATTATATGTGTATCAAATATCCCATGCAGCATTATATGGGTATCAAATATCCCATGCAGCATTATATGTGTATCACATAGTCCATGCAGCATTATATGTGTACCACATAGCCCATGCAGCATTATATGTGTATCACATCGCCCATGCAGCATTATATGTGTATCAAATATCCCATGCAGCATTATATGTGTATCACATAGCCCATGCAGCATTATATGTGTATCAAATATCCCATGCAGCATTATATGTGTATCACATAGCCCATGCAGCATTATATGTGTATCAAATATCCCATGCAGCATTATATGTGTATCAAATAGCCCATGCAGCATTATATGGGTATCACATAGCCCATGCAGCATTATATGTGTAGCACATAGCTCATGCAGCATTATATGTGTACCACATATCCCATGCAGCATTATATGTGTATCACATAGCTCATGCAGCATTATATGTGTATCAAATATCCCATGCAGCATTATATGTGTATCAAATAGCCCATGCAGCATTATATGGGTATCACATAGCCCATGCAGCATTATATGCGTATCACATAGCTCATGCAGCATTATATGTGTACCACATATCCCATGCAGCATTATATGTGTATCACATAGCTCATGCAGCATTATATGTGTATCACATATCCCATGCAGCATTATATGTGTATCACATAGCTCATGCAGCATTATATGTGTATCACATATCCCATGCAGCATTATATGTGTATCATATAGCCCATGCAGCATTATATGTGTACCACATAGCCCATGCAACAGTATATGTGTACCACATGACCGACACAGCATTATATGTGTATCACATAGCCCATGCATTAGTATATGTGTGCACATCGCGATGCTTGTTAATTGTCTTCTCTTCTCTTTCGAAAATTTGTAAGTTACGACTGTCTTTAATTTTTTGGTGACGGAAATGGTGTTGTTATGTCGCACCCGCAGCTTGGAGCAAAAACTGACAACTTTGTTTCTGACTGGACACAATAGCAGAAGCATTCCATATTATTGTTCAGATTGCCCTGTGTATAGCACCGATACATGACACCTCTGTTTATAATGAGGTATCAGATCCTCAATCCCCCGTGTTAACTAATGGTCTATTAACATTGTTATATCAGATCCTCAATCCCCCGTGTTCACTAATGGTCTATTAACATTGTTATATCAGATCCTCAATCCCCCGTGTTAACTAATGGTCTATTAACATTGTTATATCAGATCCTCAATCCCCCGTGTTCACTAATGGTCTATTAACATTGTTATATCAGATCCTCAATCCCCCGTGTTAACTAATGGTCTATTAACATTGTTATATCAGATCCTCAATCCCCCTTGTTAACTAATGGTCTATTAACATTGTTATACGTTTCAGCTGAATTATCTATGTATTTCCCAACATACGCTGATCAAACTGTCCATCAGATCAACCATCTAATTGACTTGCTTTCCAATAGCAGAAAGCCTACTATTCTCATGGGAGACTTCAATGTAAGCCCAGAAGGAGCAGATATCGAAGCGTTAGGATCAGGTAGGTGCGGTGGTTTTGTATTGAGCTGTTTTAAAGAATGAACAAGCTTTAAATAACAACTTATATTAATCACTCCCGTTGAGTATAATATGTGGTCATTCGTGTGGGAAGAAACCAGACTACCCTGAGAAACCCACGTGTGCAATCACGTGCACCCAGGTGGAACCCCCGACCCTCCATATGTTGAATAGCTTAAATAATTCAACACCCCCAGTGGGATTCGAACATACAACGTTGAAGGGTAGGCGCCTAACAATGGTGTAATTACAAACCTTATAATAAACAAGAGAAAAGTAATGATTTTGAAGCCAGCGACGTTTTCTCTCTCACATGATACAATGTATATTATATTACAAATTAACACTTATATAATATAGATAACTATGTATATCTAAGCTATAAGCTATATAACAATTCATACTCAAATACTGTTGTAAAGATAATCTTTTAGACATGTCATCCATTTACTTTCCGCGTTAGTATCTAACATGTATGTGTGTAGAATGCAAAATTCACACCAAAAACAAATAGTATATATTCCCCATTTCCGCTTTACTCTGACTTAAGAAATAGGCTTTGTATATAGTAAGCATGACACTTATATATAAATAATCAGGTTGTGATATTTTGTATATAAATTATTACAATATTTGTAAGTAATCGTAAGTCGGTATTTATTCCGGTATGTCGCATCATTTACAGTGGAGCATGTGATACATACATGTTCATTGGATTCATGAACATCACAGACAGAGCAGTTAGTGGAGCTTACAGTTTCCACTTATATCTCATTATTTATGACGGAAAGATTCTATTCAGCAGCGTAAATCTAAATTGTTTTACCTGTAGTGTCTCCTATTATTGTTTATGAATCTGTAAATAGATGCATACACCCCAGTCGTACACTGCGCCAAATCTGTCCGACAGGAACTTATGAATATAGGGGTTAGCTAAAAAAATATTTTTAAAAATTTATATAGATAGATACATTTATTAGTTGTTTCTGAAAGTGCTTTGTTGTTTATTTTTGTATTTAATTTGGTTTTTGCCTTTGTTTTGTGTGATTCCTCCTTATTTAATACTTTGGTCCATTGTTTTGGAAACATATGTTTAAGTGAATTATATTCACAAATCCAATTTCTTTTGTTTTTCAGTTTGTTGTAGATAATGTCACTGCAGATTAGCCCATTTTCATTAATAATATCATTGACATATATTATATTTGCTTTTATCCAATTTGTGAAAAGTAATGTATTACATTTCGCAATATAAGGCAAAACCAAACAACACATAGTTATACAAATTTATTACTAAATTTATTATTAAAATTCTTACAACTTATATTAATAGCATTAATAGCATGTGGAATTTAAATGCCTTGCACAAGGGCACAATCGTAACGGATCGCCAAACAACATTCATATATTATATAATTCTCTAGAATATAGACATACTAATAAGAAGTGACATTCATTTTCAACATTAATTAAATTGCAATATTTGCAAATTCTTTGAATTACCGGTATTTTTTTGATTCATATTATAAGCATCAATAAGCAATATACGTTTCTATATGGTAGCATGTATCGGATTCGCCATTGACTTAACCCATTTCATTATGGATACCGTTCAAACAGTATTTGCAAAGAACATAGAGCCAGATCAGCCGCCACGGAACGTTCCGTCTGATCAGGCTCTATGCTGTTTGCTATTCAGATGATCTTGCTAAGACACTTATATATGTAGCAAACAACATAGATCCTGATCAGCACTCAGCGTCACGCTGCGGCTGATCTGTATCTATGTTGTTTGCAAAAGCCTTTAAATGTATCCAGAATGAAATGGGTTAATTGTCATAAACCCGTGTGCTTCTGTTTTTTATCAGCGCACTACAACAAAGAGACTACAGATAACCCTGTGTTAGTGGTCACCTCTATTAAGCAACCGACTTGCATTAAACAGCCAGTTTTCATATACCCAATATGTTAATTTATTATATAATCGACCTCTATTAAGCAGCCAACTGTGATAAGCACCACTTTTTATGATGCTCATGGATGGCTGCTTAAGACAGGTTTGACTGTAGGTTGGTCATTGGTTCATTGTCGAATTCGGTTATCGGGTTAGCCATCGTTTTGTTTTACACGTGTATTTATATTAACCCCTTGCTTTTGTCTTTACAAGAACTCTACGCTAAACTGTTTGAATCGTTCGACACCAAACTGGTATCGGCATGTACCTTCTGTAGTGGATGGCGGGTGGAATATAACACAGATGAACATGGAACCAACACTGTCCTCGATCATGTAATGGTCAACAGCAACAACATCAAGATAAATAGTGTTACGGTAAGGTTTAGTAAGGTTCGATCCCCCGTCTGACCCTAATAAAATTAACAGTCTTTCAGATGGGACGTTAAACCGAGGTCTCGTGTCGGTGCTTTACACCGTGCAAGTAAAAGAACCAGAGGAGACTCTGGAATGGGCCTCTGTCTGTATCATTGAACTATCCTCCAACAATCTAAAATGACTAATCTCTTCAGGAGGCGTCGCTCATATGGGCAACCTGTAGCGACGATAAATAAAAGTAAAACACATACACAAATATAAACATAAGTAGGTATTAATAAACTGTTAATATACACACTAAAATGTCTTCAGATGCAAGGAAATCGTGTATAAATTAAAACAAATTCAAAAGAACCCCCTAGCGAAGTCGAACTTTCAGTGCTCCTATTTGGCCGGACCACTCTCAAAATGCCGCGACGGCGATGTGATCTACCAAGGACAGTTCTTTATATGATTGCAGGGGAGAGAAGTGTATAATTACTGGCGTGTTGGGTTCTATTATGTGGCGTCCGTGGTCCAGTGATAGAACTTCGGATTTGGAATCGAACGGTCCTAGGTTCGATACTCTGTCAGGCCACGTATGTAGTGTCATTGAGCAAGGCACCTCACACATAGTGCTTAGTACTGGATAATCTCTTAGGTCGGCTAGGCCTGCCCATGAAAACATTTCTAGGTCCGCTTGAGGGGTTTGACAGTAATGGAACATACATACATTGTTTTGAAGACATGATGCATACATATAATAATATCAATGGTAATTCTGTATCTGATTTCAGCGGATGTTTACTGTTCCACTGGTGGAGCTGGATGATCAGTTCCCGAGTGATCACTTCGGTGTTCAAGCCGTGTTAAAGATCAACACATAGAATAAGATGCATCACAAGGGATAAATACTCACTACAGGATATCAACATATGTCATGTTTAAAAACAACATGATGGACTCAACATTATATAGTTAGTGGCACTTCCTTTGATCCCGTCTATAGCCACTGAATTGATAGCCACATATAATATATTCTAATCATTGCAAGGACATTCGTAACCTTAAAATTGATATTGTTTAACATTTATTATCTCGAGATATAGTTAAAAATTAAAACTAGCAATCGATAAAACAATGCCCTGGATGCATCCTCTAACCTAGCATGCACATGGTGTACATAATGGTCTTTAATACGTTGCTTAACAATATAAAGGAATATATTATTAACATCGCTCACACATCATAAACTGCTAACCAGGAAAGTAAATCCTTAATTTCAGAGACCCAGTCTACTTTCTCCGGGTGTAATTCCGAGTCACATTTTAACATACTGTATGCTATTTTGATGTACCTCTTACCTTCTGATCGGCATATTTTCATTTGTGCGTAAAACAAGCGATCGCTTGAATACTGTTGAAAACAGCAGGGCTTATGATTCACAAAACTGTGATGATATAAAGTCGAAACAAACTGAGATTGATAAATTGTTAAAAAAGGAACGAGACCGTATTGGCCAGCTGCAGCAACAATATGATAACCTTAAATCGGTTCCCGAGGAAATCACGGATTTACAGTCTCGTTCAATGCGAGATAACCTACTATTCTTTGGCTTTGATGAACTAGGTACTGTTGAAAGTAGGCGATCTGAAAATTGTGCAAATACTGTGCGTGAGTACTGTAAAGATACATTGGAAATCAACGAAGCAGAAACTAGCATTACAATCGAACGGGCCCATAGACTAGGCAATAAATATGATAATACAAAAAAGAGACCCATTGTTGTAAAGTTCAACCATTTCCCAGATAAACTCATGATCAAACAAAAGGCTTCGGATTATGCGAAATCTTTACAACATGGCGTCTCTGCGAATCTACAGACAACTGGAAATAACCAACAAATCCAGCCCAAAATACGAGTGAGTGAACAGTTTCCAAAAATTATACACGAGAGGCGCCGTGTTTTGATACCGGCAATGATTAAAGCCAAAAATGACGGAAAGCCAGCATACATATCGTATGATAAACTGTTCATAAACAATAAAATGTACACGGTGGAGAATGTAGCCACTTCTGGTTACAGCTAGGCAGTTTCTGAGAAACAGTTATCGTTTCTATTATGGAACGTACAGGGTGTCAATTCGAAACTGAATGATGGTGACTTTATTAACTTTGTAAATGATTTTGATATTTTGTTGTTTGTAGAATCGTGGAACTCTAACAACACAAATATTAAAATTGAAGGTTTTGATAATTTTAACTGCCCTCGTCCAAAGTCAAATAAAAGGGCTAAACGAGATAGCGGGGGAGTTATTGTGTTTTATAAAGAATGCTATAAACATTATTTAGAGCTTATTAGTTTAGATGTGAGATGTTGTTTAAACTTGATAAGCATTTTACTCGTGCCAAATCTGATTGTTATTTTTGTGTGAGCTACATACCGCCTGAAAATTCAGCTTTGTATAGAAACAATAATTCTACATTATATGAATTTGATTTTTTTGAGCATATTAATACTGATATACGTAATTATAGTGACCGTGGTGCTGTTTACTGGGTAGGTGACCTAAATTCTTGCACGGGTTACTTGGTTGATTATATCCCTTATCTAAACCTTGACCGTTATGTTGATATACCTCAATCTGATGCGCAGACGACCAGTTTACCTGTTAGACGTAACCAAGATCAACAGATCAACAATTTTGAGTTAAACCTATTAAATATTTGTAAAGAAAATGACATGTGTATAATAAATGGTCGCCACGATGACGGAAGGTGTACTTTTCACTCTATTTTGGAAAATAAACCAGTTTGTAGTTTAGTTGACTATATTATTACGGGATATGAGGATTATCAAGCTATAACAGATTTTTGTGTTCTTGATATAACAGAGTTCTCGGATCATTGTCCTATTGTATTTACATTGAACTATTGTATAGATGTACCACAAAATGATTCTGTAAAATATGATAAGATTTTCTGGGATATATCCAAAAAAGAGTCTTTTCTAGAAGAAGTAAATAGCAACTGTTTATTATTTGACAGTATTAATAGCAAATTATTATCAGGAGAATATGATATAGATCAGTGTATTAACGAGTTTTCAAATTTAGCTCATGACATCTCTTTTAAATGTTTTGCAAGGACAGTAAATAGTCCTCCGAAATTTAAAAAGAAGAAATCTCCTTGGTTTGATGAAAATTGTAGAACAACAAAGCATAACTTTTTTGCAGCCAAACGGCGATTTATGTATGATAGGTCTGATGAAAATAAACTACATTTTTTAAACACGAAGCGGGTTTTCAATGGAATAAAGCGTAATGCCAAGTCAAGCTTCTATTATAAAGAGAAAATTAAATTGTCAGATATGAGCAAGAAGTCACCGCGTAAATTTTGGAAATATATTAAGAAATTTAACACTAATACTACCACTGCTAATAACGTGAATTTGGAAGAATTTGTAACTCATTTTTCGAATATTTCTAATGAATCTCAAGGTCGATATGATATAAATGATCACAATGTGTCACGTGACGAAACTGTAAATATTGATCAATTAGATAGACCAATAACTGTAGAAGAAATAGAAAAAACTATTTCTACGTTAAACCGTGATAAGAGTAGTGATTATGAAAATAATCTGTCTGATTTTTTCATTGATACAAACTCTTTTATATCACCTTATTTGTGTAGTTTGTTTAATCATATATTTGATAACTGTGCTTACCCATATTCATGGATAAAGGGAGTTATTGTACCCATTTATAAGAAGGGTGATACGAGCAACCCCTCTAATTATAGAGGAATCACATTAGTAACCAAGAACTGTCCGATGTGCATGAAACTTTATATACTAAATACTCAACGTGCAGTGGCTGTTGGTATGAAGATCAATAATGAAGATCAATATCTAGAGGGTATTTGTGTTTATTTAACGCCACTCGTGGAAGGGCACTAGCTAATGTTGGTAAAACTTGTTGCCCAACCCATTTGCTTCTAGATTGTATTCGTGCACTGTGCAAGTATAAGCATAGCATTGCAGTTGTATCAGTTTGCTTATATATTTACCATGTTTATATTTGTAATTGTATTGTATATAAATAAGCAATAAAATATGATTAAACTAAACTCGTGGAAATACAAATTTCGGTGATCACTCGATGACATACAACCCTATCTTACACTAATACAACCCTATCTTACACTAATACAACCCTATCTTACACTAATACAACCCTATCTTACACTAATACAACCCTATCTTACACTAATACAACCCTATCTTACACTAATACAACCCTATCTTACACTAATACAACCCTATCTTACACTAATACAACCCTATCTTACACTAATACAACCCTATCTTACACTAATACAACCCTATCTTACACTAATACAACCCTATCTTACACTAATACAACCCTATCTTACACTAATACAACCCTATCTTACACTAATACAACCCTATCTTACACTAATCAACCCATCTTACACCAATACACCTATCTTACACTAATACAACCCTATCTTACACTAATACAACCCTATCTTACACTAATACAACCCTATCTTACACTATCAACCCTATCTTACACTAATACAACCCTATCTTACACTAATACAACCCTATCTTACACTAATACAACCCTATCTTACACTAATACAACCCTATCTTACACTAATACAACCCTATCTTACACTAATACAACCCTATCTTACACTAATACAACCCTATCTTACACTAATACAAACACATCTTCTTTTTCTTTTTTGATTTCCAATGACTTTGGCTAATGTAATTTTGTTTTCATTTTATCTGCCCTGTCGGGAGCCTCATTGTACCACCTGACACAGCCGCACAATTACTTATGTTAGTGTGAATGTCCATCAAAAGAAATAGTTCCTGTATCATTTTCAAGTTAGTTTCTGTTTGCCGTCAAAATTAAAAACTACAGACACAACAAATTCATTAGAATATATTATTTAATATTTAACTGTTCATGATAGTCAGAGAAAATAGTTAAAATACAAAAGTGCATCTAAATGCGCAGGAATACGAAACGCAACAAGTGGCAGATAAAAAGCCATCTTTCACTCTTTGAAAACAGTGTAATATGGAGTTATCTTTCACTGAGAAAAGACTCAATCATTCATTGGAAAGCATAAACTATATGTAAATGCTTCCCCTCTCCGGCCCATCAATGAGTAATGCGCATACCATTCCTCTACTTGAATGTACACATATTTGCCGAAAAAGCGTCTTACAGTTTACACATTTGATCACAAACAACCACTAGTACAACGACGCTAGCCTGGGAACAGGCTTCGATATAGTTTGCCTGGTCAGTGAAATAAATATATTTTAACACCGAGACTATTACTTGGGCCGTATTGAGTTTCTGATCATGTCATTTTGCCAGAGGTTAAAAAGTGAAAAATCGACTGACTGGAACCCAGGCTACAACGACAATAAAACGATCTCGACGATTGTTCAAATTCAGTTTTTCAAATTCTTAACAATCTGTGAAAAAATTGCTTACCAATAGTTTTCTTCTGGGGAGCTAATCAAAGTTGGGGTACCCGGACGAAAAATAATGCCTGGGTAAAAAATTAAAATGTGCCAATATTAACTTGTGGGATGTCTAACTAGGGGGTTTTGAGGGTGCTGAATCGATTCCCAACACTCAGTTTTGAGTACAACTGACTCCCTGCCCATATAAATATAACAAGCAGAAATTTATCTCAATCGAAATCTTTGTTAATCAGTTTTATAGTTCACCCTCTACATCCGACTACCGGAAATCTTCTTCATTCCTAGTATCATGTTGCCGGTTGGTGTTATGGCAACAGTTACCATGTTGCTATGGGGTCTGATGAAGGGACCGGCACATAACCTAGGTCACCGAGCTTCCCTCCATAGTCCAGGACATCCAATGGTGGCCTTTTCAGCACCAGTCAATCTCTAGTCTGCAGATAAGCCTGGAGAGAGTGCTGTATTGCAGCTCCTGTTGCCGAGGGCAATTTCTCAGGTGTGGTGCTCCCCGCCGCAGCCCGTTTGCTGAATATGTCAAATCGCAAGTCCCCCAAGTCTTCAGGTGGTTTCCCACTGAACATGAGCTTGAATAGTTCACAGCCGGCATTGATGATGTCATCTTTATCAGCTTGGATGTCCAGAAACACCTGGTCCTTTGCACTATGTCAGTCTTGTAGAACTTGGTTAGCAAAGCTGATTTGCTAAACCCAGATTTCGCGGACACTGTATCGCAGCCAGAAAAGCAGTGAAAAAGGATCAGATACTTCTGGTACCTCTCTGGGACTGCTTCCCGGATCTTTCTAACATCGTAAGATATTTGTTTGGCTGTTGTGAGGAAGATTGGGTAGTCTGTCACCTCAGCGCTCTTGCCTCACTTAGAGCTGTCCGGACACTATTGGTGTCTGCATCATCAGGGCATTGCTGTACAGTCATCCCATTTCTATGAATGTCTCAGCAAGTAGCAGAATGAGCTGAGCCTTGTTGCTTATGCTATCGAGGAACCTTTCTCCTGGAATGATGCTTTTGATGTCTAGACGAATCAGAATGTCGCAGGTGATCATAGTCTTTGGTGGAGCTGCCGTATCCATCAAAGACCACAGTGATCCGGAGGCACTGGCTCCCCATGGACTTCCCAAACCGGAGGTCTCGGCGATGTCTTTCAAGGTGATGTTAGTCTCCCACCTGACGTTGTGTAAGAGCCAACCACCACCAATTACTAGGCTCATGCAGGGAGTTTGTTCAACAGGCTCCACACATACTTTCAGGACCCTTCCTAGAGCAGCCTTGTCTGGCTTTCGCAATATATTGTCTTTGTCAAATAGATACATCGGTGTTTGTGTCAACCCAAATCGCAGCGCTTCTTTGATCTTGACATCACGCTCACTGATAATGATGAGGCGGTTGAACAGTTTGAGTGAGTCAATAACTGGCTTCTTCACATTGACTTCTGAGGCTCTCTAATGATTTGACCTTGTGCTTAGCTTCTTTAGTATCCAGAACAGTTTGTCTATCCATCCTGGCCTGCATCGCTCTTCCAACCTCCTCTGCCTGATCAGCATTGACTGGGTCCTCAGGAGTGCTGCTGAACCCTGTGGAGAACGATACCAGGGTTTTCCTGCCCCGTGTTGCATCAATGGGGTTTACCTCCTCCAACCATCCAAGCCGGCTTTGACAGCACGATCATCTATCTTCATCTGGGCTCCTTTGACGTCTACGTGGACATGTACCTCACGTTTGTTCATACCCCCTTCCAGCTCCCGGTGATTTAACGAGAAGTGCTTTAGTGTCTGAACCCAAGACCTATGAGCAGATTCGTTTCGGAAGCGTCCTTCTTTTAGACCACCTGAGGACTTGGCCTCACACATGAGTGTGGTTTCTATGAGAACCTGCCTACATGGTTGCCGTACACGGTGAATTTCCTGGAACACTAGACTGTCATGTTGCTGCTGCATCAGCTGTACATACAGCCTTGCTTCCCTTCACGTATTGACGGTAGCCCGCTGCTGCGAAGGTGTTGAGCATTGCAATTATGCAGATCAGGTGACATGTGTGATCTGGGATATGCTCACACGTGATGAAACCTTGATGAGGTATATTCTGAAATTGTACTAGACCCGGAGTGAGGTGTCATTCCTCCCTCAGCCAATATCTTCATATTCTCTGACATAGTTGACAAGTTGAAAATTGATATTAATTATGTAATATGAAAACAGATCAATTGGCATGGCAAGTTGAGTATTCAGAGATAGTTCAAGATTTACAGATTGGAAACATTGCAATTACCTGTTTTCACATATTTTGCATTCTTGATGAAGACCACCTTGTCTTTGAACTCCTGCTCGCTGAACACAACATCTCTCATCACGAACTTTGTAATTGCTGCAGATTCAAGGAGGTCTTGGCATAAACACCACCTGGGAGGATGTGTTCTGCAGTGCTGCTGCGAGGGTAAACCACTCGTATCAGTTCTTGCAGCCCACATCAGTTCGAACGTGATGCCACCAGGAGACTGACTGCTGCGTAAGCACTCCATTTGAGTAGTGTAAATAGTGCTGTCGTCATTTGGGTCACCCTCGATGATAGGAACACACTCAATGAGGGACTTCTTCTTGCATTCAGGTTGGTGTATTGACCTCATGAAGCCATTCCCGTTGGAATGTTCGGAGGTGGGGTTGTGATTCTTGATAGCCCATCCTGCCGCCAAAGCGATGTCCCATGGCAGTAAGGCTGGAGGGTATTGGTGGAGATCTGCTACTGGAACAAGATGAATTTCTGCCAATCCTACTTTCTATTTCAGAACAAAGGACAACATGTTCACCTCTTTCTCCTTAAATGTTATCATTCTTCTTAGGCTAAGTGCGAGAAGCTCATCTTGTCTTGTCGCTGGAGCCGGATGAGTTACCTTGATGATGCCCATAGCATGGAATGGCGTGTTTCCATTCAGTGACACAATGTTCAGATCTATGTTATCACCAACAATTTGATGAACTGTCATTTTCTCTGGAACAACGAGTGCAAATGCTTGAGGATCCTCATCCATCTCATCATCACTACTCTCATCTTGGTCTTCTGCCCATTCTGGTAATATGATTGCACCAACTACTGCTTCCTCAATCGCTACGGCTCCAGCTTCATCCGCGTCTGTGATCATGTTATCCCGATCCATGCTACCAAGTCCATTTTTAAACACTCAAGTAACAATACTTATAGAGGGTGGTAGGCTAATGGGCAAAATCGATTCAGCACCCTAAAAAAACCTAGTTATACATCCCACACGGTAATAATGGTACATTTTTATATTTCGCCCAGGCGTTATTTTTCGTCCGGTACTCCAACTTTGATTAGCTCCAGAGAATTTTCCACAAGGATTTGGGTTGGAATAAATTGACAGGTGTTAGTGTACACCTATATGAACACATTGGTGAAGAAAGCTATTGGTAAGCAATTCTTTCACAGAGTGTTAAAGCTACATACATCGCAAAAAGCCCCCCCCCCCAAATGTTCACGTATAAATGCATTGAATCAATAAACAATGTGTTTGTGGTCTACAAACTTTCAAAAGTGAATGTAGGATTTCATATGCCGGTCATCCATGCTCCTGAATTGACATTTCTTTGTCATTGTAGTCAATCCTAAACGCTTGATACTGTCGCTTAGAGATAATAAATTTACCTAAGAATGGGCACAAATGTGAGATATAGCGGTAAATATATACCATATATCTGGTTATTCGGGATACATAGGTTGTATTACGCATGCATGTCGACCCTGTTTACATTATGTTATTATGTCAACAAACTGCGTATACGACGCTTGTTTATTAGTTCAAATACTCAGTTTTTGAGGCAACTATTTGAAAAAACATTATGCCATATAATAGGAAATTCTGTATAAATTTGCATTTTCACTGATGTAGTGTCGCTTTAAGATTTTTCTAAAATGCCCTAACTATTAGCTTGTGTCCCTTGTACCAGTTTCCCGTTTTTACAAGATGTTCTCTCATTGGAACAGAAACCAGCACATTTTTATACTACATTATTCAAAATTATACAACATTATATAAAAATGTATAAATTATACGACATTATATGAAAATATACAAATTATGCAACATTATACTATGGGCGTATCGGTATACGTTCACCTACGGTTTGAATGTGAATAACGTATAGTCAGTCTCCTTTATATAGCAGATGGAATAATATTGGTATGTAAAGTGATCATTCCGACATTTAATACGCTAAGTCAGATTGCATAACACCTTACGACAATCTCACTCACATTTGAATTCAACATAGAGTGCGGACATCAATCAAATTTCATGTAAAACAGAATGTATATGTTTTCCGGTATTGTCCCATGTGACCTTGTAAAGGAAAGCATTAGATTTCTCAAATTATCATAATAAACAAATATCTCCTTGTATATATCTCTGTGTAAGGGAGTTATAGGGTACACGTGCATGAGACTACAACATCAACATTTACATATTTTCGAAATAAATGGTGACTATTGATCTGTTTTTGCTCATTTTCGTGTTTGGCAGTTTTAGCGTCTACCATATAATCAAGTACCTGCAACTGACAGCGATGACGTCATTTGCAAACAAATTTGAAAACAGGTGGGGTACGGAAATAGGCCGATTGACTATGCAACAATATATACAATGATGTCAATTATACAACATTATATAAACATATACAAATTAATGACATTATACAACATTATACAACAATATACACAATTATACAACTCTGTATCAACACAATATAATGCAACATATATAATAAAATTATGCAACATAATTATGAATAAAATTATAAATATTTTCCAATATTATGCAATATTATATAAAAATATACATATTATACAACATTATACAACATAAATAATATATATATTTATATTGAATACATAACTTATACAACATTATGCAACATAATACAACATACATATACAATTATACAATTTATACAACCTTATGCAACAATAGGCAATATTATATAAAATTATTTAAATTATACAACATTATGCAACAATATATAAAATTATGCGACATTATACAACATTATACAATTGTACATACATGTATGTGATATCAGCTGGTTCGATCTGGAATGTATTGTAGTTAAGTATGTTATTAATAAAAAACTACAACGAGTGCGATTCATGTCGTAATACATATTCAGGGGTGTACATAATACATATTCAGGGGCGTACATAATACATATTCAGGGGTGTACATAATACATATTCAGGGATGTACATAATACATATTCAGGGGTGTACATAATACATATTCAGGGGTGTACATAATACATATTCAGGGATGTACATAATACATATTCAAGGGTGTACATAATACATATACAGGGGTGTACATAATACATATTCAGGGGTGTACATAATACATATTCAGGGGTGTACATAATACATATTCAGGGGTGTACATAATACACGTTCAGGGGTGTACATAATACATATTCAGGGGTGTACATAATACATATTCAGGGGTGTACATAATACATATTCAGGGATGTACATAATACATATACAGGGTACATAATACATAACAGGGTGTACAAATACATATCAGGGGTACAAATACATAGGTGTACATAATAATCAGGGGTTACTAATACACGTTCAGGGGTGTACATAATACATATTCAGGGGTGTACATAATACATATTCAAGGGTGTACATAATACATATACAGGGGTGTACATAATACATATTCAGGGGTGTACATAATACATATTCAGGGGTGTACATAATACATATTCAGGGGTGTACATAATACACGTTCAGGGGTGTACATAATACATATTCAGGGGTGTACATAATACATATTCAGGGGTGTACATAATACATGTTCAGGGGTGTACATAATACATATTCAGGGGTGTACATATACATATTCAGGGTGTACATAATACATATTCAGGGTGTAAAATACATATTCGGGGTGTACATAATACATATCAGGGGTGTACATATACATATTCAGGGGTGTACATAATACAGTTCAGGGGTGTACATAATACTATTCAGGGTGTACATAATACATATTCAGGGGATAATAAATATTCAGGGGTGTACATAATACACGTTCAGGGGTGTACAAATACATATTCAGGGGTGTACATAATACATATTCAGGGGTGTACATAATACATATTCAGGGGTGTACATAATACATATTCAGGGGTGTACATAATACATATTCAGGGGTGTACATAATACATGTTCAGGGGTGTACATAATACACGTTCAGTGGTGTACATAATACATATTCAGGGGTGTACATAATACATATTCAGGGGTGTACATAATACATATTCAGGGGTGTACATAATACACGTTCAGTGGTGTACATAATACACGTTCAGGGGTGTACATAATACATATTCAGGGGTGTACATAATACACGTTCAGGGGTGTACATAATACATGTTCAGGGGTGTACATAATACACGTTCAGTGGTGTACATAATACATATTCAGGGGTGTACATAATACATATTCCGGGGTGTACATAATACATATTCAGGGGCGTACATAATACATGTTCAGGTGTGTACATAATACATATTCAGGGGTGTACATAATACATATTCAGGGGTGTACATAATACATATTCAGGGGTGTACATAATACATATTCAGGGATGTACATAATACATATGCAGGGGTGTACATACTACCCGTTCAGGGGTGTACATACTACCCGTTCAGGGGTGTACATAAGCAATTCAATGACAACAGGTGTGTACAAACAAAAGTGAAGCACATCGAATTGCGGTATTTAAAAGATAAATGATAACGTAACAGACATAATCATGCAACAACATCTTCTCACAGATGTATCCACAATCTTGTATTAAGGTCGTTGAATTCAATTAAGTCATTTGACCATCACCACTGTAGGTTCGAACCCACTGGGTGTATACTTATTTCATTTGAGGTAGCTAGCCAGTTTGATTGCGGAAAATCGGTGGTTCTATGTGTGTGTCAGTTTATGCCCGCAATGCTGCCATTAATAGCTAGAGAGCCGCGATATGACATACGCTGTTACAGCAACTTTGATCCCCCGTCATCCCTATCCCCCCCCCCAAACAACGGCTGTACAATTGCCTCAATAAGACACTACCAGTAATGTGATAGAACAGTACATACGCTTGTATCCAGCATTTTGTGACGGCAGTGTTCCATCGAATATGTGCAGCTGGCTAAAGGAATGCGGATATAGGGTGTTAAGGCCATCAACTATCAGTTCCATATCATCACCGATGAAAACCTGGCAAGACAGAAGTATAAATAGTATCCAAAGTAGCAAGATAGACCTGTTCAATCCACCATCTGACCATTGACCTGTTCAATCCACCGTCTGACCATTGACCTGTTCAATCCACCGTCTGACCCTTGACCTGTTAAATCCATTGTCTGACCATTGACCTGTTCAATCCACCGTCTGACCATTGACCTGTTCAATCCACCGTCTGACCCTTGACCTGTCCAATCCCTTGTCTGACCATTGACCTGTTCAATCCACCGTCTGACCATTGACATGTTCAATCCCTTGTCTGACCCTTGACCTGTTCAATCCACCATTTGACCCTTGACCTGTTCAATCCACCGTCTGACCCTTGACCTGTTCAATCCCTTGTCTGACCATTGACATGTTCAATCCACCGTCTGATCATTGACATGTTCAATCCCTTGTCTGACCCTTGAGCTGTTCAATCCCTTGTCTGACCCTTGACCTGTCCAATCCCTTGTTTGACCATTGACCTGTTCAATCCCTTGTCTGACCATTGACCTGTTCAATCCACCGTCTGACCATTGACCTGTTCAATCCACCGTCTGACCATTGATCTGTTCAATACCTTGTCTGACCCTTGGCCTGTTCAATCCACCGTCTGACCCTTGACGTGTTCAATCCACCGTCTGACCATTGTCCTGTTCAATCCACCGTCTGACCCTTGACCTGTTCAACCCACCGTCTGACCCTTGACCTGTTCAATCCACCGTCTGACCCTTGACCTGTTCAATCCACCATTTGACACTTGACCTGTTCATTCCCCCGTCTGACCATTGACCTTTTCAATCCCCCGTCTGACACTTGACCTGTTCAATACCCGTCTGACTCTTGACCTGTTCAATCCCTTGTCTGACCCTTGACCTGTTCAATCCACCGTCTAACCTTATTAATATTTAATCTTTCAGATGGGACTATAAACCGAGATATCATGTATATGTGCTATTCACCGGGCATATAAATGAATCAGAGCTGCTTCTGGAATTGGAGCGTCTTATGCACCATGCACTATCCTCCATTAAAATTGACTAATATATTTCTGGAGGCGTCGCCCGGTTGCCCTCCACACGGAGGCATCGTCCCGATAGATATGTACCTGGAGGCGTCACCCCGGTAGATCTGTACCTGGAGGCATCGCCCGATCGATCTGTACCTGGAGGCGTCGCCCCGGTCGATCTGTACCTGGAGGCATCGTCCCGATCGATCTGTATCTGGAGGCGTCGCCCCGGTCGATCTGTACCTGGAGGCATCGTCCCGATCGATCTGTACCTGAAGGCGTCGCCCCGGTCGATCTGTACCTGGAGACGTCGCCACGATATATTTGTACATGGAGGCGTCGCCCCAGTCGATCTGTACATGGAAGCGTCGCCCAGGTCGAGCTGTACCTGGAGGAGTCGCCCCGGTCAATCTGTACCTGGAGGCATCGCCTGGTCGATCTGTACCTGGAGGCATCGTCCCGATCGATCTGTACCTGGTAGCGTCGCCCCGGTATATCTGTACCTGGAGGCATCGTCCCGATCGATCTGTACCTGGAGGCGTCGCCCCGGTCGGTCTGTACCTGGAGGCATCGTCCCGATCGATCTGTACCTGGAGGCGTCGCCCCGGTAGACCTGTACCTGGAGGCATCGTCCCGATCGATCTGTAGCTGGAGGTGTCGCCACGGTCCATATGTACCTGGAGGCTTCTCCCCGGTAGATCTGTACCTGGAGGCGTCGCCCCGTTCGATCTGTACCTGGAGGCATCGCCTCGGTCGATCTGTACCTGCAGGCATCGCCCCGGTCGATCTGTACCTGGAGGCGTCGCCTCGGTAGATCTGTACCTGGGGGCGTCGTCCCGATCGATCTGTACCTGGAGGTGTCGCCCCGGTCGATATGTACCTGGAGGCGTCGCCCCGGTCAATATGTACCTGGAGGCGTCGCCCCGGTCGATCTGTACCTGGAGGCGTGGCCTCGGTCAATCTGTACCTGGAGGCGTCGCCCCGGTCGATCTGTACCTGGAGGCATCGCCCTGGTCGATATGTACCTGGAGGCGTCGCCCCGGTCGATCTGTACCTGGAGGCATCGCCCTGGTCGATATGTACCAGGAGGCGTCGCCCCGGTCGATCTGTACCTGGAGACGTCGCCACGATATATTTGTACATGGAGGCGTCGCCCCAGTCGATCTGTACATGGAAGCGTCGCCCAGGTCGATCTGTATCTGGAAGCGTTGCCACGGTCGATCTGTACATGAAGGAGCCGGTCCGGTCGATATGTACATGGAGGCGTCGCCCGGGATCGATTTGTACATGGAGGCGTCGCCCCGGTGGATCTGTACATGGAGGCGTCGACCCGATCGATCTGTACATGGAGGCTTCGCCCAGGTCGATCTGTACCTTTGCTCGACGATAAATTGGCGTAAGAAAAAAGAAAGACAAGAAGAGGAAATATGAACAACAGAAAACATTGCACTAAGAAAAGAACTAAACAAATTTACACTGTATATGTCGATACGGTATATACTGTTTTCGAAATGTTTTAATGAAATACCAAATTTGGCTATATTTATTATCTAAAATGAAATAAAGAATGTTACCTTTACAATTTCGTTTTTGTTTCAGAAGAGCTCATGTAAACGTAGTGTGTCTGAATCCTGGCTCATCAATATAACTCATGGAAGCACAGGACGTCTGAATCCTGGCTCACCATCATTTCTCATGGAAGCACAAGACGCCTGAATCCTGGCACATCCACATAACTCATGGAAGCACAATACCTCTGAATCCTGGCTCATCAACATACTCGTAGCTCATGGAAGCACAAGAGGTCTGAATCATGGCTCATCAACATACTCGTAACTAATGGAAGCACAATACCAACCCCACACAAACCAAACACAAACGTCTGAATCCTGGCTCATCAACATACTCGTAACTCATGGAAGCACAAGAGGTCTGAATCCTGGCTCATCAACATACTCGTAGCTCATGGAAGAACAAGAAGTCTGAATCATGGCTCATCAACATACTCGTAACTAATGGAACCACAAGACGACATAATCCTGGCTCATCAACATACTCGTAACTCATGGAAGCACAAGACGCCTGAATCCTGGTTCATCCACATAACTCATGTAAACGTAGGGTGTCTGAATCCTGGTTCATCCACATAGCTCATGGAAGCACAAGACGTCTGAATCCTGGCTCATCAACATAACTCATGTAAGCGTAGGGTGTCTGAATCCTGGCTCATCAATATAGCTCACGGAAGCACATGACGTCTGAATCCTGGCTCATCAACATATCACATTGAAGCACAAGACGCCTGAATCCTGGCTCACCAACATATCTCATGGAAGCAAATGACGTCTGAATCCTGGCACATCCACATAACTCATGTAAACGTAGGGTGTCTGAATCCTGGCTCACCAACATAACTCATGGAAGCACAAGACGTCTGAATCCTAGCTCATCAATATACTCGTAACTCATGGAAGCACAAGACGTCTGAATCCTGGCTCATCCACATAACTCATGGAAGCACAAGACCTCTGAATCCTGGCTCATCAACGAAACTCATGGAACCACAGGACGTCTGATTCCTGGCTCATCAACATAACTCATGGATTCACAGGACGTCTGAATCCTGGCTCACCATCATATCTCATGGAAGCACAAGACGCCTGAATCCTGGCTCACCATCATAACTCATGGAAGCACAATACCTCTGAATCCTGGCTCATCAACATACTCGTAGCTCATGGAAGAACAAGAAGTCTGAATCATGGCTCATCAACATACTCGTAACTAATGGAACCACAAGACGACATAATCCTGGCTCATCAACATACTCGTAACTCATGGAAGCACAAGACGCCTGAATCCTGGTTCATCCACATAACTCATGTAAACGTAGGGTGTCTGAATCCTGGTTCATCCACATAGCTCATGGAAGCACAAGACGTCTGAATCCTGGCTCATCAACATAACTCATGTAAGCGTAGGGTGTCTGAATCCTGGCTCATCAATATAGCTCACGGAAGCACATGACGTCTGAATCCTGGCTCATCAACATATAACATTGAAGCACAAGACGCCTGAATCCTGGCTCACCAACATATCTCATGGAAGCAAATGACGTCTGAATCCTGGCTCATCAACATAACTCATGGAAGCACAAGACGTCTGAATCCTGGCACATCCACATAACTCATGTAAACGTAGGGTGTCTGAATCCTGGCTCATCATCATAACTCATGGAAGCACAAGACGTCTGAATCCTGGCTCATCCACATAACTCCTGGAAGCACAAGACCTCTGAATCCTGGCTCATCAACAAAACTCATGGAACCACAGAACGTCTGAATCCTGGCTCATCAACATAACTCATGGAAGCACAAGACCTCTGAATCCTGGCTCATCAACAAAACTCATGGAACCACAGGACATCTGAATCCTGGCTCATCAACATAACTCATGAAAGCACATGAAGTCTGAATACTGGATCACCAACATAGCTCAAGGAAGCACATGACGTCTGTATTCCTGGCTCATCACCATGATCATGTAAATGTAGGGTGTCGGAATGCTAGCTCACCAACATAACTCATGGAAGCACAGGACGTCTGAATCCTGGCTCATCAATATACTCGTAACTCATGGAAGCACAAGACCTCTGAATCCTGGCTCATCAACAAAACTCATGGAACCACAGGACATCTGAATCCTGGCTCATCAACATAACTCATGAAAGCACATGAAGTCTGAATACTGGATCACCAACATAGCTCAAGGAAGCACATGACGTCTGTATTCCTGGCTTATCACCATGATTCATGTAAATGTAGGGTGTCGGAATGCTAGCTCACCAACATAACTCATGGAAGCACAGGACGTCTGAATCCTGGCTCATCAATATAGCTCATGGAAGCACAAGACGTCTGAATCCTGGCTCATCAACATAACTCATGGAAGCACAAGACGTCTGAATCCTGGCTCATCAACATAACTCATGGAAGCACAAGACGTCTGAATCCTGGCTCATCAACATAACTCATGGAAGCACAAGACGTCTGAATCCTGGCTCATCAACATAACTCATGTAAACGTAGGGTGTCTGAATCCTGGCTGATCAACATAACTCATGGAAACACAATACGTCTGAATTCTGGCTCATCAACATAATTCATGGAAGCACAAGTCGTCTGAATCCTGGCTGACCAACATAACTCCTGGAAGCACAGGACGTCTGAATCCTGGCTCATCAACATAGATCATGGAAGCACAGGACGTCTGAATCCTGGCTCACCAACATAAATCATGTAAACATAGGGTGTCTGAATCATGGCTCACCAACATAACTCATGGAAGCACAGGACGTCTGAATCCTGGCTCACCAACATAACTCATGGAAGCACATGACGTCTGAATACTGGCTCACCAACATAACTCGTGGAAGCACATGACGTCTGAATCCTGGCTCAGCAACATAACCTATGGAAGCACAAGACGTCTGAATCCTGGCTCATTAACATAACTCATGGAAGCACAATACGTCTGACTCCTGGCTCACCAACATAACTAATGGAAGCACACGAAGTCTGAATCCTGGCTCAACAACATAACTCATGGAAGCACAGGACGTTTGAATCATGGCTCATCGACATAACTCATGTAAGTACAAGAAGTCTGAATCCTGGCTCATCAACAACTAGTGTAAGCGTAGGGTGTCTGAATCCTGGCTCATCAACATAACTCATGGAAGCACAAGACGTCTGAATCCTGGCTCATCAATATAACTCATGGAAGCACATGACGTCTGAATCCTGGCTCATCAAAATAACTCATGGAAGAACATGACGTCTGAATGCTGGCTCATCAACATAACTCATGGAAGTACAAGACGTCTGAATCCTGGCTCACCAACATAACTCATATAAACGTAGGGTGTCTGAATCCTGGCTCATCAACATAACTCATGGAAGCATAAGACATCTGAATCCTGTCTCATCGATATAACTCATGGAAGCACATGACGTCTAAATCCTGGCTGATCAGAATAACTCATGGAAGCACATGACGTCTGAATCCTGGCTCATCAACATAACTCATAGGAGCACAAGACGTCTGAATCCTAGATTATCCACATAACTCATGTAAACGTAGGTTGTCTGAATCCTGGCTCACCATCATATCTCATGGAAGCACAAGACGTCTGAATCCTGGCTGATCCACATAACTCATGGAAGCACAAGACGTCTGTATCCTGGCTCATCAACATACTCGTAACTCATGGAAGCACAATACGTCTGAATCCTGGCTCAACAACATAACTCATGGAAGCACAGGACGTTTGAATCATGGCTCATCGACATAACTCATGTAAGTACAAGAAGTCTGAATCCTGGCTCATCAACAACTAGTGTAAGCGTAGGGTGTCTGAATCCTGGCTCATCAACATAACTCATGGAAGCATAAGACATCTGAATCCTGTCTCATCGATATAACTCATGGAAGCACATGACGTCTAAATCCTGGCTGATCAGAATAACTCATGGAAGCACATGACGTCTGAATCCTGGCTCATCAACATAACTCATGGAAGCACAAGACGTCTGAATCCTGGCTCATCAACATAACTCATGTAAACGTAGGGTGTCTGAATCCTGGCTCATCAACATAACTCATGGAAGCATAAGACGTCTGAATCCTGTCTCATCGATATAACTCATGGAAGCACATGACGTCTAAATCCTGGCTGATCAGAATAACTCATGGAAGCACATGACGTCTGAATCCTGGCTCAACAACATAACTCATGGAAGCACAGGACGTTTGAATCATGGCTCATCGACATAACTCATGTAAGTACAAGAAGTCTGAATCCTGGCTCATCCACATAACTCATGGAAGCACAAGACGTCTGAATCCTGGCTCATCAACATACTCGTAACTCATGGAAGCACAATACGTCTGAATCCTGGCTCACCAATATAACTCATGGAAGCACATGACGTCTGAATCCTGGCTTATCAACATAACTAATGGAAGCACAGGACGTCTGAATCCTGGCTCACCAACATATATCATGGAAGCACAAGACGCCTGAATCCTGGCTCATCCACATAACTCATGTAAACGTAGGTTGTCTGAATCCTGGCTCACCAACATATCTCATGGAAGCACAAGACGTCTGAATCCTGGCTGATCCACATAACTCATGGAAGCACAAGACGTCTGAATCCTGGCTCATCAACATACTCGTAACTCATGGAAGCACAAGAGGTCTGAATCCTGGCTCATCAACATACACATAACTCATGGAAGCACAAGACGTCTGAATCCTGGCTCATCAACATACTCGTAACTAATGGAAGCACAAGACGTCTGAATCCTGGCTCATCAACATACTCGTAACTAATGGAAGCACAAGAGGTCTGAATCCTGGCTCATCAACATAACTAATGGAAGCACAAGACGTCTGAATCCTGGCTCACCAACATAACCTATGGAAGCATAAGACGTCTGAATCCTGGCTCATGAACATAACTCATGGATGCACAAGACGTCTGAATCCTGGCTCACCAACATAACTCATGGATGCACAAGACGTCTGAATCATGGTTCATCAACGTAACTCATGTAAACGTAGGGTGTCTAAATCCTGGCTCATCAGCATAACTCATGTAAGGACAAAAAGTCTGAATCCTGGCTCATCAACAACTCATGTAGACGTAGAGTGTCTGAATCCTGGCTCACCAACATAAATCATGGAAGCACATGACGTCTGAATCCTGGCTCATCAACATAACTCATGGAAGCACAAGACGTCTGAATCCTGGCTCATCAATATAACGCATGGAAGCACATGGCGTCTGAATCCTAGCTCATCAAAATAACTTATGGAAGCACATGACGTCTGAATCCTGGCTCATTAACATAACTCATGTAAACGTAGGGTGTCTGAATCCTGGCTCACCATCATATCTCATGCAAGCACAAGACGTCTGAATCCTGGCTCATCCACAAAACTCATGGAAGCACAAGACGTCTGAATCCTGGCTCTTCAACATAACTCATGGGAGCACAAGATGTCTGAATCCTGGCTCATCAACATACTCGTAACTCATGGAAGCACAAGACGTCTGAATCCTGGCTCATCAACATACTCGTAAATCATGGAAGCACATGACGTCTGAATCCTGGCTCACCAACATAACTCATGATAGCACAAGACGTCTGAATCCTGGCTCATCAAAATAACTCATGGAAGCACATGACGTCTGAATCCTGGCTCATCAACATAACTCATGGAAGCACAAGACGTCTGAATCCTGGCTCACCAATATAGCTCATGGAAGCACATGACGTCTGAATCCTGGCTCATCAACATAACTCATGGAAGCACAGGGTGTATGATTCCTGGCTCATGAACATAACACATGGATGCACAAGACGTCTGAATCCTGGCTCATCCACATAACTCATGTAAACGTAAGGTGTCTGAATCCTGGCTCATCAACCTAACTCATGTAAACTTAGGGTTTCTGAATCCTGGCTCATCAACCTAACTCATGGAAGCACAGGACGTCTGAATCCTGGCTCATCAACATAACTCATGTAGACGTAGGGTGTCTGAATCCTGGCTCATCAGCATAACTCATGTAAGCATAAGAATTCCGGATTCTTCCTCATTAACATACTCGTAACTCATGGAAGCACAAGACGTCTGAATCCTGGCTCATTAACATAACACATGGAAGCACAGGACGTCTGAATCATGGCTCATCAAAATAACACATGGAAGAACAGGACTTCTGAAACATGGCTCATCAACATAACTCATGTAAACGTAGGGTGTCTGAATCCTGGCTCATCAACCTAACTCATGTATACGTAGGATGTCTGAATCCTGGCTCATCAACATAACTCATGAAAGCACAGGACGTCTGAATCCTGGCTCATCAACATAACTTATGTAAACGTAGGGTGTCTGAATCCTGGCTCATCAACATAACTCATGGAAGCACAGGACGTCTGAATCCTGGCTCATCAACATAACTTATGTAAACGTAGGGTGTCTGAATCCTGGCTCATCAACATAACACATGGAAGCACAAGACGTCTGATTACTGGCTCATCAACATAACTTATGTAAACGTAGGGTGTCTGAATCCTGGCTCATTAACATAACACATGGAAGCACAAGACGTCTGATTACTGGCTCACCAACTTAACTCATGGAAGCACATTACGTCTGAATCCTGGCTCATCAACATAACTCATGGAAGCACAAGACGTCTGAATCCTGGCTCATCAACATAACTTATGGAAGTACATGACGTCTGAATCCTGGCTCATCAACATAACTCATGGAGGCACAGGACGTCTGAATCCTGGATCACCAATATAACTCATGGAAGCACAAGACGTCTGAATCCTGGCTCACCAACATAACTCATGGAAGCACAGGACGTCTGAATCCTGGATCACCAATATAACTCATGGAAGCACAAGACGTCTGAATCCTGGCTCATCAACATAACTCGTGTAGACGTAGGGTGTCTGAATCCTGGCTCATCAACATAACTCATGGAAGCACAGGACGGACATCTGAATCTTTGATCACCAACATAACTCATGGAAGCACAGGACGTCGGAATCCTGGCTCATCAATATAACTCATGGAAGCACATGACGTCTGAATCCTGGCGCATCAGCAAAACTCATGTAAACGTAGGGTGTCTGAATCCTGGTTCATCAACATAACTCATGGAAGCATATGACGTCTGATTCCTGGCTCACCAACATAGCTCATAGAAGCACATAGAAGCACAGAATGTCTGAATCCTGGCTCACCAACATAACTCATGGAAGCACAAGACGTCTGAATCCTGGCTCATCAACATAACTCATGGAAGCACAGGACGTCTGAATCCTGGCTCATCACCATAACTCATGGAAGCACAAGACGTCTGAATCCTGGCTCATTAATATAACTCATGGAAGCACAGGACGTCTGAATGCTAGCTCACCAACATAACTCATAGAGGCACAATACGTCTGAATCCTGGCTCATCAACATAACTCATGGAAGCACAATACGTCTGAATCCTGGCTCATCAATATATCTCATGGAAGCACATGACGTCTGAATCCTGGCTCATCAGCATAACTCATGGAAGCACATGACGTCTGAATCCTGGCTCATCAACATAACTCATGTAAACGTAGGGTGTCTGAATCCTGGTTCATCAACATAACTCATGGAAGCACAAATCGTCTGAATCATGGCTCTTCAACATAACTCATGGAAGCACAATACGTCTGAATCCTGGCTCATCAATATATCTCATGGAAGCACATGACGTCTGAATCCTGGCTCATCAACATAACTCATGGAAGCACATGACGTCTGAATCCTGGCTCATCAACATAACTCATGTAAACGTAGGGTGTCTGAATCCTGGTTCATCAACATAACTCATGGAAGCATATGACGTCTGATTCCTGACTCACCAACATAGCTCATAGAAGCACATAGAAGCACAGAATGTCTGAATCCTGGCTCACCAACATAACTCATGGAAGCACAAGACGTCTGAATCCTGGCTCATCAACATAACTCATGGAAGCACAGGACGTCTGAATCCTGTCTCATCACCATAACTCATGGAAGCACAAGACGTCTGAATCCTGGCTCATCAACATAACTCATGGAAGCACAAGACGTCTGAGTCCTGGCTCATCAACATAACTCATGGAAGCACAAGACGTCTGAGTCCTGGCTCATCAACATAACTCATGGAAGCACAAGACGTCTGAGTCCTGGCTCATCAACATAACTCATGGAAGCACAGGACGTCTGAATCATGGGTTCTCAATATATTTCATGTATGTACGACGTATGAATCGTGGGTCCCCGCCTACCTTATGTAGGCATGCGACGTCTGACTCATGGCTACTCAATGTAAACAACATGTAAACATATAAAGTTTGAACCCTGGCTCCTTGACCTACCACAACAAACATGTTTGAAACATACGACGCCTGAGTTTTGGCTCTTCAACCTTCTTAGTGTCAACATATGTCACCTGGGTTATGGCTCATTGACCTTACTTGTTTCCTCACACAAGCATGACAGTTATAGTGTCAACATACGGCATCTGAGTTCGGCTCATCGACTTTCCTTGTGTCAACATACGACGTTTGAGTTCGGCTCATCGACCTTCCTCGTATCAACATACGACGTCTGAGCTATGGCTCATCGACCTTCCTCGTATCAACATACGACGTCTGAGTTCTAGCTCATCGACCTCCCTCGTATCAACATACGACGTCTGAGTTCTTGCTCATCGACATTCCTCGTGTCAACATACGACGTCTGAGTTCTGGCTCATCGACGTTCCTCGTGTCAACATACGACGTCTGAATCAATGTTACTTGACCTACATCTCATGCAAACAAGCGACGTCTGAATCCTGGCGCTTCGGCCTATCTTCTGTAAGCAAACGACGTCTGAATGTTGGTTGTGTAACATACTTCCTGTAAGCAGACGACGTCTGAATGCTGGTTGTGTTACTTACCTCCTGTAAACAAACGACGTCTGAATGCTGGTTGTGTAACTTACCTCCTGTAAACACACGACGTCTGAATGTTGGTTGTGTAACTAACCTCCTGTAAGCACACGACGTCTGAATGCTGGTTGTGTAACTTACCTCCTGTAAACAAACGACGTCTGAATGCTGGTTGTGTAACTTACCTCCTGTAAACAAACGACGTCTGAATGCTGGTTGTGTAACTTACCTCCTGTAAACACACGACGTCTGAATGTTGGTTGTGTAACTTACCTCCTGTAAGCACACGACGTCTGAATGCTGGTTGTGTAACTTACCTCCTGTAAACAAACGACATCTGAATGCTGGTTGTGTAACTTACCTCCTGTAAACAAACGACGTCTGAATGCTGGTTGTGTAACTTACCTCCTGTAAACACACGACGTCTGAATGTTGGTTGTGTAACTTACCTCCTGTAAGCACACGACGTCTGAATGTTGGTTGTGTAACTTACCTCATGTAAGCACACGACGTCTGAATGCTGGTTGTGTAACATATCTCCTGTAAACGTACGACGTATGAATGCTGGTTGTGTAACTTACCTCCTGTAAGCACACGACGTCTGAATGCTGGTTGTGTAACTTACCTCCTGTAAACAAACAACGTCTGAATGCTGGTTATGTAACTTACCTCCTGTTAACAAACGACGTCTGGATGCTGGTTGTGTAACTTACCTCCTGTAAGCAAACGACGTCTGAATGCTGGTTGTGTAACTTACCTCCTGTAAACAAACGACGTCTGAATGCTGGTTGTATAACTTACCTCCTGTTAACAAAGGACGTCTGGATGCTGGTTGTGTAACTTACCTCCTGTAAGCAAATGACGTCAGAATGCTGGTTGTGTAACTTACCTCCTGTAAACACACGACGTCTGAATGCAGGCTGTGTAACTTACCTGCTGTAAATAAACGATGTCTGAATGCTGGTTGTGTAACTTACCTCCTGTAAACATACGACGTATGAATGCTGGTTGTGTAACTTACCTCCTGTAAGCACACGACGTCTGAATGCTGGTTGTGTAACTTACCTCCTGTAAACAAACGACGTCTGAATGCTGGTTGTGTAACTTACCTCCTGTTAACAAA
Source organism: Archivesica marissinica (assembly GCA_014843695.1). NCBI lineage: Eukaryota > Metazoa > Mollusca > Bivalvia > Venerida > Vesicomyidae > Archivesica > Archivesica marissinica. The sequence goes on from CM026399.1 coordinate 54,197,197, forward strand.
CGACGTCTGGATGCTGGTTGTGTAACTTACCTCCTGTAAGCAAACGACGTCTGAATGCTGGTTGTGTAACTTACCTCCTGTAAACACACGACGTCTGAATGCAGGCTGTGTAACTTACAAGCTGTAAATAAACGACGTCTGAATGCTGGTTGTGTAACTTACCTCCTGTAAACACACGACGTCTGAATCTTGATTCTTTAATAAATTGATGATCTCATCGCGCCTTTCAATTCGATTGTTAGGTACACTGGTCACCAATGACTTGTCCATCAAGGCTGTGTTGTATGTAAGAACCTGTAAGAAATATAGTTGTCTTATTTAATATCGATTTGTTTGTAAATGCAATACATGTCTTCGTACGTCTCTGTCCCGACGGAACGATAGGACGTAGGCCCCTCCGAGCAGTATTTCAGGCACGGACGGGTACACTGGTAGAACCACCCACCTTCCACAAGCCAGCTGGATAGTTTCTTCACATGAAATAATTCCACACCCCTAGCGGTATTCGAACCTACAGCAGTGATAGTCATGTGATATTAAGCCGACAACAGTAACCACTCAGCCGCGGATGCCACCGTTTTTGAAACTAAAGCATATTTCTTCCCCGTGTCTGCTGCAGCTCCTGTTGTGTTCTCAGAACATGTGTATCAGGAACTGTTGTATCACATAACATTAATGAATAGTATTGTATGGATACTATCTAAGGAGTAAATGGCAGGTTAATAGTTTGCATCGGGGTATATATGAACTACACATATGGCATGTCTATGGTTAGCGTGCAACCCGAAGTCGAAGGCGTCCATGCTAATCTTAATAACGCCCAATGTAGTTCATACACCGATGGAACCTATTAAACCCGCGATGCATTACTATATATATATACATTAAATATTCAAAGATCATGAAAAGAAAGTTTGCCCAACAAGTGTGTGCTTGTCAGCTGCATATCATTAGTAATGAAATTCACACGAAAATAGATGCAAACAGGGAATATACGTTCATCAAAGGCAATGTAATCGCGATAAAAAATAATTGTATCACGCCAGTGCTGTTCAAAAACTTATGGCGTGAACACGAAATACAGTCGAAATACAGTAGTATGACCTTTGACTGGTAGGAATGGCATTGACCTAGCACCGAGGGTGGTTATATAGTGAGCATTGCACGATTGTCATGATACTGTGAACATCTGAGCCAAATTATATTAAATTCCTTGAAGCGGCTCATAGATCATTCAGTAGTTAATATGTTCGATTGCGAATCATGCAGAGATCGGATGTTCGATCCCACTTCATACCCGAATATTAACAGCTTCTTCTGTATCTTTCAAAATCCTCCAAAATTAAATTAACTAATATACGTCAGATGGCTTCACCATGATTATATCAGGGGCGGATATAAATAAATATATGAACACAAACAACATATATGGAGCGGACACGATTTGTGACGAACAGACGTATATATATATATACCAAAATGATAATATCTCACCTTCAATGTCTTGTCTATGGAAATAGAATGTACAAGGTTTGCGATACATAAAGCCGTGACAAAAAGTACTTGTCCATATACTGTTACCTGAAACACATATACATGAGATGACATTGGATGTCCATACACTGTGACCGGAAACACATATACATGAGATGACAGTGGATGTCCATACACTGTGACCGGAAATACATATACATGCGATGACAGTGGATGTCCATACACTGTGACCGGAAACACATATACATGAGATGACATTTGATGTCCATACACTGTGATCGGAAATACATATACATGAGATGACATTGGATGTCCATACACTGTGACCGGAAACACATATACATGAGATGACATTGGATGTAAATACAATGACCGGAAACAAATATACATGAGATGACATTGGATGTCCATGAACTGTGACCGGAAATACATATACATAAGATGACATTGGATATCCTTACAATGACCGGAAATACAAATACATGAGATGACATTGGATGTCCATATACTGTGACCGGAAACACATATACATAAGATGACAGTGGATGTCCATACACTGTGACCGGAAATACATAAACATGAGATGACATTGGATGTCCATATACTGTAACCGGAAACACATATACATGAGATGACAGTGGATGTCCATACACTGTGACCGGAACACATATACATGTGATGACAGTGGATTTCCATACACTGTGACCGGTAACACATATACATGAGATGACAGTGGATGTCCATGCACTGTGACCGGAAACACATATACATGAGATGACATTGGATGTCCATACACTGTGATCGGAAACACATATACATGAGATGACATTGGATGTCCATACACTGTGACCGGAAAAACATATACATGAGATGACATTGGATATCCATACACTGTGACCGGAAATACATATACATGAGATAACAGTGGATGTCCATACACTGTGATCGGAAACACATATACATGAGATGACATTGGATGTCCATACAATGACCGCAAACACATATACATGAGATGACATTGGATGCCCATACAATGACAGGAAACACTTATAGATGAGATGACATTGGATGTCCATGAACTGTGACCGGAAATACATATACATAAGATGACATTGGATATCCTTACACTGACCGGAAATACATATACATGAGATGACAGTGGATGTCCATACACTTTGACCGGAAACACATATACATGAGATGACATTGGATGTCCATACTCTGTGACAGGAAACACATATACATGAGATGACATTGGATGTCCATACACTGTGACCGGAAACACATATACATGAGATGACAGTGGATGTCCATACACTGTGACCGGAAACACATATACATGAGATGACATTGGATGGAAATAAAATGACCGGAAACAAATATACATGAGATGACATTGGATGTCCATTAACTGAGACCGGAAATACATATACATAAGATGACATTGGATGTCCATACAATGACCGGAAACACATATACATGAGATGACATTGGATGTCCATATACTGTGACCGGAAATACATATACATGAGATGACAGTGGATGTCCATACATTATGACCGGAAATACATATACATGAGATGACAGTGGATGTCCATACACTGTGACCGGAAACACATATACATGAGATGACATTGGATGTCCATACTCTGTGACCGGAAACACATATACATGAGATGACAGTGCATGTCCATACACTGTGACCGGAAATACATATACATGAGATGACATTGGATGTCCATACACTGTGACCGGAAACACATATACATGAGATGACATTGGATGTAAATACAATGACCGGAAACAAATATACATGAGATGACATTGGATGTCCATGAACAGTGACCGGAAATACATATACATAAGATGACATTGGATATCCTTACAATGACCGGAAATACAAATACATGAGATGACATTGGATGTCCATATACTGTGACCGGAAACACATATACATAAGATGACAGTGGATGTCCATACACTGTGACCGGAAATACATAAACATGAGATGACATTGGATGTCCATATACTGTAACCGGAAACACATATACATGAGATGACAGTGGATGTCCATACACTGTGACCGGAACACATATACATGTGATGACAGTGGATTTCCATACACTGTGACCGGTAACACATATACATGAGATGACAGTGGATGTCCATGCACTGTGACCGGAAACACATATACATGAGATGACATTGGATGTCCATACACTGTGATCGGAAACACATATACATGAGATGACATTGGATGTCCATACACTGTGACCGGAAAAACATATACATGAGATGACATTGGATATCCATACACTGTGACCGGAAATACATATACATGAGATAACATTGGATGTCCATACACTGTGATCGGAAACACATATACATGAGATGACATTGGATGTCCATACAATGACCGCAAACACATATACATGAGATGACATTGGATGCCCATACAATGACAGGAAACACTTATAGATGAGATGACATTGGATGTCCATGAACTGTGACCGGAAATACATATACATAAGATGACATTGGATATCCTTACACTGACCGGAAATACATATACATGAGATGACAGTGGATGTCCATACACTTTGACCGGAAACACATATACATGAGATGACATTGGATGTCCATACTCTGTGACAGGAAACACATATACATGAGATGACAGTGCATGTCCATACACTGTGACCGGAAACACATATACATGAGATGACATTGGATGTCCATACACTGTGACCGGAAACACATATACATGAGATGACAGTGGATGTCCATACACTGTGACCGGAAACACATATACATGAGATGACATTGGATGGAAATAAAATGACCGGAAACAAATATACATGAGATGACATTGGATGTCCATTAACTGTGACCGGAAATACATATACATAAGATGACATTGGATGTCCATACAATGACCGGAAACACATATACATGAGATGACAATGGATATCCATACACTGTGACCGGAAATACATATATACATGAGATGACATTGGATGTCCATATACTGTGACCGGAAATACATATACATGAGATGACAGTGGATGTCCATACATTATGACCGGAAATACATATACATGAGATGACAGTGGATGTCCATACACTGTGACCGGAAACACATATACATGAGATGACATTGGATGTCCATACTCTGTGACCGGAAACACATATACATGAGATGACAGTGCATGTCCATACACTGTGACCGGAAACACATATACATGAGATGACAGTGGATGTCCATACACTGTGACCGGAAACACATATACATGAGATTACATTGGATGGAAATACAATGACCGGAAAGAAATATACATGAGATGACATTGGATGTCCATGAACTGTGACCGGAAATACATATACATAAGATGACATTGGATGTCCATACAAGGACCGGAAACACATATACTTGAGATGACATTGGATGTCCATACACTGTGACCGGAAACACATATACATGAGATGACATTGGATATCCATACACTGTGACCGGAAATACATATACATGAGATGACATTGGATGTCCATACAATGGCCGGAAACACATATACATGAGATGACATTGGATGCCCATACAATGACAGGAAACACTTATAGATGAGATGACATTGTATATCCATATACTGTGACCGGAAACACATATACATGAGATGACATTGGATATCCATACACTGTGACCAGAAATACATATACATGAGAACACATTGGATGTCCATACACTGTGATCGGAAACACATATACATGAGATGACATTGGATGTCCATACAATGGCCGGAAAAACATTTACATGAGATGACATTGGATGCCCATACAATCACAGGAAACACTTATAGATGAGATGACATTGTATATCCATATAATGTGACCGGAAACACATATACATGAGATGACATTGGATGTCCTACACTGTGACGGGAAACACCTATACATGAGATGACATTGGATGTCCATACACTGTGACCGGAAACACATATACATGAGATGACATTGGATGTCCATACACTGTGACCGGAAACACATATACATGAGATGACATTGGATGTCCATACACTGTGACCGGAAATACATATACATGAGATGACATTGAATGTCCATACAATGGCCGGATACACATATACATGAGATGACATTGGATGCCCATACAATGACAGGAAACACTTATAGATGAGATGACATTGTATATCCATATACTGTGACCGGAAACACATATACATGAGATGACATTAGATATCCATACACTGTGACCGGAAATACATATACATGAGAACACATTGGATGTCCATACACTGTGATCGGAAACACATATACATGAGATGACATTGGATGTCCATACAATGGCCGGAAACACATATACATGACATGACATTGGATGCCCATACAATGACAGGAAACACTTATAGATGAGATGACATTGTATATCCATATAATGTGACCGGAAACACATATACATGAGATGACATTGGATGTCCTACACTGTGACGGGAAACACATATACATGAGATGACATTGGATGTCCATATACTGTGACCGGAAACACATATACATGAGATGACATTGGATGTCCATATATTGTGACCGGACATACATATACATGAGATGACAGTGGATGTCCACACATTATGACCGGAAATACATATACATGAGATGACAGTGGATGTCCATACACTGTGACCGGAAACACATATACATGAGATGACAGTGCATGTCCATACACTGTGACCGGAAACACATATACATGAGATGACATTGGATGTCCATACACTGTGACCGGAAACACATATACATGAGATGACATTTGATATCCATACACTGTGACCGGAAATACATATACATGAGATGACATTGGATGTCCATACAATGGCCGGAAACACATATACATGAGATGACATTGGATGCCCATACAATGACAGGAAACACTTATAGATGAGATGACATTGTATATCCATATACTGTGACCGGAAACACATATACATGAGATGACATTGGATATCCATACACTGTGACCGGAAATACATATACATGAGAACACATTGGATGTCCATACACTGTGATCGGAAACACATATACATGAGATGACATTGGATGTCCATACAATGGCCGGAAACACATATACATGAGATGACATTGGATGCCCATACAATGACAGGAAACACTTATAGATGAGATGACATTGTATATCCATATACTGTGACCGGAAACACATATACATGAGATGACATTGGATATCCATACACTGTGACCGGAAATACATATACATGAGAACACATTGGATGTCCATACACTGTGATCGGAAACACATATACATGAGATGACATTGGATGTCCATACAATGGCCGGAAACACATATACATGAGATGACATTGGATGCCCATACAATGACAGGAAACACTTATAGATGAGATGACATTGTATATCCATATAATGTGACGGGAAACACATATACATGAGATGACATTGGATGTCCTACACTGTGACGGGAAACACATATACATGAGATGACATTGGATGTCCATATACTGTGACCGGAAACACATTTACATGAGATGACATTGGATGTCCATATATTGTGACCGGAAATACATATACATGAGATGACAGTGGATGTCCATACATTATGACCGGAAATACATATACATGAGATGACAGTGGATGTCCATACACTGTGACCGGAAACACATATACATGAGATGACATTGGATGTCCATACTCTGTGACCGGAAACACATATACATGATATGACAGTGCATGTCCATACACTGTGACCGGAAACACATATACATGAGATGACATTGGATGTCCATACACTGTGACCGGAAACACATATACATGAGATGACAGTGGATATCCATACACTGTGACCGGAAACACATATACATGAGATGACATTGGATGTCCATACCCTGTGACCGGAAACACATATACATGAGATGACAGTGCATGACCATACACTGTGACCAGACACAAATATACATGAGATGACATTGGATGTCCATGAACTGTGACCGGAAACACATATATATGAGATGACATTGGATGTCCATACAATGACCGGAAACACATATACATGGGATGACAATGGATATCCATACACTGTGACCGGAAACACATATGCATGAGATGACATTGGATGTCCATGCACTGTGACCGGAAACACATATACATAAGATTACTTTGGATGTCCATACACTGTGACCAGAAACACATATACATGAGATGACATTGGATGTCCATGCACTGTGACCGGAAACACATATATATGAGATGACAGTGCATGTCCATACACTGTGACCGGAAACACATATACATGAGATGACAGTGGATGCCCATACAATGTGACCGGAAATACATAAACATGAGATGACATTGGATGTCCATATACTGTGACCGGAACACATATACATGTGATGACAGTGGATTTCCATACACTGTGTCCGGTAACACATATACATTTGATGACAGTGGATGTCCATGCATTGTGACCGGAAACACATATACATGAGATGACAATGGATATCCATACACTGTGACCGGAAATACATATACATGAGATAACATTGGATGTGCATACACTGTGACCGGAAACACATATACATGAGATGACATTGGATGTCCATATACTGTGACCGGAAATACATATACATGAGATGACAGTGGATGTCCATACATTATGACCGAAAATACATATACATGAGATGACAGTGGATGTCCATACTCTGTGACCGGAAACACATATACATGAGATGACAGTGCATGTCCATACACTGTGACCGGAAACACATATACATGAGATAACATTGGATGTCCATACACTGTGACCGGAAACACATATACATAAGATGACATTGGATGTCCATACACTGTGACCGGAAACACATTTACATGAGATGACAATGGATATCCATACACTGTGACCGGAAATACATATACATGAGATAACATTGGATGTGCATACACTGTGATCGGAAACACATATACATGAGATGACATTGGATGTCCATATACTGTGACCGGAAATACATATACATGAGAAGACTTTGGATGTCCATACACTGTGACGGGAAACACATATACATGAGATGACAGTGAATGTTCATACACTGTGACCGGAAACACATATACATGAGATGACATTGGATGGAAAGACAATGACCGGAAACAAATATACATGAGATGACCTTGGATGTCCATACACTGTGACCGGACACACATATACATGATGTAACATTGGATGTCCATTCACTGTGACCGGAAACACATATACATGTGATGATAGTGGATTTCCATACACTGTGACCGGTAACACATATACATGAGATGACAGTGGATGTCCATGCACTGTGACCGGAAACACATATACATGAGATAACATTGGATGTCCATACACTGTGATCGGAAAAACATATACATGGGATGACATTGGATGTACATACACTGTGACCGGATACACATATACATGAGATGACATTGGATATCCAAACACTGTGACCGGAAATACATATACATGAGATGACAGTGGATGTTCATACACTGTGATCGGAAACACATTAATGAGATGACATTGGATGTCCATACAATGACCGGAAACACATATACATGAGATGACATTGGATGCCCATACAATGACAGGAAACACTTATAGATGAGATGACATTGTATATCCCTATACTGTGACCGGAAACACATATACATGAGATGACATTGGATGTCCATATACTGTGACCGGAAATACATATACATGAGATGACAGTGGATGTCCATTCAATATGACCGGAAATACATATACATGAGATGACATTGGATGTCCATACTCTGTGACCGGAAACACATATACATGAGATGACAGTGCATGTCCATACAATGTGACCGGAAACACATATACATGAGATGACATTGGATGTCCATACCCTGTGACCGGAAACACATATACATGAGATGACATTGGATGGATATACAATGACCGGAAACAAATATACATGAGATGACATTGGATGTCCATGAACTGTGACCGGAAATACATATACATAAGATGACATTGGATGTCCATACAATGACCGGAAACACATATACATGAGATGACAATGGATATCCATACACTGTGACCGGAAATACATATACATGAGATGACATTGGATGTCCATATACTGTGACCGGAAATACATATACATGAGATTACAGTGGATGTCCATACATTATGACCGGAAATACATATACATGAGATGACAGTGGATGTCCATATACTGTGACCGGAAACACATATACATGAGATGACATTAGATGTCCATACTCTGTGACCGGAAACACATATACATGAGATGATAGTGCATGTCCATACACTGTGACCGGAAACACATATACATGAGTTGACATTGGATGTCCATACACTGTGAACGGATACACATATACATGAGATGACAGTGGATTTCCATACACTGTGACCGGAAACACATATACATGAGATGACATTGGATGGAAATACAATGACCGGAAACAAATATACTTGAGATGACATTGGATGTCCATGCACTGCGACCGGAAACACATATACATGAGATGACATTGGATTTCCATACTCTGTGACCGGAAACACATATACATGAGATGACAGTGGATGTCCATACACTGTGACCGGAAACACATATACATGAGGTGACATTGGATGTCCATACACTGTGACCGGAAACACATATACATGTGATGATAGTGGATTTCCATACACTGTGACCGGTAACACATATACATGACATGACAGTGGATGTCCATGCACTGTGACCGGAAACACATATACATGAAATGACATTGGATGTCCATACACTGTGATCGGAAACACATATACATGGGATGACATTGGATGTACATACACTGTGACCGGATACACATATACATGAGATGACATTGGATATCCATACACTGTGACCGGAAATACATATACATGAGATGACAGTGGATGTCCATACACTGTGATCGGAAACACATCAATGAGATGACATTGGATGTCCATACAATGACCGGAAACACATATACATGAGATGACATTGGATGCCCATACAATGACAGGAAACACTTATAGATTAGATGACATTGTATATCCCTATCATGTGACCGGAAACACATATACATTAGATGACATTGGATGTCCATATACTGTGACCGGAAATACATATACATGAGATGACAGTGGATGTTCATTCAATATGACCGGAAATACATATACATGAGATGACAGTGGATGTCCATACACTGTGACCGGATACACATATACATGAGATGACATTGGATGTCCATACTCTGTGACCGGAAACACATATACATGAGATGACAGTGCATGTCCATACACTGTGACCGGAAACACATATACATGAGATGACATTGGATGTCCATACACTGTGACCGGAAACACATATACATGAGATAACAGTGGATGTACATACACTGTGACCGGAAACACATATACATGAGATGACATTGGATGGATATACAATGACCGGAAACAAATATACATGAGATGACAATGCATGTCCATGAACTGTGACCGAAAACACATACACATAAGATGACATTGGATGTCCATACACTGTGACCGGAAATACATATACATGAGATGACATTGGATGTCAATACATTATGACCGGAAATACATATACATGAGATGACAGTGGATGTCCATACACTGTCACCGGAAACACATATACATGAGATGACATTGGATGTCCATACTCTGTGACCGGAAACACATATACATGAGATGACAGTAGATGTCCATACACTGTGACCGGGAAACAAATATACATGAGATGACATTGGATGGAAATACAATGACCGGAAACAAATATACATGAGATGACATTGGATGTCCATGAACTGTGACCGGAAATACATATACATGAGATGACAGTGGATGTCCATTCATTATGACCGGAAATACATATACATGAGATGACAGTGGATGTCCATACACTGTGACCGGAAACACATATACATGAGATGACATTGGATGTCCATACTCTGTGACCGGAAACACATATACATGAGATGACAGTGCATGTCAATACACTGTGACCGGAAACACATATACATGAGATGACATTGGATGTCCATACACTGTGACCGGAAACACATATACATGAGATGACAGTGGATGTCTATACACTGTGACCGGAAACACATATACATGAGATGACATTGGATGGAAATACAATGACCGGAAACAAATATACATGAGATGACATTGGATATCCATGAACTGTGACCGGAAATACATTTACATAAGATGACATTGGATGTTCATACAATGACCGGAAACACATATACATGAGATGACAATGGATATCCATACACTGTGACCGGAAATACATATACATGAGATGACATTGGATGTCCATATACTGTGACCGGAAATACATATACATGAGATGACAGTGGATGTCTATACACTGTGACCGGAAACACATATACATGAGATGACATTGGATGTCCATACTCTGTGACCGGAAACACATATACATGAGATGACAGTGCATGTCCATACACTGTTACCGGAAACACATATACATGAGATGACATTGGATGTCCATACACTGTGACCGGAAACACATATACATGAGATGACAGTGGATGTTCATACACTGTGACCGGAAATACATATACATAAGATGACATTGGATGGAAATACAATGACCGGAAAAACATATACATGAGATGACAATGGATATCCATACACTGTGACCGGAAATACATATACATGAGATGACATTGGATGTCCATACACTGTGACCGGAAACACATATACATGAGATGACAGTGCATGTCCATACACTGTGACCGGAAACACATATACATGAGATGATATTGGATGTCCATACACTGTGACCGGAAGCACATATACATGAGATGACGGTGGATGTCCATACACTGTGACTGGAAACACATATACATAAGATGACATTGGATGTCCATACACTGTGACCAGAAACACATATACATCAGATGACATTGGATGTCCATGCACTGTGACCGAAAACACATATACATGAGATGACAGTGCATGTCCATACACTGTGACCGGAAACACATATACATGAGATGTCATTGGATGTCCATACACTGTGACCGGAAACACATATACATGAGATGACAGTGGATGTCCATACACTGTGACCGGAAACACATATACATGAGATGACATTGGATGTCCATACAATGTGACCGGAAACACATATACATAAGATGACATTGGATGTCCATACACTGTGACCAGAAACACATATACATAAGATGACATTGGATGTCCATACAATGACCGGAAACACATATACATGAGATGACAGTGGATGTCCATACACTGTGACCGGAAACACATATACATGAGATGACATTGGATGTCCATACACTGTGACCGGAAACACATATACATGAGATGACATTGGATGTCCATGCACTGTGACCGGAAACACATATACATGAGATGACATTGGATGTCCATACACTGTGACCAGAAACACATATACATGAGATGACATTGGATATCCATATACTGTGACCGGAAATACATATACATGAGATGACATTGGATGTCCATACACTGTGACCGGAAACACATATACATGAGATGACATTGGATGTCCATGCGCTGTGACCGGAAACACATATACATGAGATGACATTGGATGTCCATACACTGTAACCGGAAACACATATACATGAGATGACATTGGATAGCCATACACTGTGACCGGAAACACATATACATGAGATGACATTGGATGTCCATGCACTGTGACCGGAAACACATATACATGAGATGACAATGGATAGCCATACACTGTGACCGGAAACACATATACATGAGATGATATTGGATGTCCATGCACTGTGACCGGAAACACATATACATAAGATGATATTGTATGTCCATGCACTGTAACCGGAAACACATATATATGAGATGACATTGTATGTCATTGGATGTCCATACACTGTGACCGGAAACACATATACATGAGATGACATTGGATGTCCATGCACTTATCTGTAAGCTATACAACCTCATACAACCCTTGACGGCCGTGAACCAATTTTCATTTCCAGTTTTATAACGGGTGTGATGAGGTATAACTTGTACATAAGTATGCAATGTTTAAATCGAATTTTATTGCAAATCAATAGTAACATTATATTGCGCTAAAATATAAAATACGTTTTGACACCACTTGACAACGGCCCGCACCAGAAAGTCAAGCTAACGTTTGATTAAACTAAATGACAGAGTCCCCACCCCAAGAAAAGTATGCAATGTAACTATTATTCCGTCTAAATTGAATGTCTGTGATGACTGTGACTTTGTAAGACGCACTAGCCACAACCTCAACAGACAGACTAAGCATTAGCTTATGTCAAAAAAATAGACCTAGATAAAAGGATATTAGCTAAATACAGTGCCACTATTTTACATATTGGATTTAGGTTTAGAGAATAAACTTTAATTATTTTACAACGTTTGAGAAGTAAGTTTTAACAACTTATATTAATCACTCTCGTTGGCGTGAATGAAAGCGTAAATGTGGTCATTCGTGTTGGAGGAAACCGAAGTACCCGGAGAATACCCACCTGTTCGATCTGGCGACCACCATACCATTAGTAGATCAATTTGAGGTTTATAAACACACACTTATATAACAAGATATTATTAATTAAATTTTTTAATTTCGTACATTTACGCTTAGGATTTGATATAATGCTCTGGCACTTTGAAAGCAGTGCAATATTAATAATACAAACGTACGTACGTGTCTGATCCTTGTACATTAGACAATACGTAGGCTATATTTTCAAGAAACGTACATCTTATAAAACTTGTATGGTTGGCCTGGAAACCGTGTGAGCTAAAAACCATTTGCAATCAATGAACTAAATATTCTCTTACATGCTTCATGCTGTGTTAATGTTCATGTATCAGTGATTTTATTAATAATGTGCTTAACTATTTTGTGAATGTCTTAGTTTAAACGTTATTTATTTTACAACGATTGCGAAGCAAGTTCTAACAACTTATATTAATCACTCTCGTTGGCATGGATGAAAACGTTTATGTGGTCATTCGTGTGGGAGGAAACCGGAGTATCCGGAGAAAACCCACCTGTCCGATCTGGCGACCATCATAACATCTCGCATACTTCCCGGTTCGAGGATCGAACCCAGGTTGCATTGGTGAGAAGCGAGCGCGCTAACCACTGCGCTAATCGGACAGCCCGTGAATGTCTTATGTTGTAAGTATTGCAAGTAAACTAATCTAATTAAGATACGTTTCGTTTGGTAGCGTATATTATCAAAGCAAAACAAAATATAAAAGGATATTCTTGAATGTGTCTCGGTTTGTATAATTGCACTATCCTCCAAAATCTAAAAACAACTTAAACACAAAGCAATTCAGTACTGCCTATGATTTGGAGGCGCGTGTCAGGGACAGTGGTTAAACATCTCATTAATTGAGACAGAGAGTGATAAAAGTACATACTACATACTATATTAAAACAGTCATTAGTGTTACATGAGCGGTACATTGGCCAGCCGCTCTGCAAAATGGTAACGCTGGGGCTGGACTGTACATAGTATGGGAGGCCATTCCAAAGACGTATTGTGCGTGGGAAGAACCAGCTAATATGGTGCTGGGTTCATGACTGCGGAATTAAGTAGTTCGGTTTCCTTGTAGGTGTTCAGGAGGCGGCGCTCATATGGGCAACCGGTAGCGACGATAAATAGAGCATCCATGTCACCTTGTAGGATGTGTGCATCGGAAGAGGAATTTACTGTGAGATACATTATGAAGACTATGAATGTTACTGTTGCATTCGGAAATATCTCGCATGGTTATTTTCGTACTGAAAGATTCAACATTCTGAGCAAGATATTGCATTTTGACAATAGTTGACATGTCTCCAAAATGGATAAATTCGGACTAGGGTGGGAAAGTACGGTCGGGCTGTGAGGGAAATGCGGTAAAATACGGACATTAAAATCTTCCGTGATCCTTGTTGTAGCTGGACGGCTTTTGGTGCAATTAGATCATCAATGCATTGTATAGTAACTGGTTAATAGGAGCAGTGTTGTATATAGAATCCCACAAGGATCGATATTGGGTCCAATTTTATTTATTATTTATATCAACGATGTTCAAGAATTTATTCCAGAAACTTGCATTTTATGCAGACAGTATTAAGAGGATACTTGTTTGTTTCAGTGACAGTGGTGTGTATGATCGAATTATTGTTCACCGAATGAACATTCAAGGCATTGGTATCACAACAGCGGGTTTCAGCACAAGTTTAACAACGGGTGTGATGATGCATAACTTGTACATAAGTATGCAATGTAGCTATTATTCCGTCAAATGGTAGAAATATGAGGGTGTAAGAACATATAGCCTGATTGTATTGGTACTGGATAATAATAAACCGGTTCGTGCATCACCGTCGTGTTGAGTCACGGCATGAACACTACTTGTATCGCCTCCTCCGACTAGTAATGCTATGATTCCCGGTAGCGTATGATAATAACTATGTTCTGGTTGAGGCATAGTCGATTGATAACTGGCATCACAACTGGCTAGTAATGGATCGCTTGCAGGTAATGTGTGACAGTGTTCCGTTTATTGTTGAGGTGATGCAGGTACAGCACTTGCATCATTTTCCGACCTACATGTTGTATTTACAATTCCTACATATATCGGATTACTTGGCACATGTGTAATGGAAGGAATTGTATTTTTGTTAAACGGGAATATGCCAGATGAATGGAAGCCGCTGTCTATGTTTGAAGGGGATACCGCACTGAGCCACGTATTTGTAAACAGAGTTGGAAATGTCCATTTGTTTACCAAGTGCAATGGGTGGTCTTGCATCACTGTAGAACATGTCTCGTTGAATAAACTTTCCAGTGACCCAAACATCGAGAGACTGAAGATAGTGTATGCAGTGCTGTAGTAAAGTAGGAGTGTTTTATTCAATTGTCCTTCCGATAATAGCCGATGACTCGTGGCTGATGTGACTATCAGTGACCAGTAATTGTGAGCATTCTAGTCCACAATTGCTGCGATGCAACACTTGGATAATCTATTGTAATATTTCAATCGTTTTCGTATATCTAATTCAGTAATTGTGAGTTATTCTTTATAAATGGATAACGGAGTGTATGATTTCGATTATTAAATGTTCAAATGCATATCAAAGTAATAAAGACATTATTACGTGGATAGTTTCATATCGTATTACCTCTGATTTCTTTAGTCAAATATGCTCATGAATGTACAAAGAGTTCCCCTTTATTTCTCATAGAACTTGCTAATGGTATCTAATAATAGGCCCATTAGCGTTGAACACTTTTGTGTGTTTGTTTCCTGAGTTTAAAGTCGCACCAACATATTAGGTCATACGTCGACTCTCCAGTTATTATTAGTGGACGAAGATCCCGGATACTCTCGTGCAGTTTTGTCGGCATGCATAGACCGGCTTTCGGGTATAACCATCGACACACCACAAGCCAGCTGGATAGCTTCCCCACATGAAATAATCCGACACCACCAGTGAGAGAACCTACAGTGGTGATGAGCAAGTGATTTGAAGTAAACAACCATAACCACCCAGCCACAGAGGGTCCCTAGCATTGAACACTATACAATATCCACAAATTAAGCTTATGTTGAATATTTTTTCCTGGCAGTTTTTTACGGAGGTTGGTGCACTCAAGTACTGGTTAACCGCTGGAGCCTGCCCAGGAAAGGTGTTGTTAGGTAAACTTCCCGCCGGCGATATAGCCCCAAATGGTGCTGATGCAGGCGTAAAACACGAAATATAACAAATATAATAATATTTTTCAGTGTATTTACACAACGGTAACGCATCCGCGGTCAATGTTTCCCGCCATGACGTCTGTGGTTCTACGAGACAATATAGGTCATTACCGGGTCACCTTAAACTCGCAATATGATGGGCCGATGCGCATAAAGGCCGACGACTGTGGGATGAAGATACTATTGTGACAGACACTTGGAACCGAATATATTTCTTACCAATAGTAACTTTATTTGATAGTGCTAGTATATTATTCTAGCAAACTATGTGTACTAGTAATATGTATTAGTATTTAAATACAACACTGACACCGCTTGCAAATTAACGTGTATGCAACCTGCGCAATTTTTCGAAAGAAAATGGCGGAATTCCACAAGGTTGTCCACTTTCGTTTTGATTATTTATTGTTTATTGAAAGCAGCACTGCAGTGTAATCACATTGCTATGCCATTTTAATGCTGTAACCAATACTCTCAACAAAGTCATAGCAAAAGTATTACCATGAAAAAGTGTTTTATTGACATTGAAATTTACCGCTGATATTTAGCAAAGATAACTCTTGCATAAATAACTCGCTGAATGGGACAAACTGTACTTCGAGTTGAGGTTTTGATTTAACCATATTTTATTGCATATGTAATTCATTCGACAATACAATATTACATACGAGCATGAATCAGACGTGATATAAGCTAACATATTATAAGGCACATATATACATTTGTGTAACATAGCAAAAGGGTCGGGCCACACGTTGAGGTCCAGTCAATGCCTATTCAGTGTGTCCATGCGGGGAGTTGTGCTAGGCGGACAACACGGTACACTCTTGTAATGTGTTCCATGTCATGCCATTTATGAACTGTGGGATATCTGTTGTAATTGGCTCCGAATTGCACACAGTTCTACAAACTAGATGTATGCATACATTGCTGGCTCGGAACACCCACTAGATCTCCCCTAAACTGTTTACCCTCCTACCGGATGTGCCCACAATTAGATATATAATAGGAATAATTTAAGCAACCAATATTTCAAATACGCCGCCCCTGTGGTGCAAACGAATGTTTTAAATTACATGATATATATATATATGTATTTATATTATACTTGTTAGTTTGAACTTGACCCTGAAGGGAAACCGTTTGTATATATTATATAATTATACAGAAAGTTTTCTGCGGATATGGAAGTTCTGAGTTTCAATACCATCAGTTTTATTATGCCGCACAGGTATAGATACTTTTAACATTAAGTTCATGATGTTTTCATCTTCAACCTATATTTACCGAGGAGAAGAATTATATAAGACTCTGTCTTCCATTCTAATCCTGTTTCTGTATTCTGATTATGCGTGGTGTATGCATTGTTCAATATGTATTATATGGGAAATAAAATATGTTTAAACTAACCTATATTTGGGAAGGGGCCTTGATGATCTGCTCTATAATAGCCTTTTGTACATGATATGCATCTTTAATATTTACAATGTTACTATGTATACTGAACCCTTAAATATATAAGTGGAGCATAGTGTATTCTGGGTTCAGCGAAAGTGTCTGAACTGCTTATAGTTGTTCGCAAAGTAACTTCAGACCACCTATTAGGCTGTTGAGAAACAACTGCAAACAGATCATAAATTATGGGCACAAACAATTCTAATTTAGGATTATAGAACCACAACATTATATATCCACAGAATGTTAGGACATAGAGATGTTTTTAGGACATTGAGATCGTAAAAGAGTTTGAGTGATTTTGAGTTTTTGATAGAATACTATCGAAATTCGAATATTTGAATAGTATAATCGCTATTCGTTGCCATCCCTAATATAAAGTAATCTGTTCCAATGTATTACCTGCGAGTCGCAGATACGAAATCACCTGAAAGTAAACACATCTCTCTCAACAGTAACACCTTAAATACAAGATCAAACTTATTGTTCTGCACGTATATTGAACATATTATTAAATATTTTAAATACCTTCATTTTCCCCTAGAATGTAGTTGTGCCGGTAAAATTAAATGCAGTTGTATGTACCGGTAAAACTCACAGTACAGGTAGGATCAGCTCTTCTGATTGAATGCGGGGATGCATAATACTTACTTTCTTATACATCTATGATTTTAGCGACTTAATTTCTTTACGGTTTGGCGCGCAGCACGTCTGCATCCACGTTGGCACATTAAAGGAAGATCCATATCATAAATATATGAATATATTAGCTATTATATAAGTATACATTATTCATACATTATTCATATATATTTTTTTCTTACATCACGATATTTACAAGTGCTACATGCATGGTTGTTACCCATTTAGCAGTGTCTCATGTCACATCATACAGCATGACTCAGATCACATCATACAGCTGCTTTTACAGCATGTCTCACATCACATCATACAACATGTCTCAGATCACATCATACAGCATGTCTCAAATCACACCATACAGCATGCCTCAGATCACACCATGCATCATGTATCAGATCACATCATACAGCATGTCTCAGATCACACCATACATCATGTCTCAGATCACACCATACATCATGTCTCAGATCACATCATACATCATGTCTCAGATCACATCATACAGCATGTCTCAGATCACATTATACAGCATGTCTCAGATCACACCATACAGCATGTCTCAGATCACACCATACATCATGTCTCAGATCACACCATACAGCATGTCTCAGATCACATCATACATCATGTCTCAGATCACACCATACAGCATGTCTCCGATCATACATCATGTCTCAGATCACACCATACATCATGTCTCAGATCACACCATACATCATGTCTCAGATCACACCATACATCATGTCTCAGATCACACCATACATCATGTCTCAGATCACATCATACATCATGTCTCAGATCACATCATACAGCATGTCTCAGATCACATTATACAGCATGTCTCAGATCACATTATATAGCATGTCTCAGATCACACCATACAGCATGTCTCAGATCACACCATACATCATGTCTCAGATCACACCATACAGCATGTCTCAGATCACATCATACATCATGTCTCAGATCACACCATACAGCATGTCTCCGATCACATCATACATCATGTCTCAGATCACACCATACAGCATGTCTCCGATCACATCATACATCATGTCTCAGATCACACCATACATCATGTCTCAGATCACACCATACATCATGTCTCAGATCACACCATACATCATGTCTCAGATCACACCATACATCATGTCTCAGATCACATCATACATCATGTCTCAGATCACATCATACAGCATGTCTCAGATCACACCATACAGCATGTCTCAGATCACACCATACAGCATGTCTCAGATCACACCATACATCATGTCTCAGATCACACCATACAGCATGTCTCAGATCACACCATACAGCATGTCTCAGATCACATCATACATCATGTCTCAGATACACCAACAGCATGTCTCAGATCACATCATACATCATGTCTCAGATCACATCATACAGCATGTCTCAGATCACATTATACAGCATGTCTCAGATCACATTATACAGCATGTCTCAGATCACACCATACAGCATGTCTCCGATCACGTCATAAATCATGTCTCAGATCACACCATACATCATGTCTCAGATCACACCATATAGCATGTCTCAGATCACACCATACAGCATGTCTCAGATCACACCATACATCATGTCTCAGATCACACCATACAGCATGTCTCAGATCACACCATACAGCATGTCTCATGTCACATCATACAGCATGTCTCAGATAACACATGCAGCATGTCTCTTATCAAATAATACAGCATGTCTCAGATCACATCATACAACATGTCTCAGATCACATCATACAGCATGTCTCAGATCACATCATACATCATGTCTCAGATCACATCATACAGCATGTCTCAGATCACATCATACAGCATGTCTCATGTCACATCACACAGCTCAAATTGTTTGAGACGAATGTTAAGACAGTCCTCTTGTACGGAGCTGAGACCTGGAGACGCACCAAGGGCCTTGACCACAAACTACAGGTATTCATCAACAACTGCCTCAGACAGATCCTACACATCAGATGGCCAGAAAAGATCACCAACCAGGAGTTGTGGCGGCAAACAAGACAGGACCCCATCACATACTCTATCACACAGAGGAAGTGGCGGTGGATAGAGCACACTCTACGACGAGACCAGCCCAACATAGCACGCCAAGCACTGGATTGGAATCCACAGGGCACACGGAAAAGAGGTCGACCAGTTACGACATGGCGAAGGACTCTGGACAGTGAGCTGCGCCGAAGCAGGATGTCCTGGGGGGAAGCCAAAGCAGCAGCAATGGACCGGTCCAAGTGGAGAGCAGTGGTGAAGGCCCTATACCCCAACCGGGGTGAAGAGGATTGATGATGATGATGATGATGAGTGAAATCAAAACACCCATAGCAACCAATATGTTCCACATGACACAACTAGTCTTGTTTGGTATCAAATTAAAGGTAAATGTCCATTCTTTAAAATGCCACTTTGCTGAACTTAGTAGTATCCATAGTGATTCAGCTGTTCTAGTATAAATACAATAATAATAATTAATAAAATAATAATAATAAAAATAAATTTAAAAATATTTTTTATTGACTTAAATTTTATTTACTTAAACCAATATATCCTGAAAGGATTATTCTGACTTTTCAGAGTACATGTAGCAATCTCCCTGTCTTTGTAGATATTCTAGTTTTATGGCCCCTGTATATTGATTCCTTTGATTAGTCTGATCTGACAGTGCCTAGGGCATAAATGGACACCTGCTGTTATATAATCCTGTTAATTGGATCATAGTACACAGTTGTAGTCTGGCAGCCAAATGGGGTTTTAGGGGTATACCTGGAAGTAGAGTATATACAATGTTTTTTGATTGATTTTATATACAATGTTTTTTTATTGATTTTGGTCATAAATATTAAAAACCGCTTGATTACACCCTATCACTTTTGGGCATTTTTTCTAATTTGCATAAAACCAAGATGGCCGCCAGTGTTCTATTGAATATACTATAATTAAGATATATATCGGCTTCTAGAAGGGATTTTAAAACAATTCATTTGCATAAATCCAAGATGGCCGCTCTCAAATCTATCATGAGACCGGTTTTATGTCACCACATTCTGGATACAATTTTGGATACATTTGAAATTCTTTGTTCTAGTGTTTTGAAAAAATAGAGGTCCCATATAATACATCTTATATTACAATGAAAATATATTAGCTTCATTTGCATATTCCAATATGACCGTTGGCAATTTTGCTGTGCTTTTAAATGACATGCTTGATTGATCTAAATGTTGACAATATCATTGAACACCTTCAATATATTATTAATAGTTTGTCATTGACCGATACGCTACAATATTTGTAAGCTGACAGACACCATAAAGTAAACTAATTTCAGATATGCATCAAAAGAATAAAGTGACTGAAAAGTCATACTGTTCTAGTAATGTCTATGCTGAACAAGCCATGACGCATAAAGAAGTCGTTCACATTTCCTCTCCTTAACCGATATAAGTGTTTTTAGTACATACTCAATTTGAATTCACACCTCAGTTACTTATCAAATGTCGATCTGCTGCACAACGTATGCAAAGCTATTATAGATTGCAAATAAATGTCATGTAGACATCTGTAGATGTTTTGTACCATGTCCTTGTATCGCTTAAACAACAATTTATTGCCAAAATGTACATAGCAATTTGGTTTGAGCCACAAGTGCTTTCCACATTATGAAACGGCCCTCCCCAATACATGATATTTACCGAACATTCATTTTATGGCTACAATTAGTTTACAACGCATTTAAATGAATAAATGCAAATTACATAAAGATACATAAAATACAATATCATCATTTATACAACGTACTCATGCAAGTGTGCCTGTGGTGCTCGTGTCTAGTGAACGACCAAAACCTCTCTTTCTATTTGCAGACTAAGCGTTAATTTGTAAACATAGACATTCTATATAGTATTTCAATAAATTCAAAGAGTACTCTTGTTTTGTTGTTTGATTAATACTAATGGCCGGTTTGAAATCTTTTGGTATTCTTTATAAATTTCTGTACTGAGGTGAAAATAATTAAGTTATCACTTTCAATGAGATTTTCTTTACCTATTAGCAGCGTTTTCGCATTTAAAGGATGGTATTGTCGTGTTTCTCTGAATGGTGTTATTCTCTGATTTTGAAACAAATGACAATGAAAAAAGTAGTGTTCAGCGTTTTCAATCCCAGTTTGACAATCGCAAGTCGCATTTTCCCTTAAATGGTTATTATATAAGTCTGCGTTCAAGTTGTTGCAGCCATTTCTTATACGAGCATGGTAAACAGTTAAGCTACGCGAACCTTTATGATAAAACATGGGTACATCTTTTTGTTTGAACAGTGAAGACTGTTCTATTCTTAAAACAAGTTACGGTTGGAGCGTTGTTTTAAGTGTTCGGGTAGTGCATTCCATATATCAACACTAGATGGTACAAAAGAGTTTGAAAATAAAGCTGTACGTCTGGCCATTACAGTAACAGTATCAGCATTTCTTAAATTATAATGATTTTCTTCGCCGACTGTTCTCGGGAAGATTGTACAAAACTGTTCGGGTAATAGACCATTTTTGTATTTATACATTATAACAAGTTTTTGCATTTTTCTTCTGTCGTTTAAAGGTATCCATCCTATTTCTTCTCTTAATTTATTTAAAGAAACTGATCTTGTTAGACCTGTTACAACTCGAGCTGCCTCGTACTGTAATTTTTCTAATTTATCTTTTTCAAATTCAGTGCAACTGTCCCATACTACCGCAGCATATTCTAATTGAGGTCTCATGTATGATATATAGATCTGGTTTAAGGTGTCCTTATTGATTTTAAATGTTAAAGCTTTCATTAGATTTAGCACTTTTGAAGCCGATTTGAAAATAATGTCTACGTGCTCGTGCCATTTTCCATTATTGCTTAATGTTAGTCCTAAGTGCTTATCGCTTTCACTAAAAGGTAACCGAGCTCCTGCGAACTATAATACAGGATTGTTTTGATTTATATTGGTGCTAAAGAAAAGTACTTCTGTTTTGTTAGGATTGAAGGTGACCAACCATCTTTTAGACCATTCTGATATCATGTAAAGATCGTGATTTAGTATACCTTCCAAGTCTGCAATTGTTGATGTCGTTTGAGCTAAAGATGTATCATCAGCGAATAACCTAGTTATGCTTAATAGGTGGTCTGCTATGTCATTAACATATACTAGAAAAAATAGCGGTCCAAGTATTGACAAACGGTTGTAGTAGAACCCAATACAACCTTATGTGTTCTGTTTGTTAAATACTTTTCCACCCATTTCAGAAGGTTGCCATTTATACCATTTTGCCTAAGTTTAAACAATAGATCTTTATGCCAAACCCTGTCAAAGGCTTTCGAAATATCGCAGAATATCATACACATACTTTGTTTTGAATCTAGTGTCTGGCATATTTGATTGTACATTTCTATAAACACTAGAGTGATTTGGTCTAACGCCACACTGGTTAGGTAATATAAGATTGTTGAAATGTAAGTGGTTATGGATATGTTTATAAATAATTCTTTCCATAACTTTCCCATGACAGTTTAACAGTGATATCGGCCTATAATTGTTTGGTTCTTCAGTCCTCCCTTTCTTGAATAGTGGGATAACATTAGCATTTTTCCATACTGGTGGAAATATGCCTTCTTGAAATGACTTATTAAATATAATAGCTAATGGTTTGACAATAGACGAAGCCGTTTCTTTCAACATTTTGTGACTTATACCATCTGGGCCGTTAGCTTTGCTTACATCAATATTTTTTAAAACGTCCAAAATATCTAATTCTGAAATATGAAAATCTTCAAGTTTTATATTCGTTTTACTTTCATAAATCGGAAGTGTGGCATTTGAGTCATCGACATTTGATATGGATGAAACATATGAGTTCAAGCAGTTCGCTTTTTCTTTTTCAGTTACATGTATATGACATTGTACACAGTTATCAATATGATGTTTCTCTCATTTGTCTGTGTTGACATTAATACCTGTATGTCTAATTGCCATCGTCGTCATCTGCATCAGAGGCTACATCACATTTAGTCAGTTCGTTATGACAGTCCTCAGCATGACATCCGCAAAATACAGTATACGGTAGTTTACTGCTCACACATCCACATGTTCCTGATTTGCAAGGTC
Source organism: Archivesica marissinica (assembly GCA_014843695.1). Lineage (NCBI taxonomy): Eukaryota > Metazoa > Mollusca > Bivalvia > Venerida > Vesicomyidae > Archivesica > Archivesica marissinica. The sequence continues at coordinate 54,222,811 of CM026399.1, forward strand.
TATCACTTTCACAAGCGCAGCGAATCAGTTTCAAAATCTCTTGTGGAGCAAGGAACACATCTTAATGTATCGGTTTAGGCAGCATAGTCTTGGAACTGTCGTCACGAACGTATCCATGTTCTGTTGGATCTAGCGAGGGAGGGTCTAGATCCAAAGCATGTTTCCAAACAGCTGCCTGCAGGTGTGCTCGTTTGACATTTTCCAGAAATGCTTCTGTTGTGGGAGGTAGAGACTTCAGCTTTGGTATGGCTGTGGTGCCCTTTCCCACCTTTATGGCCCATGACTTCTTCCTTGCTTCAGACATACTACTACAGTCCTTGTGTCCATAGCATGTGGCCACAAACTTGGATGCATGTCTTGTTATATCTGGTAACAATGCATGAATGTCACCCAAAAGTGACAAGGAGTAGCTTCTCGCAGTACTTTCAGTACCCTGACTTTACCAATACCGAAATTTAGCATGCACATGTATCACAACCCGATAGGGAGTGCATAGACAACAGTCCATCTACTATGCTCTGATGTTGTTTAACAGTAGCTTGTATGTCAATAACATTTCTACCATGAATCGGCGATTCCATGATCATGTGACTGGTCAACTGTCGCTCAAAGTAGTGGTGAAGCAGAAGACGTCGATGGCATCTGCAATCACTGACACGCCTACTTGGCATTCAGTCGCAACTGTTACTGCTTGTTGAACAATGATGCAGTCTGCCTCTTCATGAGATGTAGATGATCACCACTCCCCCATAACTTATTTCAACTGGTGTGTTATCACAACTGCTAGTGATGACAATTATGTGGGTCATTGTGTAGTCTCGATGGAAGGTAGTGTCTCTGGTCAGCTCTTCACAGATAATTTCCATCAGCTGTGATTTATTTTCTGACACTGTCAGGACAACTTTCTGTGGGGGTTGAGGTGTATCTAGAGCCAGGCGATGTACTCTGCTTGCTTCTGTTGTTCTATTGCATCTGGTCGTACTCTTGGTACTGAAATCCTGGTACCTGTCGAACACGAGATAGACATCGCTAGAAGTAAGTTTATGTTGGATGTACTGTTTGAAGTTCACAACAAAGTCGCAGACTGTCCCATTCGCTGGCCAGTGTATCACTCAGAGGACAGCTGAACCATCTAGCACCCTCCAGTCGACTTTGGGTGATACGTTCCTTGATGACATCTCAACTTGTAGTTGCTTCTTCAACTGTGCCTTAGCCTTTCCGGTTCTCATGTCACCCGAGTCGTTGAACAGCGATGTAGGCATACGATAGTAATGTCTTGATGTCTATTGTGTCACGACAGCTAGCCTGGAGTCCTATAACTCGTGAAAAGAGAAGTGTGGTATTGAACAACTTTGCTGTACCAATATTCACATGCTTTTTTGTTACTTGCATTGTCACCGTCTTCTTTGAAATGGGATTGTAGAAGCCATCTGGACAAGCACCCTCGAATTCTTCCATTTCTTTGGTCCCAATGGTCACAGTCTTATCAACGTTCACTGAAACAGGTGCCACTCGACCACTGACAATGTTCACTATCTTGTCTGCTTCGTTGGTAACATCAAACCGGTCTCCCGAGAGGTTTGACGGCGGCCATCTTGGATTTATGCAAATGAAGGAGTTGTCGAATCATAATAAAAACTATTCCATTTGGTTCCTAATGTCTTAAAGCCCTGTTAAAACATTTTAGATTGTTTTAAAATCCATTCTAGAAGCCGAGATATCTTAATTATAGTATATTCAATAGAACATCGGCGGCCATCTTGGTTTTATGCAAATTAGAACAAAAATGCCCAAAGGTGACAGGGTGTCATCAAGCGGATTTTTAATATTTTATGGTCTCAGTGACCCAAATCAATCAAAAAACATTGTATATACTCCGATTCCAGGGTAAGCTAGTTGGCTGCTGGACTATAGCAGTGTTTCATTGATCAATTAAAATGCACAATTCCCCTTATCAGTTGTGTTGTTTTAGGAAAGGATTAGGGGGTAATTTATGGCTTTTTGTGGGAAGTAAATAACCTTGTATATTGTGCAGCTCTGAATTAGAAAATTTCTAAAGCGGCACAATTCGCGTTGAAACGAGCCTTGAAACGAGCGTTCTGATTGGATTATTAGAATGTAACAAGATGTTTGTTTTTTTATATGAAGAATAATCATAATCCAATCAGAACGCTCGTTTCAACGCGAACTGCGCCGCTTGAGAAATTTTCAAAACAAATTGAAAAATTCTACGAAATCTCTTTTTGGCGTACATTTTTGACGAATAAACCTATACGTTAGTGGAAACACATTTTATTGATACTGTTATTCACAGTTAAGACTCTCCCGTCGAAGATTTTTTGTTGTTGCTGACAGAACCTGTGTCCTAGTATGGACATGTGACCTGCTATGGCCAATGTCTGTGGCAATTGTTTACAAAGTATACATGCATGCAGCTTAAAGTTGTGTTTTATTTGAAGAACAATATAAAGACTCGGGATAGGTGTTATATTTGGACAGATTTGTACAAAATTGTTTCAGATAGGGCCATTTTACTGATCGATGCGAAATCTGACATCCCACAGAGTAGAATCGCTGTACTTAAATATATATACTAGTACCCCCAAACGTGCCGAATCCCTGTGGTCTAGGTTTACCATTTACCTATATATGACTTATTTGCATCGAAATAAATCTAAATAGTAAGCTATATAATGAATAATCCGTCATGAAATCACACCGAAAATCGTTTTGTTTCTATCCAATCGTCTGTGAACATAGGAACAGGTGCGCACTTGCAGATCACGTGGTGTTTATCGGCCAATGGATGAGTGGGAATCACGTTTACATCGCAACCGAAGAGATTTTTGAAAATATTCGATTGATTTAAAGCCGTTGATTAGTTGGAAGCTTATAAGATCTTACTTCAAAAAAAGCATCAGCTGAAAATACGTCATCTCTAGTTTATTTTGGTACCAAATGCATGAGGCCAAACCGCGGGACAGTATCATTGAAGGCCATCGGAAAACACCGCCTACCCGGCTTAGATCTTTTGTTTCACTGCGATTAATAACAATGGTAATTACAACAAAGCTAATTAAAATGTGTGTTTAATGCCTTAAATTACACAAATACGTGCTTCTATCACATTTATTATAAAGATAAATGATTATAAAATGCCATTATACAATAATCTGAAAATTGTTAAAATACCATTTTGTTGACTTATAATGTAATTATCTGCCTTACGATAATTCCGACTAACGACTGATTTTGATATGGCGGGTCACATATGCTAAAAAGTTTTAATTTAAAATTATATTGAAAATAATTGTCATCAATCACTTGGTAGAATGTAGGCTGCAGACCACTTTTCTCTTCTTTTTTGTTTCTAAGTGTAACTGAACATTTTTTCAGCACTTATATATTCTATGATAATGACTTGATATATTTATATACCATATATATTCATGCCGTTAAAAAATGTACATTATTGTAAGGTGCTTGTGGGATGCCCTCGACCAACAGGTCACCTATGACGAGGGAAATAAACGGGCCTTAAACGTGGTTCCAAACAAAAACAAAAACAAACAAAATAAAGATTCGTCGATTATAATCGATGTTTTGATTTCACTGCGTCTCCAAATTTTGTTAAAATAAGTCAGAATTTCTGAAAATCTTTGACAGCCGTTTTCTCGGATTATTAATCGCGTGAAGTCCATTATTCAAATGGTCATAACTTTGGCCTGAAACGAGCTACATGAATGATACTGATATCACTAGAAAGCGTATACCTATATTATGGTATTGTTAACTCATTATTTATTTTTTCCGACTTAAGACTGATTTTGTCATGGTGGGTCACAAATTATACAGCATGTCTAAGATCACATCATACAGTATGTCTCATGTCACACCATACATTACTTCTCATGTCACATCATACAGCATGTCTCAGATCACACCATACATCATGTCTCAGATCACATCATACATCATGTCTCAGATCACACCATACATCATGTATCATATCACATCATACAGCATGTCTCAGATCACATCATACAGCATGTCTCATATCACATCATACAGCATGTCTCAGATCACATCATACAGCATGTCTCAGAGCACACCATACATCATGCCTCAGATCACATCATACATCATGTCTCAGATCACATCATACAGCATGTCTCGTGTCACATCATACAGCATGTCTCAGATCACATCATACATCATGTCTGGTTTAAACATATTTATTCGATAATAATGTACATTACATATACATTGTATACAAAACTAAAATGGATTAAATCGGAAGCTTAAAGCTTATTGAGATTTTCTCCATTGGATATATAATGTTGTGCACAAATGGCGATTAAGAGATAAACATATAATGTAGTAATACCAAAATATATAATAAGTATTTGAAAATATAGCTTGTTATCAGGTGAAAAGCTAACAGTAAAAGGGAGGTTGGGTAGAAAGCGATGAAACCATAAGTAAGCACACTGTTTGAAGTGAATCACCCTGCTAGTGCGTCAGTCTCTGTTCGCAGAATACTAAAAACGTTTAGACTTTTCTATGAATTTGTGGACAGCTAAGACTATTATTTCATTATGTTCAGATGGCAAAGAAATATCACCGAATAGGATCACATTTAGGGTTATATGACAAAGATGAGAAATAGTGTTAACTAGTTCAGGGCGTATATTGTAGTACTTGTGACATTCAAAGAAATAATGGTAAGTTGACTCGATTTGACCGCATGTGTATAGTGGTGAATCAATTATGTTTTTGGAGAAGAGATCATGTTTTAAATAACTACAATTTGTTCTCAATCGAGCAAGTAGTATCTGGTTCTTAACTTCTTTCGTATACCAGAAAAGTAGAATTCGGGAATAGGACAAGAGTCGCTTTTAAGTTGCATCTTGAACGATGAAAGAGATTGTACATGCTTGATTAATGGTGGTAAATCATTAAACGCTCTAACTACTGAAGGTAAAAAAGGAGTTTTCATATAAATTGGTTCTAGAGCGTGGAACTTGAAGTTGATCTCCATTTCTCAAATTATATCTACTAGTATCGACGTCAAGTGGACACAGAGCAGAGAGATAGCTTGGAGTGAGACCATTTTTCATCTTGAAAAAAAGAGTAAGTTTGTGATTGAGTCTTCTCCTATCAAGATTTTCCAGTTCGCCTTTAACTAAAGTAGACATGTTATCCAAAATAACATCACCATATTCAAGGAGCGGGCGTATGAATGAAATATACAAGCATTCTAAGGAGCGGCGGTCTAGTGTAAATTTTAATTTACGAAGAATATTGATTCTCTGATAAGCTTTAGAAGAAATTTGGTCAATGTGGTGTTTCCAGTTTAGATCATTGGAAATATGAATGCCTAGATGCCTTTGATTTGACACCTCATCGATTATTTGGTTATCCATAGATAGAGGTGGATGGTACGGCTGATTATGTTTTCGAGATATTATCAGAGATTTTGTTTTGGACGGATTAAATTTAACAAGCCATTGTTTAGCCCAATTAGAAATAGACTCCAGATCGGACTGTAGAATAGCAGCGGCTGAGTTGGGGTTATCAACAACAATATAGAGACTAGTATCATCAGCAAATAGTTGGATATTAGCAGCTATGTTATTTACAATGTCATTAATATATATAATAAAGAGCAAAGGGCCTAAGATGGATCCATGTGGGACACCGGCAGCTATATGGTTCCACTTTGAAGTGTGACCAGAAATAACTACACGCTGTTTTCTATTGGACAAATAGGAAGAGAACCATTTGTGTACTGAACCAGATATACCAAAATCTTTGAGTTTATGCAGAAGACCAACATGCCATACTCTATCAAAAACTTTACTTATGTCACAGAATATTGCTCGTACTTCTTTTCCAGAGTCGATCGCTTGACTGAAGTTATTGTAAAGGAATGTTAATTGATTTACACAAGAATCTCCTGAGACAAAACCAGATTGCATTGGAGTTAATAAATTATTGTCCTGGAGGTGATTGAAAACATGTTTAAAAACGATTTTCTCAAAGACCTTTCCAATGGTATCAATAAGAGAAATAGGTCGATAATTACAAACAACAGAACGATCACCTGCTTTAAATATAGGACACACATATGCAGTTTTCCACGCCTCAGGATACGTACATGTTGAGAGTGATTTATTGAAAAGTTCAGAAAGAGGTGATGAAAGCTCCTCTGCAAGTTCAAGAAGTCTATTGTTTATCGTATCGTGACTTTATAACGTCATTAACATTATCAGGTGTTACAACTATAGAATCAAGAGGAGCATAGTGAAGCAGTTGTAATTCAGGAATATTGTTTGCACCGGTGTCATCCAAGACTGTTTGATCACGAAAATAATCATTAAATATTGTAATGCCCCAGGTTTATCAGTGTCGTTTCACATACATGTACACTTTTGATTACATAATGTTGATGGCTATACACTTGTTTTACTCCAAGCTACGATGTGTCATCAATGTTTATTGCAGTAATTTGTTAGAGTATTGGTTTAAATCAGTTTTTCTAGCAATGATTACCTTTGGAAAGCATATTTTTATCAGTTAATCCTTTAAATCCATGACAGAGTAAAACATGTGTATCCTACGGCAGCCATTTTTCGGAAGTACTTAGATAGAAATCGCATTGCATTGTGGGTAGTCATTTCTCAGAGATTTTCATCAGAGTCAAACTTTAAATAGTATGTATACACTTGAAACAGTCCAGATTTTTATCACAAGGTAACATTAATACAATATAATGTTTTTATATTAATCTCATTATAAGATTGTCGAGGTTTTCATTCAGTTTTATCATAGAAACAGTGTTTGGAACCAGGTAGCCATATTGTTGGCATGGATACAGCGCACAGTTACGAACGCGCGCTATTGCGCGCACTGTGTGCGCTTTTTCTTGTGCGGTTTATGCTTAATAGCGCACAGCGTAGGTTGTGCGCTATTCGAGCGCACATAAATATTGGTGCGCTGCACAGTGTATTTGGTGCGCAGTATAAATAGGCTTGGGAGCGTTTCATAGTGGACCTATTTTTTGTTAGGTTAAAATTATTCTTTTATTTCTTTAGGAATACTTACAATAAATTACATTAGTAACACATTACATGTTATAGAGATCTGTGCACAAGATACAGCTGTGTTTTGGTATAGTTAAGAGATGTATAATAAGGTGCAAATGCAAGATATTTGTTAATGTGAAACTGACGATTGTTATCATTTCATGATAGTAAAACATTACTAGTCCGTCTTGATGTGCAACCAAATTGCTCTAGCTATTGAATAAATCTTGTTGAATCATTTCAATCTTTATTTCTCTTATTATCTCAGCAAACCTGTAGGGTGTTTCCCCTTGGATTAATCTTTTAGTCGGCCTTAATCAGAGTCCACTTTAGTTCATTTTTACTTTTGAAGTTGACAGACGGACCCCTATTTTAGTAGGCGGTCTGAGTTGGCGTGAGTCGAGGGAATAGCACGCTACCAATTATCCTATGACCCCTCGGCGCGTGACAATATGTTAGCCTTTTCAGATTCATCAGATATAACTTCATTATAATGTTGTAAAGGTGGTATGCTACTAGACCTATATGGTTTTATGAACGATTTAATACAAGTCCACCAGCTTTTGGAGGATCGAGTTTCTGTTTTGATTTTGTCAGCAAGTTTATCTTTGTGACTTTGTTTCGCATTTCTGATATGTGTTGTTACTTCGTTTCGCATCTGTATACATTTTACCCAGTCATATTCTCTATTGGTATGTTTTGCCTTTCGATATAATCGTTTACGTCGTCGTATAAGTTTACGAATGTATGTGGTAAGCCAGGGTGGATCACCATGTCTGATCAAAACCTCTTTATTTGGTATGCAAATCTTTGAAATACTAAGAATTACATCCGTTACATTTTAGTATATTTATTTATATCTACATGTTTGAGGTCATTCCAATTAACATTTGATATTTTTTCCTTAAGACCAATGACAGGACAATGGAAACGGACGTCTTGTAAGAATGGATCGCCTACTCCTGAATCAAATATAAGACGTTCCGGGGTAGTGAGAATAACATCAATAAGCGAGGATGACGATTCTGTAAAATGTGTAGGTTCTGTGATGCACTGAGTAAGGGATAACTGTTCCCAAATAGAAGACATTTTCTTTACAGATTGTTGGTTTAAGAGATTTATATTAAAGTCACCGGTTATAATTACGTTACTAATTCCAGAATCAACAGCCAGTTGGATAGAATCTACCATTTTAATATGCAACTGGGCATCTGTATTTGGTGGTCTGCAGTATACACTAAGTAAAATGCGTTTGGTCTGGAGACAAAGTTCAATCCATATACATTCTATACCCGGTAATTCAAGGTCGAATCTACGTTTATAGACAATACTATCTCTAATGTATAGAAGCACACCACCATGGCTGTCACCTATGCGATCCTTCCTTTCAGGAACATGGAAGTATGTGAAATTAAGATCGGAACATGGAATACTGGCATTGAACCATGTTTCTGAAAGAGCTATAATATCAAATGCAGAAAATTCAGCATATATCAAATCGAGCTTGTTCCTAACGCTCTGAACATTGTAATGAACAAACGATACATGTTTAGCGAGATCAAATGTTCCAAAGGATGTTGACAATGATGAAGTAGTGGACTGGGATGGGCTAGAGCTTCCTGTACCAGGATTTAACTGTATATCTCCAGATAAAATTATTAGCAATATAAGAAATGCAAGCAGGCCGGTACTGAGAAATATAAAGGTAAGTATAATATTGTATGTAAACCTTCTGTTACAGTGACATATTTGACTAATTGGCGGCCGTATTGCTAAGTATATAGATAATGGCTTAACGAATTTGTAGATTGTATCGACAAAAGAAAACTTTGCGAGGATATGATATTATAATGCATGCAGAGTAGAACTACGACTACTGTGAAGTCTAAAACTACTGTTCATGCAGAATTTCCTCATGGTAGTATTATTTATATTATGTTCTTTCATGTTATGGCATTCGGGTATGCGTAATCTAGAGGGGAGATGACCATGAGGAAATATGAAAACATTTGTGAAGAGAAGAGAAACGCACACACATAGTGATACAGCATGACAATTGCTTTCAGTGACATAGGGGAGGGTAGGGTGAGGCGACAACAAATAAGGAATGTATTAATCATGGGGAAAATGAAAAGAGATAATAAAAGGAGGCATTGAGGATATCCATTGCAGTTAACGGCATATTTTCATAATTTTTAACATAGACGAAAGAATCTCCAGAGAAAACCGGTTCGAAGCAGGCGATATTGATATAATTGTCACAGAACAATTATATAGTACTTTTAATATTGTACAAAAAACTATGCGTATCACTTATTGTACAAACTTGTTTAACATAATACTATATATGTGTTATTTAACGGTAGGATTTGTATTATAAGTACTTAATGTAGTGCCCAGCTTATAATAAACGACCGTTCAATGCTAAAACGAATTGAACTTAATACATGTAGTTCCCAGCTTGTAAAAAACGACAGTTCAATACTACAATTGTACAATAAAGCAAAACTATCATTGCGTGTTACTAGAAGTGTTCAATAAGGCGAAACTATTCCTGCTTAGTAAGTGTATATACGAAATTGTATAAAACGAATTGAATAATCATTAGCACATAGGGGTTGTACCAAATGAGTTGGGTATTTACACATATAGTGCCCAGCTTGAATTAAACGACGGTTCAATACTATAATGGAACAATTTAGAGCAAGATATCATTACATATTACATGTATACATAGTTGTATAAGCCAGCTTGAGTTAGACGACAGTTCTATACTATAAGTGTACAATCAATTTAAAGCAAGATATCATTGCATATTACATGTATACATAGTTGTATAAGCCAGCTTGAGTTAAACGACAGTTCTATACTATGGTTGTACAATTTCAAGCAGGATATCATTACATATTACATGTATACTTAGTTGTATAAACCAGCTTGAGTTAGACGACAGTTCTATACTATAAGCTACAATCAATTTAAAGCAAGATATCATTGCATATTACATGTATACATAGTTGTATAAGCCAGCTTGAGTTAGACGACAGTTCTATACTATAAGTGTACAATCAATTTAAAGCAAGATATCATTGCATATTACATGTATACATAGTTGTATAAGCCAGCTAGAGTTAGACGACAGTTCTATACTATGGTTGTACAATTTCAAGCAAGATATCAGTGCATATTACATGTATACATAGTTGTATAAGCCAGCTTGAGTTAGACGACAGTTCTATACTATAAGTGTACAATTTAAAGCAAGATATCATTACATATTACATGTATACGTAGTACATCATGTCTCAGATCACATCATACAGCATTTCTCATGTCACATCATACAGCATGTCACAGCTCACATCATACAGCATGTCTCATGTCACATCATACATCATATCTCAGATCACATCATTCAGCATGTCTCAGATCACCCCATACAGCATGTCTCAGATCACACCATACATCATGTCTCAGATCACATCATACATCATATCTCAGATCACATCATTCAGCATGTCTCAGATAATATCATACAGCATGTCTCAGATCACCCCATACAGCATGTCTCAGATCACACCATACATCAGGTCTCATATCACATCATTCAGCATGTCTCAGATCATATCATACAGCATGTCTCAGATCACCCCATACAGCATGTCTCAAATCACACCATACATCATGTCTCAGATCACACAATACAATATGTAACATATCACATATTACAACATGTCTCAGATCACACCATACATCATGTCTCTGATCACCCCATACAGCATGTCTCAGATCACACAATACATCATGCCTCAGATCGCACCATACAACATGTTTCAGATCACACCATACAGCATGTCTCAGATCGCACCATACATCATGTCTCAGATCACATCATGTAGCGTGTCTCAGATCACATCATACAGCATGTCTCGGATTACATCATACAGCATATCTCATGTCACATCAACAAGCATACTCAGATCACACCATACATCATGTCTCAGATCACATCATGTAGCATATCACAGATCACATCATACATCATGTCTCAGATCACATCATACATCATGTCTCAGATCACACCAAACAGCATGTCTCATGTCACATCAAACAGCATGTCACATATCACATCATACAGCATGTCTCAGATCATATCATACAGCATGTCTCAGATCACCCCATACAGCATGTCTCAGATAACACCATATACCATGTCTCAGATCACATCATACAGCATGTCTCAGATCACATCATACATTATGTCTCATATCACATCATACAGCATGTCTCAGATCACATCATACAGCATCTCTCAGATCACACCAAACATCATGTCTCAGATCACACCATACAATATGTAACAGATCACATCATACAACATGTCTCAGATCACACCATATATCATGTCTCAGATCACCCCATACAGCATATCTCAGATCACACCATACATCATGTCTCAGATCACATCATACAGCATGTCTCAGATCACATCATACAGCATGTGTCAGATCACATCATACATTATGTCTCAGATCACATCATACAGCATGTCTCCGATCACATCATACAGCATGTCTCAGATCACATCATACAGCATGTCTCAGATCACATCATACAGCATGTCTCAGATCACACCATACATCATGTCTCAGATAACACCATACAACATGTCTCAGATCACACCATACAGCATGTAACAGATCACATCATACATCATGTAACATATCACATCATACAACATGTCTCAGATCACACCATACATCATGTCTCAGATCACATCATACAGCATATCTCATTTCACATCATGCAACATGTCTCAGATCACACCATACAGAATGTCTCAGATCACAGCATTAGAGCATCCCTCAGATCACATCATACATCATGTATCAGATCACATCATACAGCATGCCACATATCACATAATACAGCATGCTTCAAATCACATCATACAGCATGTATCATGTCAAATCATGCAGCATGTCTCAGATCAAATCATACAGCATGTCTCAGATCACATCATACAGTATGTCTCAGATCACATCATGCAGCATGTCTCAGATCACAGCATACAGCATGTTTCAGATCAACCCATACAGCATGTCTCAGATCACACCATACATCATGTCTCAGATCACATCATACAGCATGTCTCAGATCACATCATACATTATATCTCAGATCACATCATAGAACATGTCTCAGATCACATCATACAGCATGTCTCATACAGCATGTCTTATTTCACATCATACAACATGTCACAGATCACACCATACAGCATGTCTCAGATCACATCATACAGCATATCTCAGATCACATCATACATCATGTCTCAGATCACACAATACAGCATGTCTCATGTCACACCATACATCATGTCCCAGATCACACCATACAGCATGTCTCATGTCACATCATACAGCATGTCTCATGTCACATCATACAGCATGTCTCAGATCACATCATACAGCATGTCTCAGATCACATCATACAGCATGTCCCAGATCACACCATACAGCATGTCTCATGTCACATCATACAGCATGTCTCATGTCACATCATACAGCATGTCTTAGATCACATCATACAGTATGTCCCAGATCACACCATACATCATGTCTCAGATGACATCATACAGCATGCCTCATGTCATATCATACAGCATGTCTCAGATCACATCATACAGCATGTCTCAGATCACATCATACATCATTTCTCAGATCACACAATAAAGCAGGTCTCAGATCACATCATAGAGTATATCTCAGATCACATCATGCAGCATGTCTCAGATCACACAATACAGCATTTCTCAGATCACATCATACAGCATTTCTCAGATCACATAATACATCATGTCTCAGATCACATCATACAGTATGTCTCAGATCACAGAAAACGGCATCTCTCCGATCACACCATACAGCATATCTCATGTCACACAATACATCATGTCTCAGGTCACATCATACAGTATATCTCAGATCACAGCATACAGCATCTCTCAGATCACACCATACAGCATCTCTCATGTTACATCATACATCATGTCTCAGATCACATCATACAGCATGCCTCAGATCACATCATACAGCATGCCTCAGATCACATCATACAGTATGTATCATGTCAAATCATACAGCATGTCTCAGATCAAATCATACAGCATGTCTCAGATCACATCATACAGCATGTCTCAGATTACACAATACAGCATGTCTCAGATCACAGCATACAGCATGTCTCAGATCGACCCATACAGCATGTCTCAGATTACACCATACATCATGTCTCAGATCACATCATACAGCATGCCTCAGATCACATCATATAGCATGTCTCAGATAACATCATACAGCATGTCTCATATCACATCATACAGCATGTCTCAGATCACATCATACAGCATGTCTCAGATCACACCATACATCATGTCTCAGATCACACCATACAACATGTCTCAGATCACACCATACAGCATGTAACAGATCACATCATACAACATGTCTCAGATCGCACCATACATCATGTCTCAGATTACATCATACATCATGTCTCAGATCACATCATACAGCATGCCTCATGTCACATCATACAGCATGTCTCATTTCATATCATACAACATATCTCAGATCACACCATACAGCATGTCTCAGATCACATCATACAGCATGTCTCAGATCACATCATACATCATGTCTCCGATCACACAATACAGCATGTCTCATGTCACACCATACATCATGTCCCAGATCACACCATACCGGATGTCTCCTGTCACATCATACAGCATGTTTCATGTCACATCATACAGCATGTCTCAGATCACATCATACAGCATGTCCCAGATCACATCATACAGCATGTCTCAGATCACATCATACAGCATGTCTCATATCACATCATACAGCATGTCTCAGATCACACCATACAGCATATCTCAGATCACATCATACAGTATGTCTCAGATCACATCATGCAGCATATCTCAGATCACACCATTCAGCATGTCTCATATCACATCATACATCATGTCACAGATCACATCATACAGCATGTCTCAGATGACATTTTACATCATGTCTCAGATCACATCATATATCATGTCTCAGATCACATCATACATCATGTCTCATGTCACATGAATACAGCATGTCTCAGATCACATCATACAGCATGTCTCATACAGTATGTCTCATTTCACATCATACAACATGTCTCAGATCACACCATACAGCATGTCTCATATCACATCATACAGCATGTCTCAGATCACATCATACATCATGTCTCAGTTCACACAATACAGCATGTCTCATGTCACACCATACATCATGTCTCAGATCACACAATACAGCATGTCTCAGATCACAGCATACATCATGTCCCAGATCACACCATACAGCATGTATCATGTCACATCATACAGCACGTATCATGTCAAACCATACAGCATGTCTCAGATCACATCATACAGCATGTCTCAGATCACATCATACAGTTTGTCTCAGACCACATCATGCAGCATGTCTCGGATCACACAATACAGAATGTCTCAGATCACATCATACAGCATTTCTCAGATCACATAATACATCATGTCTCAGATCACAGCATACAGCATCTCACAGATCACACCATACAGCATCTCTCATGTCACATCATACATCATGTCTCAGATCACACCATACAGCATGTCTCAGATCACACCATTCAGCATGTCTCATATCACATCATACATCATGTCTCAGATCACATCATACATCATGTCTCAGATCACTTCATACAGCATGCCTCAGATCACATCATACAGCATGTCTCAGATCACATCATACAGCATGTCTCAGTTCACATCATACAGTATGTCTCAGATCAACCCATACATGATGTCTCAGATCACACCATACATCATGTCTCAGATCACATCATACAACATGTCTCAGATCACACCATACATCATGTCTCAGATCACATCATACAGCATATCTCATTTCACATCATGCAACATGTCTCAGATCACATCATACAGCATGTCTCATACAGCATTTCTCATATTACATCATGCAGCATGTCTCAGATCACATCATACAGCATGTCTCAGATCACACCATACAGCATGCCTCAGATCACATCATACAGCATGTACCATGTCAAAACATACAGCAAGTCTCAGATCACATCATACATCATGTCTCAGATCACACCATACATCATGTCACTGATCACATCATACAGCATGTCTCAGATAACATCGTACATCATGTCTCTGATCACATCATACATAATGTCTCAGATCACATAATACATCATGTCTCAGATCACCCCAAACAGCATGTCTCAGATCACACCATACATCATGTCTCAGATCACATCATATCGCATGTCTCTGATCACACCATACATCATGTCTCAGATCACATCATACAGCATGTCTAATATCACATCATACAGCATGTCTCATATCACATCATGCAGCGTGTCTCATATCACATCAAGTAGCGTGTCTCATACCACATCATACAGCATGACTCAGACCAAACCATACATCATGTCTCAGACCACATCATACGGCATGTCTGATACATACAGCATGGCTCAGATCACATCATACATCATGTCTCATATCACATCATACAGCATGTGTCAGATCACATCATACAACATGTCTCAGATCACATCATACAGCATGTCTCAGATCACATCCTACAGCATGTCTCATAACACATCATACAGCATATCTCAGATCCCATCATACAGCATTTCTCAGATCACATCATACAGCATGCCTCAGATCATATCATGCAGCATGCCTCAGATCAGATCATACATCATGTCTCAGATCACACCAAACAGCATGTCTCATGTCAAACATACAGCATGTCACATATCACATCATACAGCATGTCTCAGATCATATCATACAGCATGTCTCAGATCACCCCATACAGCATGTCTCAGATAATTCCATACATCATATCTCAGATCACATCATACAGCATGTCTCAGATCACATCATACATTATGTCTCATATCACATCATACAGCATGTCTCAGAGCACATCATACAGCATGTCTCAGATCACACCATACATCATGTCTCAGATCACACCATACAATATGTAACAGATCACATCATACAACATGCCTCAGATCACACCATATATCATGTCTCATATAACCCCATACAGCATGTCTCAGATCACACCATACATCATGTCTCAGATCACAGCATACAGCATGTCTCAGATCACATCATACAGCATGTCTCAGATCACATCATACATTATGTCTCAGATCACATCATACAGCATGTCTCAGATCACATCACACAGCATGTCTCATATCACATCATACAGCATGTCTCAGATCACATCATACAGCATGTCTCAGATCATACCATACATCATGTCTCAGACCAAACCATACAACATGTCTCAGATCACACCATACAGCATGTAACAGATCACATCATACATCATGTAGCATACCACATCATACAACATGTCTCAGATCACACCATACATCATGTCTCAGATCACATCATACAGCATATCTCATTTCACATCATGCAACATGTCTCAGATCACACCATACAGAATGTTTCAGATCACAGCATTAGAGCATCTCTCAGATCACATCATACATCATGTCTCAGATCACATCATACAGCATGCCTCAGATCACATCATACAGCATGCTTCAGATCACATCATACAGCATGTATCATGTCAAATCATGCAGCATGTCTCAGATCAAATCATATAGCATGTCTCAGATCACATCATACAGTATGTCTCAGATCACATCTTGCAGCATGTCTCAGATCACAGCATACAGCATGTCTCAGATCAACCCATACAGCATGTCTCAGATCACACCATACATCATGTCTCAGATCACATCATACAGCATGTCTCAGATAACATCATACATTATGTTGCAGATCACATCATACAGCATGTCTCAGATCACATCATACAGAATGTCTCATACAGCATGTCTCATTTCACATCATTCAACATGTCACAGATCACACCATACAGCATGTCTCAGATCACATCATACAGCATGTCTCAGATCACATCATACAGAATGTCTCATACAGCATGTCTCATTTCACATCATACAACATGTCACAGATCACACCATACAGCATGTCTCAGATCACATCATACAGCATGTCTCAGATCACATCATACATCATGTCTCAGATCACACAATACAGCATGTCTCATGTCACACCATACATCATGTCCCAGATCACACCATACAGCATGTCTCAGATCACATCATACAGCATGTCTCAGATCACATCATACAGAATTTCTCAAACAGCATGTCTCATTTCACATCATACAACATGTCACAGATCACACCATACAGCATGTCTCAGATCACATCATACAGCATGTCTCAGATCACATCATACAGCATGTCTCAGATGATATTGTACATCATGTCTCATATCACATCATAAATCATGTCTCAGATCACATCATACAGCATGCCTCAGATCACATCATACAGTATGCCTCAGATCACATCATACAGCATGTATCATGTCAAATCATACAGCATGTCTCAGATCACATCATACAGCATATCTCAGATCACATCATACAGTATGTCTCAGATCACATAATGCAGCATGTCTCAGATCACACAATACAGCATGTCTCAGATCACATCATACAACATTTCTCAGATCACATCATACAGTATGTCTCAAATCACAGCATACAGCATCTTTCAGATCACACCATACAGCATCTCTCATGTCACATCATACGTCATGTCTCAGATCACACCATACAGCATATCTCAGATCACACCATTCAGCATGTCTCATATCACATCATACATCATGTCTCAGATCACATCATACATCATGTCTAAGATCACATCATACAGCATGCCTCAGATCACATCATACAGCATGCCTCAGCTCACAGAATACAGCATGTATCATGTCAAATCATACAGCATGTCTCAGATCATATCATACAGCATGTCTCAGATCACATCATACAGTATGTCTCAGATCACATCATGCAGCATGTCTCAGATCACACAATACAGCATGTCTCAGATCACAGCATACATCATGTCCCAGATCACACCATACAGCATGTATCATGTCACATCATACAGCATGTATCATGTCAAACCATACAGCATGTCTCAGATCACATCATACAGCATGTCTCAGATCACATCATACAGTTTGTCTCAGATCACATCATGCAGCATGTCTCGGATCACACAATACAGCATGTCTCAGATCACATCATACAGCATTTCTCAGATCACATAATACATCATGTCTCAGATCACATCATACAGTATGTCTCAGATCACAGCATACAGCATCTCACAGATCACACCATACAGCATCTCTCATGTCACATCATACATCATGTCTCAGATCACACCATACAGCATGTCTCAGATCACACCATTCAGCATGTCTCATATCACATCATACAGTATGCCTCAGATCACATCATACAGCATGTATCATGTCAAATCATACAGCATGTCTCAGATCACATCATACAGCATATCTCAGATCACATCATACAGTATGTCTCAGATCACATAATGCAGCATGTCTCAGATCACACA
Source organism: Archivesica marissinica (assembly GCA_014843695.1). Taxonomy (NCBI): domain Eukaryota; kingdom Metazoa; phylum Mollusca; class Bivalvia; order Venerida; family Vesicomyidae; genus Archivesica; species Archivesica marissinica. Next base: position 54,241,527 of record CM026399.1, read on the forward strand.
ATACAGCATGTCTCAGATCACATCATACAACATTTCTCAGATCACATCATACAGTATGTCTCAAATCACAGCATACAGCATCTTTCAGATCACACCATACAGCATCTCTCATGTCACATCATACGTCATGTCTCAGATCACACCATACAGCATATCTCAGATCACACCATTCAGCATGTCTCATATCACATCATACATCATGTCTCAGATTACATCATACATCATGTCTAAGATCACATCATACAGCATGCCTCAGATCACATCATACAGCATGCCTCAGCTCACAGAATACAGCATGTATCATGTCAAATCATACAGCATGTCTCAGATCATATCATACAGCATGTCTCAGATCACATCATACAGTATGTCTCAGATCACATCATGCAGCATGTCTCAGATCACACAATACAGCATGTCTCAGATCACAGCATACATCATGTCCCAGATCACACCATACAGCATGTATCATGTCACATCATACAGCATGTATCATGTCAAACCATACAGCATGTCTCAGATCACATCATACAGCATGTCTCAGATCACATCATACAGTTTGTCTCAGATCACATCATGCAGCATGTCTCGGATCACACAATACAGCATGTCTCAGATCACATCATACAGCATTTCTCAGATCACATAATACATCATGTCTCAGATCACATCATACAGTATGTCTCAGATCACAGCATACAGCATCTCACAGATCACACCATACAGCATCTCTCATGTCACATCATACATCATGTCTCAGATCACACCATACAGCATGTCTCAGATCACACCATTCAGCATGTCTCATATCACATCATACATCATGTCTCAGATCACATCATACATCATGTCTCAGATCACTTCATACAGCATGCCTCAGATCACATCATACAGCATGTCTCAGATCACATCATACAGCATGTCTCAGTTCACATCATACAGTATGTCTCAGATCAACCCATACCTGATGTCTCAGATCATACCATACATCATGTCTCAGATCACATCATATAGCATGTCTCAGATCACATCATACAGCATGTCTCATATCACATCATACAGCATGTCTCAGATCACATCATACAGCATGTCTCAGATCACATCATACAGCATGCCTCATGTCACATCATACAGCATGTCTAATGTCACATCATACAGCATGTCCCAGATCACATCATACAGCATGTCTCAGGTGACATCATACACCATGTCTCATGTCACATCATACATCATGTCACAGATCACATCATACAGCATGTCTCAGGTGACATCATACACCATGTCTCATGTCACATCATACAGCATGTCTCAGATCACATCATACATTATGTCTCAGATCACATCATATAGCATGTCTCAGATCACATCATACAGCATGTCTCATATCACATCATACAGCATGTCTCAGATCACATCATACAGCATGTCTCAGATCACATCATACAGCATGCCTCATGTCACATCATACAGCATGTCTCATTTCACACCATACAGCATGTCTCAGATCACATCATACAGCATGTCTCAGATCACATCATACATCATGTCTCCGATCACACAATACAGCATGTCTCATTTCACATCATACAGCATGTCTCATGTCACATCATACAGCATGTCTCAGATCACATCATACAGCATGTCCCAGATCACATCATACAGCATGTCTTAGATTACATCATACAGCATCTCTCATATCACATCATACATCATGTCTCAGACCACATCATACAGCATGTCTCAGATCACACCATACAGCATGTCTCAGATCACATCATGCAGCATATCTCCGATCACACCATTCAGCATGTCTCATATCACATCATACATCATGTCACATATCACATCATACAACATGTCTCAGGTGACATCATACATCATGTCTCATGTCACATCATACAGCATGTCTCAGATCACATCATACAGCATGTCTCATATCACATCATGCAGCATGTCTCAGGTCACATCATACAGCATGTCTCAGATCACATCATACAGCATGTCTCATACAGCATTTCTCATATTAGATCATGCAGCATGTCTCATATCACATCATACAGCATGTCTCAGATCACACCATACAGCAAGCCTCAGATCACATCATACAGCATGTACCATGTCAAATCATACAGCATGTCTCAGATCACATCATACATCATGTCTCAGATCACACCATACATCATGTCACAGATCACATCATACAGCATGTCTCAGATCACATCGTACATCATGTCTCTGATCACATCATACATAATGTCTCAGATCACATAATACATCATGTCTCAGATCACCCCAAACAGCATGTCTCAGATCACACCATACATCATTTCTCAGATCACATCATATCGCATGTCTCTGATCACACCATACATCATGTCTCAGATCACATCATACAGCATGTCTAATATCACATCATAGAGCATGTCTCATATCACATCATGCAGCGTGTCTCAGATCACATCAAGTAGCGTGTCTCAGATCACATCATGCAGCTTGTCTCGGATCACATCATACAGCATGTCTCATATCACATCCTACAGCATGTCTCAGACCAAATCATACATCATGTCTCAGACCACATCATACGGCATGTCTGAGACATACAGCATGTCTCAGATCACATCATACATCATGTCTCATATCACATCATACAGCATGGCTCAGATCACATCATACAGCATGTCTCAGATCACATCATACAGCATGTCTCAGATCACATCATACAGCATGTCTCATATCACATCATACAGCATGTCTCAGATCCCATCATACAGCATTTCTCAGATCACATCATACATCATGCCTCAGATCATATCATACAGCATGTCTCAGATCACACGATACATCTTGTCTCAGATCACCCCATACAGCATGTCTCAGATCACACCATGCATCATGTCTCATATCACATCATACAGCATGTCTCAGATCACATCATACATTATGTCTCAGATCCTATCATACAGCATGTCTCAGAGCACATCATACAGCATGTCTCAGATCACATCATACGGCATGTCTGAGACATAGAGCATGTATCAGATCACAGCATACATCATGTCTCATATCACATCATACAGCAGGTCTCAGATCACATCATACAGCATGTCTCAGATCACATCATACAGCATGTCTCAGATCACATCATACAGCATGTCTCAGATCACATCGTACATCATGTCTCTGATCACATCATACATAATGTCTCAGATCACATAATACATCATGTCTCAGATCACCCCAAACAGCATGTCTCAGATCACACCATACATCATGTCTCAGATCACATCATATCGCATGTCTCTGATCACACCATACATCATATCTCAGATCACATAATACAGCATGTCTAATATCAAATCATACAGCATGTCTCATATCACATCATGCAGCGTGTCTCAGATCACATCAAGTAGCGTGTATCAGATCACATCATGCAGCTTGTCTCGGATCACATCATACAGCATGTCTCATATCACATCATACAGTATGCCTCAGATCACATCATACAGCATGTATCATGTCAAATCATACAGCATGTCTCAGATCACATCATACAGCATATCTCAGATCACATCATACAGTATGTCTCAGATCACATAATGCAGCATGTCTCAGATCACACAATACAGCATGTCTCAGATCACATCATACAGCATTTCTCAGATCACATCATACAGTATGTCTCAAATCACAGCATACAGCATATTTCAGATCACACCATACAGCATCTCTCATGTCACATCATACGTCATGTCTCAGATCACACCATACAGCATATCTCAGATCACACCATTCAGCATGTCTCATATCACATCATACATCATGTCTCAGATCACATCATACATCATGTCTAAGATCACATCATACAGCATGCCTCAGATCACATCATACAGCATGCCTCAGCTCACAGAATACAGCATGTATCATGTCAAATCATACAGCATGTCTCAGATCATATCATACAGCATGTCTCAGATCACATCATACAGTATGTCTCAGATCACATCATGCCGCATGTCTCAGATCACACAATACATCATGTCTCAGATCACAGCATACATCATGTCCCAGATCACACCATACAGCATGTATCATGTCACATCATACAGCATGTATCATGTCAAACCATACAGCATGTCTCAGATCACATCATACAGCATGTCTCAGATCACATCATACAGTTTGTCTCAGATCACATCATGCAGCATGTCTCGGATCACACAATACAGCATGTCTCAGATCACATCATACAGCATTTCTCAGATCACATAATACATCATGTCTCAGATCACATCATACAGTATGTCTCAGATCACAGCATACAGCATCTCTCAGATCACACCATACAGCATCTCTCATGTCATATCATACATCATGTCTCAGATCACACCATACAGCATGTCTCAGATCACACCATTCAGCATGTCTCATATCACATCATACATCATGTCTCAGATCACATCATACATCATGTCTCAGATCACATCATACAGCATGCCTCAGATCACATCATACAGCATGTCTCAGATCACATCATACAGCATGTCTCAGTTCACATCATACAGTATGTCTCAGATCAACCCATACAGCATGTCTCAGATCACACCATACATCATGTCTCAGATCACATCATACAGCATGTCTCAGATCACATCATACATTATGTCTCAGATCACATCATATAGCATGTCTCAGATCACATCATACAGCATGTCTCATATCACATCATACAGCATGTCTCAGATCACATCATACAGCATGTCTCAGATCACATCATACAGCATGCCTCATGTCACATCATACAGCATGTCTCATTTCACACCATACAGCATGTCTCAGATCACATCATACAGCATGTCTCAGATCACATCATACATCATGTCTCCGATCACACAATACAGCATGTCTCATTTCACATCATACAGCATGTCTAATGTCACATCATACAGCATGTCTCAGATCACATCATACAGCATGTCCCAGATCACATCATACATCATGTCACAGATCACATCATACAGCATGTCTCAGGTGACATCATACACCATGTCTCATGTCACATCATACAGCATGTCTCAGATCACATCATACATTATGTCTCAGATCACATCATATAGCATGTCTCATGTCACATCATACAGCATGTCTCATTTCACACCATACAGCATGTCTCAGATCACATCATACAGCATGTCTCAGATCACATCATACATCATGTCTCCGATCACACAATACAGCATGTCTCATTTCACATCATACAGCATGTCTCATGTCACATCATACAGCATGTCTCAGATCACATCATACAGCATGTCCCAGATCACATCATACAGCATGTCTTAGATCACATCATACAGCATTTCTCATATCACATCATACATCATGTCTCAGACCACATCATACAGCATGTCTCAGATCACACCATACATCATGTCTCAGATCACATCATGCAGCATATCTCCGATCACACCATTCAGCATGTCTCATATCACATCATACATCATGTCACAGATCACATCATACAACATGTCTCAGGTGACATCATACATCATGTCTCATGTCACATCATACAGCATGTCTCAGATCACATCATACAGCATGTCTCATATCACATCATGCAGCATGTCTCAGGTCACATCATACAGCATGTCTCAGATCACATCATACAGCATGTCTCATACAGCATTTCTCATATTACATCATGCAGCATGTCTCATATCACATCATACAGCATGTCTCAGATCACACCATACAGCAAGCCTCAGATCACATCATACAGCATGTACCATGTCAAATCATACAGCATGTCTCAGATCACATCATACATCATGTCTCAGATCACACCATACATCATGTCACAGATCACATCATACAGCATGTCTCAGATCACATCGTACATCATGTCTCTGATCACATCATACATAATGTCTCAGATCACATAATACATCATGTCTCAGATCACCCCAAACAGCATGTCTCAGATCACACCATACATCATTTCTCAGATCACATCATATCGCATGTCTCTGATCACACCATAAATCATGTCTCAGATCACATCATACAGCATGTCTAATATCACATCATACAGCATGTCTCATATCACATCATGCAGCGTGTCTCAGATCACATCAAGTAGCGTGTCTCAGATCACATCATGCAGCTTGTCTCGGATCACATCATACAGCATGTCTCATATCACATCCTACAGCATGTCTCAGACCAAATCATACATCATGTCTCAGACCACATCATACGGCATGTCTGAGACATACAGCATGTCTCAGATCACATCATACATCATGTCTCATATCACATCATACAGCATGGCTCAGATCACATCATACAGCATGTCTCAGATCACATCATACAGCATGTCTCAGATCACATCATACAGCATGTCTCAGATCACATCATACAGCATGTCTCAGATCACATCGTACATCATGTCTCTGATCACATCATACATAATGTCTCAGATCACATAATACATCATGTCTCAGATCACCCCAAACAGCATGTCTCAGATCACACCATACATCATGTCTCAGATCACATCATATCGCATGTCTCTGATCACACCATACATCATGTCTCAGATCACATCATACAGCATGTCTAATATCACATCATACAGCATGTCTCATATCACATCATGCAGCGTGTCTCAGATCACATCAAGTAGCGTGTCTCAGATCACATCATGCAGCTTGTCTCGGATCACATCATACAGCATGTCTCATATCACATCATACAGCATGTCTCAGACCAAATCATACATCATGTCTCAGACCACATCATACGGCATGTCTGAGACATACAGCATGTCTCAGATCACATCATACATCATGTCTCATATCACATCATACAGCATGGCTCAGATCACATCATACAGCATGTCTCAGATCACATCATACAGCATTTCTCAGATCACATCATACAGCATGTCTCATATCACATCATACAGCATGTCTCAGATCCCATCATACAGCCTTTCTCAGATCACATCATACAGCATGCCTCAGATCATATCATACAGCATGTCTCAGATCACACGATACATCTTGTCTCAGATCACCCCATACAGCATGTCTCAGATCACACCATGCATCATGTCTCAGATCACATCATACAGCATGTCTCAGATCACATCATACATCATGTCTCAGATCACATCATACAGCATGTCTCAGAGCACATCATACAGCATTTCTCAGATCACATCATACAGCATGTCTCAGACATACAGCATGTCTCAGATCACAGCATACATCAAACACATGTCTCAGATCACATCATACAGCATGTCTCAGATCACATCATACAGCATGTCTCAGATCACATCATACAGCATGTCTCAGATCACATCATACAGCATGTCTCATATCACATCATACAGCATGTCTCATATCACATCATACACATGTCTCAGATCCACCATACAGCATTCTCAGATCACATCATACAGCATGCCTCAGATCATATCATACAGCCACATCAAATCAGACATACAGCATGTCTCAGATCACACATACATCATGTCTCATATCACATCATACAGCATGTCTCAGATCACATCATACAGCATGTCTCAGATCACATCATACAGCATGTCTCAGATCACATCATACAGCATGTCTCAGATCACATCATACAGCATGTCTCAATCACATCATACATCATGTCTCAGATCCACATACAGCATGTCTCAGATCACATCATACATCATGTCTCAGATCACCCCATACAGCATGTCTCAGATCACACCATACATCATGTCTCAGATCACATCATACACATGTTCAGATCACACCATACATCATGTCTCAGATCACATCATACAATGTCTCAATCATCATACGCATGTCTCAACAACATACATCATGTCTCAGATCACATCATACGGCATGTCTCAGACCACATCATACAGCATGTCTCAGATCACATCATACGTTATGTCTCAGATCACATCACACAGCATGTCTCAGATCACATCATACAGCATGTCTCATATCACATCATACAGCATGTCTCAGATCACATCATACAGCATGTCTCAGATCACATCATACAGCATGTCTCAGATCACATCATACAGCATGTCTCAGATCACATCATACAGCATGTCTCAGATCACACCATACATCATGTCTCAGATCACACCATACAACATGTCTCAGATCACACCATACAGCATGTAACAGATCACATCATACATCATGTAACATATTACATCATACAACATGTCTCAGATCACACCATACATCATGTCTCAGATTACATCATACAGCATGTATCATTTCACATCATGCAACATGTCTCAGATCACACCATACAGAATGTCTCAGATCACAGCATTACAGCATCTCTCAGATTACATCATACATCATGTATCAAATCACATCATACAGCATGCCTCAGATCACATCATACAGCATGCTTCAGAACACATCATACAGCATGTATCATGTCAAATCATGCAGCATGTCTCAGATCAAATCATACAGCATGTCTCAGATAACATCATACAATATGTCTCAGATCTCATCATGCAGCATGTCTCACATCACAGCATACAGCATGTCTCAGATCAACCCATACAGCATGTCTCAGATCACATCATACAGCATGTCTCAGATCACATCATACAGCATGTCTCAGATCACATCATACAGCATGCCTTATGTCACATCATACAGCATGTCTCATTTCACATCATACAACATGTCTCAGATCACACCATAGAGCATGTCTCAGATCACATCATACAGCATGTTCCAGATCACATCATACATCATGTCTCCGATCACACAATACAGCATGTCTCATTTCACATCATACAGCATGTCTCATGTCACATCATACAGTATGTCTCAGATCACATCATACAGCATGTCCCAGATCACATCATACAGCATGTCTTAGATCACATCATACAGCATGTCTCATATCACATCATACAGCATGTCTCATATCACATCATACAGCATGTCTCAGATCACATCGTACAGCATGTCTCAGATCACACCATACAGCATGTCTCAGATCACATCATACAGTATGTCTCAGATCACATCATGCAGCATATCTCCGATCACTCCATTCAGCATGTCTCATATCACATCATACATCATGTCACAGATCACATCATACAGCATGTCTCAGGTGACATCATACATCATGTCTCATGTCACATCATACAGCATGTCTCAGATCACATCATACAGCATGTCTCATATCACATCATGCAGATGTCTCAGATCACATCATACAGCATGTCTCAGATCACACAACACCACAATACAATGCTCAGATCACATACAGCATGTCACACATCATACAGCATCACACACACACAACAACAACCAACACACACACATACAGCATGTCCCAGATCACATCATACAGCATGTCTTAGATCACATCATACAGCATGTCTCATATCACATCATACAGCATGTCTCATATCACATCATACAGCATGTCTCAGATCACATCGTACAGCATGTCTCAGATCACACCATACAGCATGTCTCAGATCACATCATACAGTATGTCTCAGATCACATCATGCAGCATATCTCCGATCACTCCATTCAGCATGTCTCATATCACATCATACATCATGTCACAGATCACATCATACAGCATGTCTCAGGTGACATCATACATCATGTCTCATGTCACATCATACAGCATGTCTCAGATCACATCATACAGCATGTCTCATATCACATCATGCAGTATGTCTCAGATCACATCATACAGCATGTCTCAGATCACATCATACAGCATGTCTCATACAGCATTTCTCATATTACATCATGCAGCATGTCACAGATCACATCATGCAGCATGTCTCAGATCAAACCATACAGCATGCCTCAGATCACATCATACAGCATGTCTAATATCACATCATACAGCATGTCTCATATCACATCATGCAGCGTGTCTCAGATCACATCAAGTAGCGTGTCTCAGATCACATCATGCAGCTTGTCTCGGATCACATCATACAGCATGTCTCATATCACATCATACAGTATGCCTCAGATCACATCATACAGCATGTACCATGTCAAATCATTCAGCGTGTCTCAGATCACATCATACATCATGTCTCAGATCACACCATACATCATGTCACAGATCACATCATACAGCATGTCTCAGATCACATCGTACATCATGTCTCTGATCTAATCATACATAATGTCTCAGATCACATAATACATCATGTCTCAGATCACACCAAACAGCATGTCTCAGATCACACCGTACATCATGTCTCAGATCACATCATATCGCATGTCTCTGATCACACCATACATCATATCTCAGATCACATCATACAGCATGTCTAATATCACATCATACAGCATGTCTCATATCACATCATGCAGCGTGTCTCAGATCACATCAAGTAGCGTGTCTCAGATCACATCATGCAGCTTGTCTCAGATCACATCATACAGCATGTCTCATATCACATCATACAGCATGTCTCAGAACAAATCATACATCATGTCTCAGACCACATCATACGGCATATCTGAGACATACAGCATGTCTCAGATCACATCATACATCAAGTCTCATATCACATCATACAACATGTCTCAGTTCACATCATACAGCATGTCTCAGATCACATCATACAGCATGTCTCAGATCACATCATACAGCATGTCTCATATCACATCATACAGCATGTCTCAGATCCCATCATACAGCATTTCTCAGATCACATCATACAGCATACCTCAGATCATATCATACAGCATGTCTCAGATCACATCATACAGCATGTCTCATATCACATCATACAGCATGTCTCAGATCCCATCATACAGCATTTCTCAGATCACATCATACAGCATGCCTCAGATCATATCATACAGCATGTCTCAGATCACACGATACATCTTGTCTCATATCACCCCATACAGCATGTCTCAGATCACACCATGCATCATGTCTCAGATCACATCATACAGCATGTCTCAGATCACATCATACATTATGTCTCAGATCCTATCATACAGCATGTCTCAGAGCAAATCATACAGCATGTCTCAGATCACATCATACGGCATGTCTCAGATCACATCGTACATCATGTCTCTGATCTAATCATACATAATGTCTCAGATCAAATAATACATCATGTCTCAGATCACACCAAACAGCATGTCTCAGATCACACCGTACATCATGTCTCAGATCACATCATATCGCATGTCTCTGATCACACCATACATCATATCTCAGATCACATCATACAGCATGTCTCATATCACATCATGCAGCGTGTCTCAGATCACATCAAGTAGCGTGTCTCAGATCACATCATGCAGCTTGTCTCAGATCACATCATACATCAAGTCTCATATCACATCATACAACATGTCTCAGTTCACATCATACAGCATGTCTCAGATCACATCATACAGCATGTCTCAGATCACATCATACAGCATGTCTCATATCACATCATACAGCATGTCTCAGATCCCATCATACAGCATTTCTCAGATCACATCATACAGCATACCTCAGACCATATCATACAGCATGTCTCAGATCCCATCATACAGCATGTCTCATATCACATCATACAGCATGTCTCAGATCCCATCATACAGCATTTCTCAGATCACATCATACAGCATGCCTCAGATCATATCATACAGCATGTCTCAGATCACACGATACATCTTGTCTCATATCACCCCATACATCATGTCTCAGATCACACCATGCATCATGTCTCAGATCACATCATACAGCATGTCTCAGATCACATCATACATTATGTCTCAGATCCTATCATACAGCATGTCTCAGAGCAAATCATACAGCATGTCTCAGATCACATCATACGGCATGTCTGAGACATACAGCATGTCTCAGATCACATCATACATCATGTCTCAGATCACATCATACAGCATGTCTCAGATCACATCATACAGCAAGTCTCATATCACATCATACAGCATGTCTCAGATCCCATCATACAGCATTTCTCAGATCACATCATACAGCATGCCTCAGATCATATCATACAGCATGTCTCAGATCACACGATACATCTTGTCTCAGATTACCCCATACAGCATGTGTCAGATCACACCATGCATCATGTCTCAGATCACATCATACAGCATGTCTCAGATCACATCATACAGCATGTCTCAGATCACATCATACATTATGTCTCAGATCACATCACACAGCATGTCTCAGATCACATCATACAGCATGTCTCATACAGCATTTCTCATATTACCTCATGCAGCATGTCTAAGATCACATCATACAGCATGTCTCAGATCACACCATACATCATGTCTCAGATCACACCATACAACATGTCTCAGATCACACCATACAGCATGTAACAGATCACATCATGTAACATATCACATCATACATCATGTCTCAGATCACACCATACATCATGTCTCAGATTACATCATACAGCATGTATCATTTCACATCATGCAACATGTCTCAGATCACACCATACAGAATGTCTCAGATCACAGCATTACAGCATCTCTCAGATCACATCATACATCATGTCTCAGATCACATCATACAGCATGCCTCAGATCACATCATACAGCATGCTTCAGATCACATCATACAGCATGTATCATGTCAAATCATGCAGCATGTCTCAGATCAAATCATACAGCATGTCTCAGATCACATCATGCAGCATGTCTCACATCACAGCATACAGCATGTCTCAGATCAACCCATACAGCATGTCTCAGATCACACCATACAACATGTCTCAGATCACATCATACAGCATGTAACAGATCACATCATACAACATGTCTCAGATCATACAATACATCATGTTTCAGATCTCATCATACAGCATGCCTCATGTGACATCATACAGCATGTCTCAGATCATATCATACAGCATGTCTCATACAGCATGTCTCATTTCACATCATACAACATGTCACAGTTCACACCATACAGCATGTCTCAGATCACATCATACAGCATGTCTCATGTCACATCATACAGCATGTCTCAGATCACATCATACAGCATGTCCCAGATCACACCATACATCATGTCTCAGATCACATCATACAGCATGCCTCATGTCATATCATACAGCATGTCTCAGATCACATCATACATCATGTCACAGATCACACAATGCAGCATGTCTCAGATCACATCATACAGTTTGTCTCAGATCACATCATGCAGCATGTCTCAGATCACACAATACATCATGTCTCAGATCACATCATACAGCATTTCTCAGATCACATAATACATCATGTCTCAGATCACATCATACAGTATGTCTCAGATCACAGCATACGGCATCTCTCAGATCACACCATACAGCATCTCTCATGTCACACAATACACCATGTCTCAGATCACATCATACAGTATGTCTCAGATCACAGCATACAGCATCTCTCAGATCACAACATACAGCATCTCTCATGTCACATCATACATCATGTCTCAGATCACATCATACAGCATGCCTCAGATCACATCATACAGCATGCCTCAGATCACATCATACAGCATGTATCATGTCAAATCATACAGCATGTCTCAGATCAAATCATACAGCATGTCTCAGATCACATCATACAGTATGTCTCAGATCACATCATGCAGCATGTCTCATATCACACAATACAGCATGTCTCAGATCACAGCATACATCATGTCACATATCAACCCATACAGCATGTCTCAGATTACACCATACATCATGTCTCAGATCAAATCATACAGCATGTCTCATATCACATCATACAGCATGTCTCAGATCACATCATACAGCATGTCTCAGATCACATCATACAGCATGTCTCATATCACATCATACAGCATGTCTCAGATCCCATCATACAGCATTTCTCAGATCACATCATACAGCATACCTCAGATCATATCATACAGCATGTCTCAGATCACACGATACATCTTGTCTCATATCACCCCATACAGCATGTCTCAGATCACACCATGCATCATGTCTCAGATCACATCATACAGCATGTCTCAGATCACATCATACATTATGTCTCAGATCCTATCATACAGCATGTCTCAGAGCACATCATACAGCATGTCTCAGATCACATCATACGGCATGTCTGAGAAAAAACAAATCAAACAAATAGTTTGCCACGTACAATCTTGCTGTGGCCAGAACAATCGTTCACCGACTGAGCAAGCCGTGACAAATGGCGCCCGTACAGGATTTTGGATCAGCGGCAAAAGGACATTCTTATGTTTGCCTTCGTGCAGTTTGAATATTGCATTTGAATATTCGAGGACACATGCATATATATATGTCTATATATATATATAACACAGTAATGCTTCGTCAGAGGTAATCTGAGTTCTGATTGGATAGTTTGTCAATGACTAGTTTGACCTAGCCAAGTGTATATGTTTACATCAACTTTCACTTTGTGAACATCGATTCCGTATGGATTAAATGGGAGATCTCCAACGTATATAGGCCTACAGCACTTCAAGAGTACAGTTCTTAGAACAACCTTGGAAGAGGATTATCGTTGCACCAATGCCGGAAGACGTTTTTGACATTTACAGGAATGTGTTTTTTTATTGCGGAATATAAACATACATGGAAGTGGTTAGTTATAAGGTACAAGTGTGTTTGTGCTAGTGTATAGTGTTAGTGATTGGATGATTAAGTGGATATATTTTGGATATAGGATAATAGAAGTAAGTGTATTTTCTATGATTGTCAATATAATTGTTTTGATTTGTTTTTTGGATTTGTTGGCCTTTTGACAGGTATATTCATAGTCCATAGTTATATATATTCATATATATTTAATTACATATTGTATTTAATTGCTGATCAGGTTTTTGACTGCTATATAGGGTTGTTGTTTTTTTTGAGTGCCGATGTGTGTTTGTGATAAAGTGCGGAATATCACCCATAATATCCTATAAAGATATAATCCATAGCATTAATACCTATATTCCTTCATAGTCCAGTGGTCTAGACCGTTGATCTTGGAATCATTTTCAAATATTTGAAAGCTGGTTCGAATCCGTACAATATTTTTTTTTCCCGCATTGTTTTTTTGTGGTGTCATTTTTCACCCAGCAATATCATTAGTATGATTTAAATTTAATTTCACTTTTCTGAATAGCGATATTTGGGCTGTAGTTCCATTTTTGCTGCACGCCGTATCGTGAGTTTGGACATGCACATAATTTTGTTTATTTCTTATTAATTTGGGAAGTCAACATTTCCGAGAAACGTTTATTTTGCGACGGATAACCTGACGCGATACTTCGTGTACGTTTTGAGATGCGGAGTTTTTCTAGCAAAGAATGAGTTATATATGTAAGTGTTAGCACGAGCAAAGGTATTTAGTAACCAATACGGATCGAATCACACAAGAAGTGCAAAATAATTTAATAAGATGTTTTTTCATCATGACTTCGTAAATAAGTATATGATTTATCCACAGTAGGAAATAGCCTCATACTGTATTGTGTTTTGATTTAAATACTTAGTTTGATTATAAGTGTATTGTGTTTTGTAATTTTACAGAGGTCACAGCAGTTGTAACACTGATATAGTGTATGTGAAATGACATTTGTGTGATAACATTGAGATCATTGTGTATTTTATGTATGTTTTTCAGATTGTAATAATAAACAACAGTGATATTGTATACCCTGGACTCTAGTTGTGCGATATCAATATGGCAGAATATTTATCTGAAAGAGACCTTAGAATAAGGAGAAGGGATATGTTGAGAGACGAAACCGAAAGAAGGACTAGAGAACAGAGTGAAAGAGATTTGATAGAAGAGGAGACACTGAGAAGACAGATAGATCAACGTAGAACGCAGCGATTAAGACAAACTCAGTCAGATACAGACTATGAATTGGGCAAACGTGATAGTTATACTGAGGAGTTGAGAACACTTGAACATGCATATATCACACAGGATGATACTGATTTTAACGAAGGAGATAGTTTGCATGTGATTGACTCTACAGGATATTTAGAGAATGAACAACATGAAATTGGACATGGTCTTCGCACTAAGACAGATGAAATTGAAAGTGAAATAGAAAAGTTGAATACTATACTAAAGAGATATGAGAGAGTAAATCAGGATAGTACAGATAGAAAGGACGAACTGGATAATCGTGAACAAACTCGTAGGAAAATTAGTAGATTGCGCACAAGAAGTGGCTACACGGATTCATTATATGATGATGGAGTCCATCAACAGAGTACGCCACATAGAAATACCAACATTTGAAATATGATGAAATGATAACTGGAATAGATAGAGAACACACTAGTAGTTTGCGAAGAGTTAATCAAAGAGAAAGTCAGAAACATGTAGATATGGATAGAATGATTGAATTGAACGAACTGAAAAGACTTAAACAGGAGAAACAGGAATTGGAAAATGCTATGGTGAAACATGAATTAGAACAGCAACGAATATTGCTAGTAAAGCAAGAAATGAATTCACGTAAGATTGAAGAAGAACGAAAGAAAAGAAAGGAAATTATATTGAAAGAAAGAAAACAGAAAAGATTGCAAGAGGAACTATATATAAGAGAACGAATAGAGCATC
>CM026399.1:54259184-54304113 GCA_014843695.1 Archivesica marissinica
AAACTATTTGATAGAATTTGACAAACTATTGATTTTATGGTATATGCAGTGTCAATAGATGATATACAGTTAACCCTGTGATAAGCAACCAGTTAAGGGAAGCACATAATGTGGATGCTTAGCACAGAGGAATGCAGAATGGTAATGTATATAATAAAATGCAAGTACCTGGCTGCATAACATATTGCCGACCGGCTTATTTCCGTTTGTCGGGCCTATGGTTCTTGTTGTAGTAGTAATGTATGTAGATTGGGAACTCGTTTGTTGTGAGGTATCGGGGCGGGTCGGACTATAATTAAAAGATCCAATTCACAATTTAAATTTTACGAAAAGTTTAATTCTTATTTATTTAACCAGGTTCAGATTCTGGATTAGCGTGATGCATAACGACAGCCTAAACACACAATAAACATGTATATGATGAGTCATAACAATTCGGATATACTCATGCATAGGTATCACACCCGTATCTGTAAAATTATATATATTACGGGAGATAAAACCTACTTACAAAGAACGTACGATATGTCCGCATTAAATCCATATCATACAATCGCATACGGGAATTATCGAGTCGTACAATTTCTTTAACATGATATTAAATTATTCCAATGTTAATCATTCGTAAAACGATAAAACATTATCATAGTACATATAATGTTGGTCACATTGATGCATTAACGACTACGTCAACTAATATGAATATGTACAATAATATGCAATGAATTAGTTCAATAGATTATCTCGTATGTTCAAGATAACACGTGTACAAATATGTAATCATATAATTCGATTCACGAATTTGTAAAATGATACTGCAGCGCTTATATTTGTAATAATACGGCTGAGCATAGTAAACGTACGTATATTTTACACCTATATATCCAGCAATTTCGCCTGCTTAGAATACAGATAAATAAAGTGGATTAACAATGATACGCGCACATTGTCTTCAAGTCACCATTTTCATGAGTGTCCGTTTTTGTTTCACTGTGATACGCTAATTGCGGATATACGATGCATGTCGTATTTAGACAATTGTTTATTAGAACTATTGCAACAGTAGCTTAATAGTACCTTGATAAAGTGGCTGACGGGAAGACAATGCTATTCTAGAAGCGATAACTCATGTTGAATGGTTTATGGCATGGATTGTGGAAATCATTAAAGAAAGCTGTTTTCTTCCATTTTGCCAACATCTCATAAATGCCTTAGAAACCGTCACACGTGCTATTCAACACACAATCGTAAGTGAGCCCATATGAATTAAGACGTAAGACGTAAGAAACAACTATTTTGCAATGACGGAAATTATCTAATGTCAACTACAAACGTATTATTTCTTGGTCAGTATATTCATTATGTGTATTGTTAATATTCTAGTTATTATTCACTGGTGTCGGTTAAATTAACATAGACAGTTGTGTGCGGTTTCATGTATCTATATTAGAGAAGACACGATTGCAATTACAATTAATATTTAAGTCGGCTATCATAAAATCATACAATATAGTGCGACGTCAATGATTATTAAAGAGAGTAAAAGCATATTAGAGACTCTTACCTATAATTAAAAGATCCAATTCACAATTTAAATTTTACGAAACGTTTAATTCTTATTTATTTAACCTGGTTCAGATTCTGGATTAGCGTAATGTAGCCAGAAAATCGGGGTATATAAGCTAGTGCTGGATTCGAACGCACACCTAACCAGATTGGGCAGCCAATGGGTGAATTTTGAAACACCCACCTATCCAGGTTGGGCAGCCAATTTTGAATCTTCATGGACCCAGATTGCCCATGACAGACATGTTTATTATTATCCAAATATGCAACAGAACAAACAATTAATGTTTATACTGCTTGAAACTATTATCCTGTCATCATATTGTACAGATGAGTAATATAGATGTTGCATAATAACTATCTAGTGTGAATGGCAGTAATTATCTGTGTACAGATATGAAGTATTTGATGTGCTTAAAGTGACACTACATCGGTGAAAACGCAACTTTCTGCAGAATGTAATTTGCTATTATATGGTATAATTCTTTTCCAAATATTTGCCTCAAATACTGAGTATTTCTACTAATAAACAAACGTCGTATACACGGTTTGTTGACATAACAAAAAATGTAAACATCAATGCGTAATACAACTAGTATATCCTGAATAACACGATTTATGGTACAGATTTACCGTTATATCTCACATTTGTGCCTATTTATTTATAGACTATTATTAGTTAAATTATCTCTAAACGACATTATCTCACATCTAGTATTGACCCCGATTACAAACAAACGTCAATTCAGGAGCATGGATGACCGCCATATGAACCATACTATCAAACCACAAAAACAATGTTTATTGATTCAATGTTAGTGTTCGAATGAATTCAGAAGAATATTTAGTAACAATGCATTTATACGTGAACAAATGCATTATATTATTTTTGCGATGTAATGTCGCTTTAATTGTAACGAATAAAATTTCTAAATTATAAATGTATAAACTCTTCGAAATTTAGTAAGGTTGAAAACGGTTACTTATTAGTTATGAAATTGAAGTGTCTATAAATAAATTGACTCCCTTATTGTATATACAAAATGTACATCTAATAGGAATGAACAGGCTATCAATGTACAGGCTATCAATGTACATCTAATAGGAATGAACAGGCTATCAATGTACATCTAATAGGAATGAACAGGCTATCAATGTACATCTAATAGGAATGAACAGGCTATCAATGTACATCAATTAGGAATGAACAGGCTATCAATGTACATCTAATAGGAATGAACAGGCTATCAATGTACATCTAGTAGGAATGAACAGGCTCTCAATGTACATCTAACAGGAATAAACAGGTTATCAATGTACATATAATAGGAATGAACAGGCTATCAATGTACATCTAATAGGAATGAACAGGCTATCAATGTACATCTAATAGGTATCAACAGGCTATCAATGTACATCTAATAGGAATGAACAGGCTATCAATGTACATCTAATATGAATGAACAGGCTATCAATGTAAATCTAATAGGAATGAACAGGTTATCAATGTACATCTAATAGGAATGAACAGGCTATCAATGTACATCAATTAGGAATGAACAGGCTATCAATGTACATCTAATAGGAATGAACAGGCTCTCAATGTACATCTAACAGGAATGAACAGGTTATCAATGTACATATAATAGGAATGAACAGGCTGAATGAACAGGCTATCAATGTACATATGATAGGAATGAACAGGCTATCAATGTAAATCTAATAGGAATGAACAGGCTATCAATGTACATCTAATAGGAATGAACAGGCTACCAATGTACATCTAATAGGAATGAACAGGCTATCAATGTACATCTAATAGGAATGACCAGGCTATCAATGTACATCTAATTGGAATGAACAGTCTATCAATGTACATCTAATAGGAATGAACATGCTATCAATGTACATCTAATAGGAATGAACAGGCTATCAATGTACATCTAGGAATGAACAGGCTATCAATGTACATCTAGGAATGAACAGGCTATCAATGTACATCTAATAGGAATGAACAGGCTATCAATGTACATCTAATATGAATGAACAGGCTATCAATGTACATCTAATAGGAATGAACAGGCTATCAATGTACATCTAATAGGAATGAACAGGCTATCAATGTACATCTAATAGGAATGAACAGGCTATCAATGTACATCTAATAGGAATGAACAGGCTATCAATGTACATCTAATAGGAATGAACAGGCTATCAATGTACATCTAATAGGAATGAACAGGCTATCAATGTACATCTAATAGGAATGAACAGGCTATCAATGTACATCTAATAGGAATGAACAGGCTATCAATGTACATCTAATAGGAATGAACAGGCTATCAATGTACATCCAATAGGAATGAACAGGCTATCAATGTACATCTAATAGGAATGAACAGGCTATCAATGTACATCTAATAGGAATGAACAGGCTATCAATGTACATCTAATAGGAATGAACAGGCTATCAATGTACATCTAATAGGAATGAACAGGCTATCAATGTACATCTAATAGGAATGAACAGGCTATCAATGTACATCTAATAGGAATGAACAGGCTATTAATGTACATCTAATAGGAATGAACAGGCTATCAATGTACATCTAATAGGAATGAACAGGCTATCAATGTACATCTAATAGGAATGAACAGGCTATCAATGTACATCTAGGAATGAACAGGCTATCAATGTACATCTAGGAATGAACAGGCTATCAATGTACATCTAATAGGAATGAACAGGCTATCAATGTACATCTAATAGGAATGAACAGGCTATCAATGTACATCTAATAGGAATGAACAGGCTATCAATGTACATCTAATAGGAATGAACAGGCTATCAATGTACATCTAATAGGAATGAACAGGCTATCAATGTACATCTAATAGGAATGAACAGGCTATCAATGTACATCTAGTAGGAATGAACAGGCTATCAATGTACATCTAATAGGAATGAACAGGCTATCAATGTACATCTAATAGGAATGAACAGGCTATCAATGTACATCTAATATGAATGAACAGGCTATCAATGTACATCTAATAGGAATGAACAGGTTATCAATGTACATCTAATAGGAATGAACAGGCTATCAATGTACATCAAATAGGAATGAACAGGCTATCAATGTACATCTAATAGGAATGAACAGGCTATCAATGTACATCTAATAGGAATGAACAGGCTCTCAATGTACATCTAACAGGAATAAACAGGTTATCAATGTACATATAATAGGAATGAACAGGCTACCAATGTACATATGATAGGAATGAACAGGCTATCAATGTACATCTAATAGGAATGAACAGGCTATCAATGTACACCTAATAGGAATGAACAGGCTATCAATGTACATATAATTGGAATGAACAGGCTATCAATGTACATCTAATAGGAATGAACAGGCTAACAATGTACATCTAGTAGGAATGAACAGGCTATCAATGTACATCTAATAGGAATGAACAGGCTATCAATGTACATCTAGTAGGAATGAACAGGCTATCAATGTACATCCAATAGGAATGAACAGGCTATTAATGTACATCTAATAGGAATGAACAGGCTATCAATGTACATCTAATAGGAATGAACAGGCTACCAATGTACATCTAATAGGAATGAACAGGCTATCAATGTACATCTAATTGGAATGAACAGTCTATCAATGTACATCTAATAGGAATGAACATGCTATCAATGTACATCTAATAGGAATGAACAGGCTATCAATGTACATCTAGTAGGAATGAACAGGCTATCAATGTACATCTAATAGGAATGAACAGGCTATCAATGTACATCTAATATGAATGAACAGGCTATCAATGTACATCTAATATGAATGAACAGGCTATCAATGTACATATAATAGGAATGAACAGGTTATCAATGTACATCTAATAGGAATGAACAGGCTATCAATGTACATCAATTAGGAATGAACAGGCTATCAATGTACATCTAATAGGAATGAACAGGCTATCAATGTACATCTAGTAGGAATGAACTGGCTCTCAATGTACATCTAACAGGAATAAACAGGTTATCAATGTACATATAATAGGAATGAACAGGCTACCAATGTACATATGATAGGAATGAACAGGCTATCAATGTACATCTAATAGGAATGAACAGGCTATCAATGTACATCTAATAGGAATGAACAGGCTATCAATGTACATATAACTGGAATGAACAGGCTATCAATGTACATCTAATAGGAATGAACAGGCTATCAATGTACATCTAATAGGAATGAACAGGCTATCAATGTACATCTAATAGGAATGAACAGGCTATCAATGTACATCTAGGAATGAACAGGCTATCAATGTACATCTAGGAATGAACAGGCTATCAATGTACATCTAATAGGAATGAACAGGCTATCAATGTACATCTAATAGGAATGAACAGGCTATCAATGTACATCTAATAGGAATGAACAGGCTATCAATGTACATCTAATAGGAATGAACAGGCTATCAATGTACATCTAATAGGAATGAACAGGCTATCAATGTACATCTAATAGGAATGAACAGGCTATCAATGTACATCTAATAGGAATGAACAGGCTATCAATGTACATCTAATAGGAATGAACAGGCTATCAATGTACATCTAATAGGAATGAACAGGCTATCAATGTACATCTAATAGGAATGAACAGGCTATCAATGTACATCTAATTGGAATGAACAGTCTATCAATGTACATCTAATAGGAATGAACAGGCTATCAATGTACATCTAATAGGAATGAACAGGCTATCAATGTACATCTAATAGGAATGAACAGGCTATCAATGTACATATAATAGGAATGAACAGGCTATCAATGTACATCTAATAGGAATGAACAGGCTATCAATGTACATATAATAGGAAAGAACAGGCTATCAATATACATCTAATAGGAATGAACAGGCTATCAATGTACATCTGATAGGAATGAACAGGCTATCAATGTACATCTAATTGGAATGAACAGTCTATCAATGTACATCTAATAGGAATGAACATGCTATCAATGTACATATAATAGGAATGAACAGGCTATCAATGTACATCAATTAGAAATGAACAGGCTATCAATGTACATCTAATAGGAATGAACAGGCTATCAATGTACATCTAATAGGAATGAAAAGGCTATCAATGTACATCTAATAGGAATGAACAGGCTATGAATGTACACCTAACGGGAATGAACAGGCTATAAATGTACGTCTAATAGGGATGAACAGGCTATCAATGTAAATCTAATAGGGATGAACAGGCTATCAATGTACGTCTAATAGGAATGAACAGGCCATCAATGTACATCTAATAGGGATGAACAGGCTATCAATGTACATCTAATAGGAATAAACAGACTATCAATGTACATCTAATATGAATGAACAGGCTATCAATGTTCATCTAATAGGAATGAACAGGCTATCAATGTACATCTAATAGGAATGAACAGGCTATTAATGTACATCTAATAGGAATGAACAGGCTATCAATGTAAATCTAATAGGAATGAACAGGTTATCAATGTACATATAATAGGAATGAACAGGCTGAATGAACAGGCTATCAATGTACATATGATAGGAATGAACAGGCTATCAATGTAAATCTAATAGGAATGAACAGGCTATCAATGTACATCTAATAGGAATGAACAGGCTACCAATGTACATCTAATAGGAATGAACAGGCTATCAATGTACATCTAATAGGAATGACCAGGCTATCAATGTACATCTAATTGAAATGAACAGTCTATCAATGTACATCTAATAGGAATGAACATGCTATCAATGTACATCTAATAGGAATGAACAGGCTATCAATGTACATCTAGTAGGAATGAACAGGCTATCAATGTACATCTAATAGGAATGAACAGGCTATCAATGTACATCTAATATGAATGAACAGGCTATCAATGTACATCTAATATGAATGAACAGGCTATCAATGTACATCTAATAGGAATGAACAGCTTATCAATGTACATCTAATAGGAATGAACAGGCTATCAATGTACATCAATTAGGAATGAACAGGCTATCAATGTACATCTAATAGGAATGAACAGGCTATCAATGTACATCTAGTAGGAATGAACAGGCTCTCAATGTACATCTAACAGGAATAAACAGGTTATCAATGTACATATAATAGGAATGAACAGGCTACCAATGTACATATGATAGGAATGAACAGGCTATCAATGTACATCTAATAGGAATGAACAGGCTATCAATGTACACCTAATAGGAATGAACAGGCTATCAATGTACATATAATTGGAATGAACAGGCTATCAATGTACATCTAATAGGAATGAACAGGCTAACAATGTACATCTAGTAGGAATGAACAGGCTATCAATGTACATCTAATAGGAATGAACAGGCTATCAATGTACATCTAGTAGGAATGAACAGGCTATCAATGTACATCCAATAGGAATGAACAGGCTATTAATGTACATCTAATAGGAATGAACAGGCTATCAATGTACATCTAATAGGAATGAACAGGCTACCAATGTACATCTAATAGGAATGAACAGGCTATCAATGTACATCTAATTGGAATGAACAGTCTATCAATGTACATCTAATAGGAATGAACATGCTATCAATGTACATCTAATAGGAATGAACAGGCTATCAATGTACATCTAGTAGGAATGAACAGGCTATCAATGTACATCTAATAGGAATGAACAGGCTATCAATGTACATCTAATATGAATGAACAGGCTATCAATGTACATCTAATATGAATGAACAGGCTATCAATGTACATATAATAGGAATGAACAGGTTATCAATGTACATCTAATAGGAATGAACAGGCTATCAATGTACATCAAATAGGAATGAACAGGCTATCAATGTACATCTAATAGGAATGAACAGGCTATCAATGTACATCTAGTAGGAATGAACTGGCTCTCAATGTACATCTAACAGGAATAAACAGGTTATCAATGTACATATAATAGGAATGAACAGGCTACCAATGTACATATGATAGGAATGAACAGGCTATCAATGTACATCTAATAGGAATGAACAGGCTATCAATGTACACCTAATAGGAATGAACAGGCTATCAATGTACATATAATTGGAATGAACAGGCTATCAATGTACATCTAATAGGAATGAACAGGCTAACAATGTACATCTAATAGGAATGAACAGGCTATCAATGTACATCTAATAGGAATGAACAGGCTATCAATGTACATCTAGTAGGAATGAACAGGCTATCAATGTACATCTAATAGGAATGAACAGGCTATCAATGTACATCTAATAGGAATGAACAGGCTATCAATGTACATCTAATAGGAATGAACAGGCTATCAATGTACATCTAATAGGAATGAACAGGCTATCAATGTACATCTAATAGGAATGAACAGGCTATCAATGTACATCTAATAGGAATGAACAGGCTATCAATGTACATCTAATAGGAATGAACAGGCTATCAATGTACATCTAATAGGAATGAACAGGCTATCAATGTACATCTAATAGGAATGAACAGGCTATCAATGTACATCTAATAGGAATGAACAGGCTATCAATGTACATATAATAGGAATGAACAGGCTATCAATGTACATCTAATAGGAATGAACAGGCTATCAATGTACATCTAATAGGAATGAACAGGCTATCAATGTACATCTAATAGGAATGAACAGGCTATCAATGTACATCTAATAGGAATGAACAGGCTATCAATGTACATATAATAGGAATGAACAGGCTATCAATGTACATCTAATAGGAATGAACAGGCTATCAATGTACATATAATAGGAATGAACAGGCTATCAATGTACATCTAATAGGAATGAACAGGCTATCAATGTACATCTGATAGGAATGAACAGGCTATCAATGTACATCTAATTGGAATGAACAGTCTATCAATGTACATCTAATAGGAATGAACATGCTATCAATGTACATCTAATAGGAATGAACAGGCTATCAATGTACATCAATTAGAAATGAACAGGCTATCAATGTACATCTAATAGGAATGAACAGGCTATCAATGTACATCTAATAGGAATGAAAAGGCTATCAATGTACATCTAATAGGAATGAACAGGCTATGAATGTACACCTAACGGGAATGAACAGGCTATAAATGTACGTCTAATAGGGATGAACAGGCTATCAATGTAAATCTAATAGGGATGAACAGGCTATCAATGTACGTCTAATAGGAATGAACAGGCCATCAATGTACATCTAATAGGGATGAACAGGCTATCAATGTACATCTAATAGGAATAAACAGACTATCAATGTACATCTAATATGAATGAACAGGCTATCAATGTTCATCTAATAGGAATGAACAGGCTATCAATGTACATCTAATAGGAATGAACAGGCTATTAATGTACATCTAATAGGAATGAACAGGCTATCAATGTAAATCTAATAGGAATGAACAGGTTATCAATGTACATATAATAGGAATGAACAGGCTGAATGAACAGGCTATCAATGTACATATGATAGGAATGAACAGGCTATCAATGTAAATCTAATAGGAATGAACAGGCTATCAATGTACATCTAATAGGAATGAACAGGCTACCAATGTACATCTAATAGGAATGAACAGGCTATCAATGTACATCTAATAGGAATGACCAGGCTATCAATGTACATCTAATTGAAATGAACAGTCTATCAATGTACATCTAATAGGAATGAACATGCTATCAATGTACATCTAATAGGAATGAACAGGCTATCAATGTACATCTAGTAGGAATGAACAGGCTATCAATGTACATCTAATAGGAATGAACAGGCTATCAATGTACATCTAATATGAATGAACAGGCTATCAATGTACATCTAATATGAATGAACAGGCTATCAATGTACATCTAATAGGAATGAACAGCTTATCAATGTACATCTAATAGGAATGAACAGGCTATCAATGTACATCAATTAGGAATGAACAGGCTATCAATGTACATCTAATAGGAATGAACAGGCTATCAATGTACATCTAGTAGGAATGAACAGGCTCTCAATGTACATCTAACAGGAATAAACAGGTTATCAATGTACATATAATAGGAATGAACAGGCTACCAATGTACATATGATAGGAATGAACAGGCTATCAATGTACATCTAATAGGAATGAACAGGCTATCAATGTACACCTAATAGGAATGAACAGGCTATCAATGTACATATAATTGGAATGAACAGGCTATCAATGTACATCTAATAGGAATGAACAGGCTAACAATGTACATCTAGTAGGAATGAACAGGCTATCAATGTACATCTAATAGGAATGAACAGGCTATCAATGTACATCTAGTAGGAATGAACAGGCTATCAATGTACATCCAATAGGAATGAACAGGCTATTAATGTACATCTAATAGGAATGAACAGGCTATCAATGTACATCTAATAGGAATGAACAGGCTACCAATGTACATCTAATAGGAATGAACAGGCTATCAATGTACATCTAATTGGAATGAACAGTCTATCAATGTACATCTAATAGGAATGAACATGCTATCAATGTACATCTAATAGGAATGAACAGGCTATCAATGTACATCTAGTAGGAATGAACAGGCTATCAATGTACATCTAATAGGAATGAACAGGCTATCAATGTACATCTAATATGAATGAACAGGCTATCAATGTACATCTAATATGAATGAACAGGCTATCAATGTACATATAATAGGAATGAACAGGTTATCAATGTACATCTAATAGGAATGAACAGGCTATCAATGTACATCAATTAGGAATGAACAGGCTATCAATGTACATCTAATAGGAATGAACAGGCTATCAATGTACATCTAGTAGGAATGAACTGGCTCTCAATGTACATCTAACAGGAATAAACAGGTTATCAATGTACATATAATAGGAATGAACAGGCTACCAATGTACATATGATAGGAATGAACAGGCTATCAATGTACATCTAATAGGAATGAACAGGCTATCAATGTACACCTAATAGGAATGAACAGGCTATCAATGTACATATAACTGGAATGAACAGGCTATCAATGTACATCTAATAGGAATGAACAGGCTAACAATGTACATCTAATAGGAATGAACAGGCTATCAATGTACATCTAATAGGAATGAACAGGCTATCAATGTACATCTAATAGGAATGAACAGGCTATCAATGTACATCTAGTAGGAATGAACAGGCTATCAATGTACATCTAATAGGAATGAACAGGCTATCAATGTACATCTAATAGGAATGAACAGGCTATCAATGTACATCTAATAGGAATGAACAGGCTATCAATGTACATCTAATAGGAATGAACAGGCTATCAATGTACATCTAATAGGAATGAACAGGCTATCAATGTACATCTAATAGGAATGAACAGGCTATCAATGTACATCTAATAGGAATGAACAGGCTATCAATGTACATCTAATAGGAATGAACAGGCTATCAATGTACATATAATAGGAATGAACAGGCTATCAATGTACATCTAATAGGAATGAACAGGCTATCAATGTACATATAATAGGAATGAACAGGCTATCAATGTACATCTAATAGGAATGAACAGGCTATCAATGTACATCTAATAGGAATGAACAGGCTATCAATGTACATCTAATAGGAATGAACAGGCTATCAATGTACATCTAATAGGAATGAACAGGCTATCAATGTACATCTAATAGGAATGAACAGGCTATCAATGTACATCTAATAGGAATGAACAGGCTATCAATGTACATCTAATAGGAATGAACAGGCTATCAATGTACATCTAATAGGAATGAACAGGCTATCAATGTACATTAAATGTACTCTAATAGGAATGAACAGGCTATCAATGTACATCTAATAGGGATGAACAGGCTATCAATGTACATCTAATAGGAATAAACAGACTATCAATGTACATCTAATATGAATGAACAGGCTATCAATGTTCATCTAATAGGAATGAACAGGCTATCAATGTACATCTAATAGGAATGAACAGGCTATTAATGTACATCTAATAGGAATGAACAGGCTATCAATGTAAATCTAATAGGAATGAACATGCTATCAATGTACATCTAATAGGAATGAACAGGCTATCAATGTACATCTAATAGGAATGAACAGGCTATCAATGTACATAGAGTAGGAATGAACAGGCTATCAATGTACATCTAATAGGAATGAACAGGCTATCAAAGTACATATAATAAGGATGAACAGGCTATCAATGTATATATAATAGGAATGAACAGGCTATCAATGTACATTTAATAGGAATGAACAGGCTATCAATGTACATCTAATAGGAATGAACAGGCTATCAATGTACATCTAATAGGAATGAACATGCTATCAATGTACATCTAATAGGAATGAACAGTCTATCAATGTACATCTAATAGGAATGAACAGGCTATCAGTGTACATCTAATAGGAAAGAACAGGCTATCAACGTACATATAGTAGGAATGAACAGGCTATCAATGTACATCTAATAGCAATGAACAGGCTATCAATGTACATCTAATAGCAATGAACAGGCTATCAATGTACATCTAATAGGAATAAACAGGCTATCATTGTACATCTAATAGGAATAAAAAGGCTATCAATGTACATCTAATAGGAATGAACAGGCTATCAATTTACACCTAACAGGAATGAACAGGCTATAATGTACATCTAACAGGAATGAACAGGCTATCAATGTACGTCTAATAGGGATGAACAGGCTATCAATGTACATCTAATAGGGATGAACAGGCTATCAATGTACATCTAATAGGAATGAACAGGCTATCAATGTACATCTAATATGAATGAACAGGCTATCAATGTACATCTAATAGGAATGAACAGGCTATCAATGTACATCAGATCTAATAGGAATGAACAGGCTATCAATGTACATCTAATAGGAATGAACAGGCAGATTTAACAACACATGCATGGACATCCGGTACTTCAACGTATTGTTTACCAAGACCTAAACAGACATGTTCAAACAGACACGTTCAAACATGCACGTTCAAACAGACAAGTTCAACAGACATGTTCAAGCATAATAATGTTTCTAATTGCGTGATTTTAATTATAGAAAATAGGTGGGCGAGTGGCTATGGTCGTTGACGTCAATATACTATTACCTCACTATTTTAGTTCCCTTACTGCAATTAGATCCCTTACTGCTGTAGTTCCTTCACTACATAGTAGTTTCCTCACTGCTGTTGTTTCCTCACTGCTGTTATTCCCCAACTGCTGTAGATCCCTCATGCTGTAGTTCCCTTACTGCTGTAATTCCCTCACTGCTGTAGTTCCCTCACTGCTGTAGATCCATCACTGCAGTAGTTCCCTCACTGCTGTAGTTCGCTCGTTGCTGTAGTTCGCTCACTGCTGTAGTTTCCTCACTGCTGTAGTTCGCTCACTGCTGTAGTTCCCTCACTGCTGTTGTTCCCTCACTGCTGTAGTTCCCTGACGGCTAGTGTTCCCTCACTGATGTAGTTCCCTCACTGCTGTAGTTCCCTCACTGCTGTAGATCATAATTATACTGCTGTAGTTCCCTCACTGCTGTAGTTCCCTCACTGCCTGCTGTAGATCCCTCACTGCTGTAGATCCCTCACTGCTCTAGTTCCCTCACTGCTGTAGATCATACACTGCTGTAGATCCCTCAATGCTGTAGATCCCTGACTGCTGTAGTTCCCTCACTGCTGTAGATCCCTCACTGCTGTAGTTCGCTCACTGCTGTAGTTAGCTCACTGCTGTAGTTCCCTCACTGCGGTAGTTCCCTCACTGCTGTAGATCATACACTGCTGTAGATCCCTCACTGCTGCAGTTCAAACACAGCTGTATATCCCTCACTGCTGTAGATAATACACTGCTCTAGATCCCTCACTGCTGTAATTAGCTCACTGCTGTAGATCCCTCACTGCTGTAGATCATACACTGCTGTAAATCCCTCACTGCTGTATTTCCCTAACTGCTGTAGTTCCCTCACTGATGTAGTTCGCTCACTGCTGTAGTTTCCTCACTGCTGTAGTTCCCTCACTGCTGTAGATCCCTCACTTCTGTAGTTAGCTCACTGCTGCAGATCCCTCACTGCTGTAGATCATACACTGCCTTCGATCCCTCACTGCTGTAGTTAGCTCACTGCTGTTGATCCGTCACTGCCGTAGATCATACACTGCTGTAGATACCTCACTGCTGTAATTCCCTCACTGCTGTAGTTCCCTCACTGCTGTATTTCCCTCACTGCTGTAGTTCCCTAACTGCTGTAGTTCCGTCACTGCTGTAGTTCCATCACTGCTGTAGTTCGCTGACTGCTGTAGTTCCCTCACTGCTGTAGTTCGCTCACTGCTGTAGTTCCCTCACTGCTGTAGTTCCCTCACTGCTGTAGTTCCCTCACTGCTGTAGTTCCCTCACTGCTGTTGTTCCCTCACTGCTGTAGTTCCATTACTGCTGTAGATCCCTCACTGCTGTAGTTCCCTCACTGCTGTAGATCATACTCTGCTGTAGATCCCTCACTGCTGTAGTTCATACACTGCTTTAGTTCCCTCACTGCTGTAGTTCCCTCACTGCTGTAGTTCCCTCACTGCTGTAGTTCGCTCACTGCTGTAGTTCCCTCACTGCTGTAGTTCCCTCACTGCTGTAGGTCCCTCACTGCTGTAGTGCCCTCACTGCTGTAGTTCTCTCATTGCTGTAGTTCTCTCACTGCTGTAGTTCCCTCACTGCTGTAGATCATACACTGCTGAAGTACCCTCACTGCTGTAGATCCCTCACTGCTGTAGATCGCTCACTGCTGTAGTTCCCTCACTGCTGTAGATCATACACTGCTGTAGATCCCTCACTGCTGTAGTTCATACACTGCTTTAGTTCCCTCACTGCTCTAGTTCCCTCACTGCTGAAGATCATACACTGATGTAGTTCACTCACTGCTGTAGTGCCCTCACTGCTGTAGTTCCCTCACTGCTGTAGATCATACACTGCTGTAGTTCCCTCACTGCTGTATATACCTCACTGCTGTAGTGCCCGCACTGCTGTAGTTCTATCACTGCTGTAGTTCCCTCACTGCTGTAGTTCCCTCACAGCTGTAGTACACTCACTGCTGTAGTTCCCTCACTGCTGTAGTTCCCTCACTGCTGTAGTTCGCTCGCTGCTCTAGTTCCCTCACTGCTGTAGATCCCTCACTGCTGTAGATCCCTCACTGCTGTAGATAATACACTGCTGTAGATCCCTCACTGCTGTAGTTCCCTCACTGCTATATTTCCCTCACTGCTGTATTTCCATCACTGCTGTAGTTCCCTAACAGCTGTAGTTCCCTCACTGTTGTAGTTCCCTCACTGCTGTATTTCGCTCACTGCAGTAGTTCCCTCACAGCTGTAGTTCGCTCACTGCTGTAGTTCCCTCACTGCTGTAGTTCCATCACTACTGTAGTTCCCTCACTGCTGTAGTTCCCTCACTGCTGTAGATCCCTCACTGCTGTAGAACTCTCACTGCTGTAGTTCCCTCGCTGCTGTAGTTCCCTCACAGCTGTAGTTCCCTCACTGCTGTAGATCATACACTGCTGTAGATCCCTCACTGCGGTAGTTCATACACTGCTTTAGTTCCCTCACTGCTGTAGTTCCCTCACTGCTGTAGATCATACACTGCTGTAGTTCCATCACTGCTGTAGTTCCCTCACTGCTGTAGTTCCCTCACTGCTGTAGATCATACACTGCTGTAGTTCCCTCACTGCTGCAGATACCTCACTGCTGTAGTGCCCTATCTGCTGTAGTTCCCTCACTGCTGTAGTTCGCTCACTGCTGTAGTTCCCTCACTGCTGTAGTTCCCTCACTGCTGTAGTTCCCTCACTGCTGTAGTTCCCTCACTGCTGTAGATCATACACTGCTGTAGTTCCCTCACTGCTGTAGATCCCTCACTGCTGTAGATCGCTCACTGCTGTATTTCCCTCACTGCTGTAGATCATACAATGCTGTAGATCCCTCACTGCTGTAGTTCATACACTGCTTTAGTTCCCTCACTGCTCTAGTTCCCTCACTGCTGTAGATCATACACTGCTGTAGTTCACTCACTGCTGTAGTGCCCTCACAGCTGTAGTTCCCTCACTGCTGTAGATCATACACTGATGTAGTTCCCTCACTGCTGTATATACCTCACTGCTCTAGTGCCCTCACTGCTGTAGTTCCATCACTGCTGTAGTTCCCTCACTGCTGTAGTTCCCTCACAGCTGTAGTGCGCTCACTGCTGTAGTTCCCTCACTGCTGTAGTTCCCTCACTGCTGTTGTTCGCTCACTGCTCTAGTTCCCTCACTGCTGTAGATCCCTCACTGCTGTAGATCCCTCACTGCTGTAGATCATACACTGCTGTAGATCCCTCACTGCTGTAGTTCCCTCACTGCCGTAGTTCCGTCACTGCTGTATTTCCCTCACTGCTTTATTTCCCTCACTGCTGTAGTTCCCTAATAGCTGTAGTTCCCTTACTGCTGTAGTTCCCTCATTGCTGTAGTTCGCTCACTGCAGTAGTTCCCTCACAGCTGTAATTCGCTCACTGCTGTTGTTCCCTCACTGCTGTAGTTCCCTCACTGCTGTAGTTCCATCACTACTGTAGTTCCCTAACTGCTGTAGATCCCTCACTGCTGTAGATCCCTCACTGCTGTAGTTCCCTCACTGCTGTAGTTCCCTCACTGCTGTTTTTCCCTCACTGCTGTAGATCATACACTGCTGTGGTTCCCTCACTGCTGTAGTTCCCTCACTGCTGTAGATTATACACTGCTGTAGTTCCCTCACTGCTGTAGATTATACACTGCTGTAGTTCCCTCACTGATGTAGATCCCTCACTGCTGTATTTTACTCACTGCTGTAGTTTCCTCACTGCTGTAATTCCCTCACTGCTGTAGATCCCTCATTGATGTTGTTCCCTCATTGCTGTAGTTCTCTCACTGCTCCAGTTCCCTCACTGCTGTAGTTCCCTCACTACCATTGTTCCCTCATTGATGTAGTTCCCTCACTGCTGTAGATCATACACTGTTGTAGTTCCATCACTGCTGTAGATCCATCACTGCTGTAGTACCCAAACTGCCATAGTTCACTCACTGATGTATATCCCCCACTGATGTAGTCCACTAACTGCCTTAGTCCCCTCACTTCAATAGATATCTCACTGTCGTTGTTCCTACACTGCTGTGCATTAACACACTACTGTAGTTCCCTCACTGAGGTAGATCCCTCACTACAGTTGTTCCTACACTGCTGTAGATCACACACTGCTGTATTTCAACATCGCCGTGTTGCGCGTATGCATTTTCAACCGGAGCCTCATCATTACGATGCAGGAAAAAGTGTTCAAGTACATCAATATCTGTTGCACTGAGACTAGATGAAGAACATTTCGGGTTCAAAGGGACAGACTCCTTTATTGGTTGAATGGGTGTACTATTACCATCATCATTATGTTCTGTGTGGAGATGAGAATTTTGATCAACGGATTCGGTTTCAAAAAGCAGTAACAATGTGCACAATTATGCACAGTATTGTACAGAATTATTTGAATGAACATGTTCAATTAAGATATAGCAATACAGTTACTTCAGATATAACATTGAGATATGTTTCAAATATTGATCTCTATATTCCAATACCTAGATGTGAAATGTACAAGAAATCTTTAGAATACTTTGGTCCAAAGATATGGTATTGTCTACCATTGGAAATTAAGACTTCCAGATCTTTAAGTATGTTCAAGACAAAATGTAAATTATGGCTAAACCATTTTAATCGGTAAACACTAGAAAGTTATATATATAATGATTGTCATTCAATATGTTTATATCGTTTTGTATTTCGATAACATTATCTGATTTGTTTAAGTTACATTGTACAAAATTATACATTTATATTGCATGGCGTAACTGTGTATTTTGGTTATAATTATTGTGTATGTGCATTAATGCTATAGTGTTAAGCAATTTAAGAGGGCCATAAGGAAGATTAGTTCAGAAGTAATTAGGTAACAATCTATAAATAAAGAAATCTACCTATCTATAAGAGAGATAGTGTAAAATCAGGATTAAAAGATGTTGGTGTGCTTTATATATATATTATACCGGGGAAATGGTCGGTGTTAATCGTATAGTCGTATAAAGTGGAAACTGTGAAGCTTAATAAGTTCCGTTGGTGTTTATAAATTTTATTTACGGTATGATTTTGTACAAGTTCTTAACACTGGATATGTTTCAAATAAATAACAATGTCAACATCCACTATGGAGATCCATATAACATTTTATAACAGTAACACATATTTCGGATATCCTTTTTCACTGGAATTCCAGATACAAATTTATCTATCCCTCTATTTTCAAATTTGTGTTTTACGTTTATTTATCGTCACTACCGGTTGCCCATATGAGCGACGCCTCCTGAAGATATTAGTCATTTTAGATTTTGGAGGATAGTGCAATGATACAGAGAGAGACCCATTCCAGAGTCGTCGTGCACGATGTAAAGCACCGACACGAGACCTCGGTTTAACGTCCCATCTGAAAGACTGTTAATTTTATTAGGGTCAGACGGGGGATCGAACCTGCGATCCCTGGATTACCAGTACAGCGTGTTACCACTGGGCTATATATCCATCTGTCTATTTTCAAATAGTGAGCACCTTCTTTATATACAAGTACAACAAGCCTTTATAATCTTCAAACATAGCCTAAATGGCTAATTGTACAAACATAGGAAATTAAGTAATCAGTCATATACTTTGTTTTATAAACAAGTTTCTGGCAGTTGTCACTTAATATGGGTTTTACTTAATCTGTTAGCACAAACAATTTCACGTGTTTTAGGGGGAACAAAAAACTTACCAATTAGCTAAAGCTAAACATTGGATAAATACATTTTCACAGTTTTGACAATGTGCTTAGAAATGCAGAAGTTGATAACCTATTCTTCTGAACAATTTAAATGTAAATTCTGCAACTTGAAAAATGAAATAGATGCATGTATATTTTACTTTCTATGAAAAACAAAATTACAAATCCAAAACAAATATTCCTATTAAAATTACATTATACACCAAGTATGGTTTCAATATATATTAATATTTCGTGATGACTACGTGGAATATATGGGGGCATAATATATATATAGTCGTCTCGCTGTTGTAGACAACAAGGAAAACATAAATCTAAGTGAGGGAAGTATAGGACATTCTAACAATAATGAACGTTTTCTCACCAACACATGGTTCGTTGTCTCTGCATTGGATCATTGCACCAAGAAACTATCACTTTGCCCTAATATGCATACATTTCCTGATACGGCGAATGTTAGAACTAATTGTAACTAATGATTTCCGACATAATGATAATGTTTTCCGTCAAGACTATATATAATGGGAAAACATTCCCCAGCGCAATCTAATCAACGGCTTTCTTCACACGCATGGAACTTCTTCAAATACAAACGATTGGTTATTATATGGGACATCGAAAGCGCCTCCGTGTCACAAGTCACCTATCTTCTCCGCTGTGGATGTAGTTTGCGCTGGAGATGTAGTATCGCTGACTGTTTCGTAGTTCTGGGGATGTCGTACTATTTGATGTCAGGTAGCTATCAATCTGTCCTGTGAAAGCTCGGTTTTTCTTTTGAATTTCGATGTTTTTTATTCAAACAATTGTACATATTACATACACAAACAACAATTGTACACACATGGTATAATACAAAAGTTTGCTTTTTAATAAATAAGCTTGAGACTAACTATTCCATCAATAAAGCGTTGTTCAACGAGACTGAATTTGGATTATAACAATTGTCAAATGAATTTATTTTGTTTGTGTTACGGAAAGGATTCCTAATTAAAACAACAACATAAGTTAAAACTAGGCATGTAGTGTTAGTGGAATTGAGAAAATCTCCTATTGGATTTCAAATTTACGAGTTCTTCCTTTCATAAATGAAATGGTCTCCTCTATAGTTAGTTTCCATAAAACGTATGGTCTAAAATCTATCAACGTTGGTAATAAGCTTGCACATTTACATTTGAAAATAAAATATTTTGCTAGCAAGATAATATAAGTAATATTTTCTGCGATTCTTTTACTGTCATAAAGTTTAGAAACGAAATATTTGTATACGTTAAATTTGACACATTGTTAAATATATTGCTCAGAAAGTTCTGTAAATCTGTCCAAAATGCTTGTACTATAATACAGTTCCAAAACATATGTATATTTGTATCAGTGTACATGTTACAGAATTGGCAGAGATTGGAAGCTATAATTTTACTTTTGAACAGAAACGAGTTGATAGGTATAATTCTCATTATGTATTTGTATTGAAATGCACGTAATTTTGTGTCAATTGTATATTTAGAATAATTTGTGTATATTTCATCCCAGTTTATTGTGTGAATTTTATCAAGTAATAACGCTGGTGGGCTATGCATCATATTTTCATGTTTCATATCATCTTTCCATTTCTTTGGTATATTGTTTATTAATGTATGGTTTTTCCTTTAGAAAGCGTGATTTTATATTTACGTTTTCGCATGTTTTTTCATTTATATTGCTTCTAAATAAAAGTGTTCCTCCGAAGGATTCTAACTGCTTATTATATATGTTTCCATTTTGCATTAGTAGTGTTTAACAAACGTAATTTCGATTCTAACACGACTTACTTCTAATAATTTTAGACGAGAATCAATGGAGTATTTTCTTCAAACGCGTTGCTACTCCACTGCATTTGGCTTTCGAAAGTTCCTCCTAAGCAAGAACAACTATGAGCAAGGACACCTATAACGAATGACACCAATAAGCAAGAACAACTATAAGGAATGACACCTATAAGCAAGAACAACTATAAGGAATGACACCTATAAGCAAGAACAACTATAAGGAATGACACCTATAAGGAATGACACCTAAAATCAAGAACAACTATAAGCAAGGACACTTATACCGAATGACAACTATAAGGAATAACACCTATAAGCAAGAACAACTATAAGGAATGACACCGATAAGCAAGAACAACTATAAGCAAGGACACCTATAAGTAGGGAAAACTATAAGCATGGACACATATAAAGAATGACACCTATAAGCAAGAACAACTATAAGGAATGACACATATAAGTAAGAACAACTATAAGGAATGACAACAATAAGCAAGAACAACTAGAAGCAAGGACAACTATAAGCAAGAACAACTATAAGGAATGACATCAATAAGCAAGAACAACTAGAAGCAAGGACAACTGTAAGCAAGAATAACTATAAGCAAGGACAACTAGAAGCAAGGACAACTATAAGCAAGAACAACTATAAGCAAGGACAACTAGAAGCAAGGACAACTATAAGCAAGAACAACTAGAAGCAAGGACAACTATAGGCAAGAACAACTATAGGAAAGGACAACTATAGGCAAGAACAACATTAAACAAGGACAACTATAAGCATGGAAAACTATAAGCAAGGACACCTACAACGAATGACACCTACAAGGAATGACACCTATAAGCAAGAACAACTATAAGCAAGAACAACAATAGGCAAGAACAACTATAAGCATGGACAACTATAGGCAAGAACAACTATAGGAAAGGACAACTATAGGCAAGAACAACTATAAACAAGGACAACTATAAGCATG
This sequence comes from Archivesica marissinica, assembly GCA_014843695.1. Classification (NCBI taxonomy): domain Eukaryota; kingdom Metazoa; phylum Mollusca; class Bivalvia; order Venerida; family Vesicomyidae; genus Archivesica; species Archivesica marissinica. The sequence goes on from CM026399.1 coordinate 54,281,500, forward strand.
GAAAACCATAAGCATGGACAACTATAAGCAAGAACAACTATAAGCAAGTACAACTATAAGCAAGGACACCTATAAGCAAGGATAACTATAAGCAAGGACAACTATAAGCAAGAACAACTATAAGCATGGACAACAATAAACATGGACAAAAATAAGCAAGGACAACTATAAGCATGGACAGCTATAAGCAAGGACAACTATAAGCAAGGATAACTATAAGCATGGACAAATATAAGCAAGGACAACTATAAGCAAGTACAACTATAAGCAAGAACAACTATAAGCATGGACAACAATAAGCATGGACATCTATAAGCAAGGACAACTATAAGCATGGACAACTATAAGCAAGGACAACTATAAGCAAGGACACCTATAAGCAAGAACAACTATAAGCAACGACAACAATAAGCAAGAACAACTATAAGCAAGGACAACTATAAGCAAGAACAACTATAAGCAAGGACAACAATAAGCAAGAACAACTATAAGCAAGAACAACTATAAGCATGGCCAACTATAAGCATGGACATCTATAAGCAAGAACAACTATAAGCATGGCCAACTATAAGCATGGACAACTATAAGTAAGGACAACTATAAGCAAGGACACCTATAAGCAAGAACAACAATAAGCAAGGACAACAATAAGCATGGACAACTATAAGCAAGAACAACTATAAGCATGGACAACAATAAGCATGGACAACTATACGCATGGACAACTATAAGCATGTACAACTAACTATAAGCATGGACAACTCTAAGCAGGAACAACTATAAGCTATAAGCATGGACAACTATAAGTATGGAACACTATAAGGACAACTATAAGCATGGACAACAATAAGCATGGACAACTATAAGCAAGAACACTTATAAGCATGGACAACTATAAGCATGGACAACTATAAGCAAGAACAACTATAAGCATGGACAACAATAAGTAAGAACAACAATAAGCAAGAACAACTATAAGCTATAAGCATGGACAAGTATAAGCATGGGCAACTATAAGCTATAAGCATGGAAACTATAAGCATGGACAACCATAAGCACATACAACTAACTATAAGCATGGACAACTATAAGCAATGAAAACCACAAGCATGGAAAACTATAAGCATGGACAACTATAAGCATGGACAACGATAAGCATGGACAACTATAAGCAAGGACACCTATAAGCAAGAACAACTATAAGCATGGACAACAATAAGCATGGACAACGATAAGCATGGACAACTATAAGCATGGATAACTATAAGCATGGACAACCATAAGCATGTACAACTAACTATAAGCAGGGACAACTATACGCAAGGAAAACCACAAGCATGGAAAACTATAAGCATGGGCAACTGTAAGCATGTACAACTATAAGCATGGACAACAATAAGCATGGACACCAATAAGCATGTACATCTATAAGCATGGGCAACAATAAGCAAGGACAACAATAAGCAAGAACAACTATAAGCAAGGACAGCTTTAAGCAAGGACAGCGATATGCAAGGACACCTATGAGCAAGAACAACTCTAAGCAAGAGCAACTATAAGCAAGGACAACTATAAGCATGGATAACTATAAGCATGTACAACTATAAGCAAGGACAACTATAAGCATGGACACCTATAAGCAAGAACAACAATAAGCATGGACAACTATAAGCATGGACAATTATAGGCATGTACAACTAACTATAAGCATGGACAACTATAAGCAAGGACTACCATAAGCATGGACAACTCTAAGCATGGACAACTCTAAGCATGGACAACTATAAGCATGGACAACTATAAGCAAGGACAATAATAAGCATGGACAACTATAAGCATGTACAACTAACCATAAGCATGGACAACTATAAGCTGGAACAACTATAAGCTATAAGCATGGACAACTATAAGCATGGACAACAATAAGCATGGGTAACTATAAGCATGGACACCTATAAGCAAGAACAACTATAAGCATGGACAAATATAAGCATGGACAACTACAGGCAAGAACAACAATAAGCAAGAACAACTATAAGCTATAAGCATGGACAACTATAAGCATGGACAACTATAAGCTATAAGCATTGACAACTATAAGCATGGACAACTATAAGCATGAACAACAATAAGCAAGGACAACTATAAGCAAGGACAACTATAAGCATGGACAACTATAAGCATGGACAACTATAAGCATGTACAACTAACTATAAGCAGGAACCACTATAAGCTATAAGCATGGACAATTATAAGCAGGGACAACTATAAGGACAACTATAAGCATGGACAACTATAAGCATGGACAACAATAAGCATGGACAACTATAAGCATGGACAACTATAAGCATGGACAACTATAAGCATGGACAACTGTAAGCAAGAACAATTATAAGCATGGACAACTATAAGCAAGAACAACTATAAGCATGGACAACTATAAGCATGGACAACTATAAGCATGGACAACTATAAGCAAGAACAACTATAAGCATGGACAACTATAAGCATGTACACCTAACTATAAGCATGGACAACTATACGCAAGGACACCTATAAGCAAGGACACATATACGCAATAACAACTATAAGCATGGACAACTATAAGCAAGAACAACTATAAGCTATACGCATGGACAACTATAAGCATGGACAACTATAAGCATGGACAATTATAAGCAAGAACAACTATAAGGTATAAGCATGGACAACTATAAGCATGGACAACTATAAGGACAACTATAAGCATGGACAACTATAAGCAAGTACAACTATAAGCAAGAACAACTATAAGCATGGAAAACTATAAAGCAAGAACAACTATAAGCATGGACAACTATAAACATGGACAACTATAAGCAAGAACAACTATAAGTATGGACAACTATAAGCTATAAGCATGGACAACTATAAGCATGGACAATTATAAGCTATAAGCATGGACAACTATTAGCATGGACAACTATATGCATGGACAACTATAAGCATGAACAAACAAAAACAAGGACAACTATAAACATGGACAACTATAAGCATGAACCACTATAAGCATGTACAACTAACTATAAGCATGGGCAACTATACGCATGGACAACTATAAGCCTGGACAACTATAAGCAAGGACAACTATAAGCCTGGACAACTATAAGCATGGACAACTATAAGCATGGACAACTATAAGCAAGACAACTATAAGCAAGGACAACTATAAGCATGGACAACTATAAGCATGGACAACTATAAGCATGGACACCTATAATCATGGACAACTATAAGCATTGACAACTATAAGCAAGACAACTATAAGCAAGACAACTATAAGCAAGGACAACTATAGGCAAGAAATCTATAAGCAAGACAACTATAAGCAAGACAACTATAAGCAAGACAACTATAAGCAAGACAACTATAAGCAAGACAACTATAAGCAAGAAAACTATAAGCAAGGACAACTATAAGCAAGACAACTATAAGCAAGACAACTATAAGCATGGACAACTATAAGCAAGAACAACTGTATAAAAGAACAACTATAAGCATGGACAACTATATGCATGTACAACTATAAGCAAGAACAACTATAAGCAAGGACAATAATAAGCAAGGACAACTATATGCAAGGACACATATAAGCAAGGACACATATAAGCAAGGACAACCATAAGCATGAACAACTATAAGCAAGAACAACTATAAGCAAGAAGAACTATAAGCAAGGACAACTATAAGCATGGACAACTATAAGCAAGGACAACTATAAGCCTGGACAACTATAAGCAAGAACAACTATAAGTAAGGACAACTATAAGCATGGACAACTATAAGCAAGAACAACTATAAGCAAGGACAACAATAAGCAAGGACAGCTATATGCAAGGACACCTATAAGCAAGGACACCAATAGGCAATAACAACTATAAGCATGGGCAACTATAAGCAAGGATAACTATAAGCAAGAACAACTATAAGCGAGGACAACAATAAGCAAGAACAACAATAAGCAAGGACAACTATAAGCATGGACAACTATAAGCAAGGACAACTATAAGCCTGGACAGCTATATGCAAGGACACCAATAAGCAAGAACAACTATAAGCATGGACAACTATAAGCAAGAACAACTATAAGCGAGGACAACTATAAGCAAGAACAACTATAAGCAAGAACAACTATAAGCATGGACAACTATAAGCAAGAACAACTATTAGCAAGGAAAACAATAAGCAAGGACAGCTATATGCAAGGACACCTATAAGCAAGGACACCAATAGGCAAGAACAACTATAAGCATGGACAACTATAAGCAAGGACAACTATAAGCAAGTACACCTATAAGCAAGGACACCTATCAGCAAGAATAACTATATGCATGGACAACTATAAGCAAGGACAATAATAAGCAGGTACAAATATCTTTAAGCAAGAACAACTATAAGTAAGGACAACTATAAGCATGGACAACTATAAGCAAGGACAACTATAAGCAAGGAAAACTATAAGCATGGACAACTATAAGCAAGGACAACAATAAGCAAGATCAACTATAAGCATGGATAACTATAAGCAAGAACAAGTATAAGCAAGGACAACTATAAGCATGGACAACTATAAGCATGGACAACTATAAGCAAGGAAAACTATAAGCAAGGACAACTATAAGCATGGACAACTATAAGCATGGACAACTATAAGCAAGGACATCTATAAGCATGAACAACTATAAGCATGGACAACAATAAGCATGGACAATTATAAGCAAGGACAACTATAGGCAAGGACATCTATAAGCATGAACCACTATAAGCAAGAACAACTATAAGCAAGGACAACTATAAGCAAGGACAACTATAAGCAAGGAAAACTATAAGCATGGACAACTATAAGCAAGGACACCAATAAGCAAGGACACCTATAACCAAGGATAACGATAAGCAAGGACAACTATGAACAAGAACAACTATAAGCAAGGACACCAATAAGCAAGGACAACTATAAGCAAGGACACCTATAAGCAAGGATACTTATAAGCAAGGACAACTATAAGCAAGGACAACTATAAGCAAGAACAACTATAAACATGGACAACTATAAGCATGGACAACTATAAGCATGGACAACTATAAGCATGTACAACTATAAGAAAGAACACCTATAAGCAAGGATAACTATAAGCAAGAACAACTATATGCAAGAACAACTATAAATATGGACATCTATAAGCATGGATAACTATAAGCAAGGAAATCTATAAGCAAGGACAACTATAAGCAAGGACAACTATAAGCATGGACAACTATAAGCAAGGACAACTATAAGCAAGGACAACTATAAGCAAGACAACTATAAGCAAGTAAGATTCTAGGATTGTACACCCGGTATATTCATATATAGGTAAGACGCTAGGATTATTCACCCAGTATATTCATACATAGGTAAGACTCTAGGATTATTCACCCGGTATATTCATACATATGTAGGACTCTAGGATTGTTCACCCGGTATATTCATACATAGGTAATACTCTAGGATTGTACACCCGGTATATTCACATATAGGTAAGACTATAGGATTGTTCACCCAGTATATTCACATATAGGTAAGACTCTAGGATTGTTCACCCGGTATATTCACATAAAGGTAAGACTATAGGATTGTTCACAAGGTATATTCACACATAGGTAAGACTCTAGGATTGTTCACCCGGTATATTCATACATAGGTAAGACTCTAGGATTGTACACCCGGTATATTCATATATAGGTAAAACTCTAGGATTGTTCACCCGGTATATTCACATATCAGTAAGACTCTAGGATTGTACACCCGGTATATTCATACATAGGTAAGACACTAGGATTGTACACCCGGTATATTCACATATAGGTAGACTCTAGGATTGTTCACCCGGTATATTCATACATAGGTCAGACACTAGGATTGTACACCCGGTATATTCATACATAGGTAAGACTCTAGGATTGTTCACCCGGTATATTCACATAAACGAAAGACTCTAGGATTGTTCAATCAGTATATTCTCATAAAGGTAAGACTATAGGATTGTTCACCCGGTATATTCACATATAGGTAAGACTCTAGGATTGTACACCCGGTATATTCATACATAGGTAAGACTCTAGGAGTATTCACCCGGTATATTCATACATAGGTAATACTCTAGGATTGTTCACGCGGTATATTCACATATTAGTAAGACTCTAGGATTGTACACCCGGTATATTCATACATAGGTAATACTCTAGGATTGTTCACCCGGTATATTCATATATAGGTAATACTCTAGGATTGTTCACCCTGTATATTCATACATAGGTAAAACTCTAGGATTGTTCACCCGGTATATTCACATATAGGTAAGACTCTAGGATTGTTCACCTGGTATATTCATACATAGGTAAGACTCTAAGATTGTACACCCGGTATATTCATATATAGGTAAGACTCTAGGATTGTTCACCCGGTATATTCACATATAGGTAAGACTCTAGGATTGTACACCGGGTATATTCATACATAGGTAAGACTCTAGGATTGTTCACCCGGTATATTCATACATAGGTAAGACTCTAGGATTGTACACCCAGTATATCACATATAGGTAAGAATCTAGGATTGTACACACGGTATATTCACATATAGGTAAGACTCTAGGAGTATACACCCGGTATATTCACATATAGGTAAGACTCTAGGATTGTACACCCGGTATATGCATACATAGGTAAGACTCTAGGATTGTTCACCCGGTATATTCATATATAGGTAAGACTCTAGGATTGTTCACCCGGTATATTCACATATAGGTAAGACTCTAGGATTGTTCACCCAGTATATTCACATAAAGGTAAGACTCTAGGATTGTTCAATCGGTATATTCACATAAAGGTAAGACTCTAGGATTGTTCACCCGGTATATTCACTTATAGGTAAGACTTTAGGATTGTCCACCCGGTATATTCATACATAGGTAAGACTCTAGGATTGTTCACCCAGTATATTCACATATAGGTAAGACTCTAGGATTGTACACCCGGTATATTCACATAAAGGTAAGACTCTAGGATTGTTCAATCGGTATATTCACATAAAGGTAAGACTCTAGGATTGTTCACCCAGTATATTCACATAAAGGTATGACTCTAGGATTGTTCAATCGGTATATTCACATAAAGGTAAGACTCTAGGATTGTTCACCCGGTATATTCACATATAGGTAAGACTTTAGGATTGTCCACCCGGTATATTCATACATAGGTAAAACTCTAGGATTGTTCACCCGGTATATTCACATATAGGTAAGACTCTACGATTGTACACCCGGTATATTCATACATAGGTAAGACTCTAGGATTGTTCACCCGGTATATTCATACATAGGTAAGACCCTAGGATTGTTCACTCTGTATATTCATATATAGGTAAGACTCTAGGATTGTTCACCCGGTATATTCATACATAGGTAATACTCTAGGATTGTTCACCCGGTATATTCACATATAGTTAAGAATCTAGGATTGTACACACGGTATATTCACATATAGGTAAGACTCTAGGATTGTTCACCCGGTATATTCACATATAGGTAAGACTCTAGGATTATACACCCGGTATATTCATACATAGGTAAGATTCTAGGATTGTTCACTCTGTATATTCATATATAGGTAAGACTCTAGGATTGTTCACCCGGTATATTCATACATAGGTAAGACTCTAGGATTGTTCAGTCTGTATATTCATATATAGGTAAGACTCTAGGATTGTTCACCCGGTATATTCATACATATGTAATACTCTAGGATTGTTCACCCGGTATATTCACATATAGGTAAGAATCTAGGATTGTACACACGGTATATTCACATATAGGTAAGACTCTAGGAGTGTACACCCGGTATATTCACATATAGGTAAGACTCTAGGATTGTACACCCGGTATATTCATATATAGGTAAGAATCTAGGAGTGTTCACCCGGTATATTCATAAATAGGTAATACTCTAGGATTGTACTCCCGGTATATTCATATATAGGTCAGACTCTAGGATTGTTCACCCTGTATATTCACATATAGGTGAGACTCTAGGATTGTTCACCCTGTATATTCATACATAGGTAAGACTCTAGGATTGTACACCCGGTATATTCATATATAGGTAATACTCTAGGAGAGTACACTCCGAATATTCATAAAAAGGTAATACTCTAGGATTGTTCACCCTGTATGTTCACATATAGGTAAGACTATAGGATTGTTCACCCTGTATATTCATACATTTGTATGACTCCAGGATTATTCACCCGGTATATTCATACATAGGTAAGACTCTAGGATTATTCACCCGGTATATTCATACATAGGTTGGACTCTACGATTGTTCACCCAGTATATTCATATATAGGTAAGACTCTAGGATTGTTTACCCGGTATATTCATACATAGGTAAGACTCTATGAGTGTTCACCCGGTATATTCATAAATAGGTAATACACTAGGATTGTACACTCGGTATATTCATATATAGGTAAGACTCTAGGATTGTTCACCCTGTATATTCACATATAGGTAAGACTCTAGGATTGTTCACCCTGTATATTCATACATAGGTAAGACTCTAGGATTGTACACCGGGTATATTCATACATAGGTAAGACTCTAGGATTGTTCACCCGGTATATTCATACATAGGTAAGACTCTAGGATTGTACACCCAGTATATCACATATAGGTAAGAATCTAGGATTGTACACACGGTATATTCACATATAGGTAAGACTCTAGGAGTATACACCCGGTATATTCACATATAGGTAAGACTCTAGGATTGTACACCCGGTATATGCATACATAGGTAAGACTCTAGGATTGTTCACCCGGTATATTCATATATAGGTAAGACTAGGATTGTTCACCCGGTATATTCACATATAGGTAAGACTCTAGGATTGTTCACCCAGTATATTCACATAAAGGTAAGACTCTAGGATTGTTCAATCGGTATATTCACATAAAGGTAAGACTCTAGGATTGTTCACCCTGTATGTTCACATATAGGTAAGACTATAGGATTGTTCACCCTGTATATTCATACATTTGTATGACTCCAGGATTATTCACCCGGTATATTCATACATAGGTAAGACTCTAGGATTATTCACCCGGTATATTCATACATAGGTTGGACTCTACGATTGTTCACCCAGTATATTCATATATAGGTAAGACTCTAGGATTGTTCACCCGGTATATTCACATATAGGTAAGACTCTAGGATTGTTCACCCAGTATATTCACATAAAGGTAAGACTCTAGGATTGTTCAATCGGTATATTCACATAAAGGTAAGACTCTAGGATTGTTCACCCGGTATATTCACTTATAGGTAAGACTTTAGGATTGTCCACCCGGTATATTCATACATAGGTAAGACTCTAGGATTGTTCACCCAGTATATTCACATATATGTAAGACTCTAGGATTGTACACCCGGTATATTCACATAAAGGTAAGACTCTAGGATTGTTCAATCGGTATATTCACATAAAGGTAAGACTCTAGGATTGTTCACCCAGTATATTCACATAAAGGTATGACTCTAGGATTGTTCAATCGGTATATTCACATAAAGGTAAGACTCTAGGATTGTTCACCCGGTATATTCACATATAGGTAAGACTTTAGGATTGTCCACCCGGTATATTCATACATAGGTAAAACTCTAGGATTGTTCACCCGGTATATTCACATATAGGTAAGACTCTACGATTGTACACCCGGTATATTCATACATAGGTAAGACTCTAGGATTGTTCACCCGGTATATTCATACATAGGTAAGACCCTAGGATTGTTCACTCTGTATATTCATATATAGGTAAGACTCTAGGATTGTTCACCCGGTATATTCATACATAGGTAATACTCTAGGATTGTTCACCCGGTATATTCACATATAGTTAAGAATCTAGGATTGTACACACGGTATATTCACATATAGGTAAGACTCTAGGATTGTTCACCCGGTATATTCACATATAGGTAAGACTCTAGGATTATACACCCGGTATATTCATACATAGGTAAGATTCTAGGATTGTTCACTCTGTATATTCATATATAGGTAAGACTCTAGGATTGTTCACCCGGTATATTCATACATAGGTAAGACTCTAGGATTGTTCAGTCTGTATATTCATATATAGGTAAGACTCTAGGATTGTTCACCCGGTATATTCATACATATGTAATACTCTAGGATTGTTCACCCGGTATATTCACATATAGGTAAGAATCTAGGATTGTACACACGGTATATTCACATATAGGTAAGACTCTAGGAGTGTACACCCGGTATATTCACATATAGGTAAGACTCTAGGATTGTACACCCGGTATATTCATATATAGGTAAGAATCTAGGAGTGTTCACCCGGTATAATCATAAATAGGTAATACTCTAGGATTGTACTCCCGGTATATTCATATATAGGTCAGACTCTAGGATTGTTCACCCTGTATATTCACATATAGGTGAGACTCTAGGATTGTTCACCCTGTATATTCATACATAGGTAAGACTCTAGGATTGTACACCCGGTATATTCATATATAGGTAATACTCTAGGAGAGTACACTCCGAATATTCATAAAAAGGTAATACTCTAGGATTGTTCACCCTGTATGTTCACATATAGGTAAGACTATAGGATTGTTCACCCTGTATATTCATACATTTGTATGACTCCAGGATTATTCACCCGGTATATTCATACATAGGTAAGACTCTAGGATTATTCACCCGGTATATTCATACATAGGTTGGACTCTACGATTGTTCACCCAGTATATTCATATATAGGTAAGACTCTAGGATTGTTTACCCGGTATATTCATACATAGGTAAGACTCTATGAGTGTTCACCCGGTATATTCATAAATAGGTAATACACTAGGATTGTACACTCGGTATATTCATATATAGGTAAGACTCTAGGATTGTTCACCCTGTATATTCACATATAGGTAAGACTCTAGGATTGTTCACCCTGTATATTCATACATAGGTAAGACTCTAGGATTGTACACCGGGTATATTCATACATAGGTAAGACTCTAGGATTGTTCACCCGGTATATTCATACATAGGTAAGACTCTAGGATTGTACACCCAGTATATCACATATAGGTAAGAATCTAGGATTGTACACACGGTATATTCACATATAGGTAAGACTCTAGGAGTATACACCCGGTATATTCACATATAGGTAAGACTCTAGGATTGTACACCCGGTATATGCATACATAGGTAAGACTCTAGGATTGTTCACCCGGTATATTCATATATAGGTAAGACTAGGATTGTTCACCCGGTATATTCACATATAGGTAAGACTCTAGGATTGTTCACCCAGTATATTCACATAAAGGTAAGACTCTAGGATTGTTCAATCGGTATATTCACATAAAGGTAAGACTCTAGGATTGTTCACCCTGTATGTTCACATATAGGTAAGACTATAGGATTGTTCACCCTGTATATTCATACATTTGTATGACTCCAGGATTATTCACCCGGTATATTCATACATAGGTAAGACTCTAGGATTATTCACCCGGTATATTCATACATAGGTTGGACTCTACGATTGTTCACCCAGTATATTCATATATAGGTAAGACTCTAGGATTGTTTACCCGGTATATTCATACATAGGTAAGACTCTATGAGTGTTCACCCGGTATATTCATAAATAGGTAATACACTAGGATTGTACACTCGGTATATTCATATATAGGTAAGACTCTAGGATTGTTCACCCTGTATATTCACATATAGGTAAGACTCTAGGATTGTTCACCCTGTATATTCATACATAGGTAAGACTCTAGGATTGTACACCGGGTATATTCATACATAGGTAAGACTCTAGGATTGTTCACCCGGTATATTCATACATAGGTAAGACTCTAGGATTGTACACCCAGTATATCACATATAGGTAAGAATCTAGGATTGTACACACGGTATATTCACATATAGGTAAGACTCTAGGAGTATACACCCGGTATATTCACATATAGGTAAGACTCTAGGATTGTACACCCGGTATATGCATACATAGGTAAGACTCTAGGATTGTTCACCCGGTATATTCATATATAGGTAAGACTAGGATTGTTCACCCGGTATATTCACATATAGGTAAGACTCTAGGATTGTTCACCCAGTATATTCACATAAAGGTAAGACTCTAGGATTGTTCAATCGGTATATTCACATAAAGGTAAGACTCTAGGATTGTTCACCCGGTATATTCACTTATAGGTAAGACTTTAGGATTGTCCACCCGGTATATTCATACATAGGTAAGACTCTAGGATTGTTCACCCGGTATATTCACATATAGGTAAGACTCTAGGATTGTACACCCGGTATATTCACATAAAGGTAAGACTCTAGGATTGTTCAATCGGTATATTCACATAAAGGTAAGACTCTAGGATTGTTCACCCAGTATATTCACATAAAGGTATGACTCTAGGATTGTTCAATCGGTATATTCACATAAAGATAAGACTCTAGGATTGTTCACCCGGTATATTCACATATAGGTAAGACTTTAGGATTGTCCACCCGGTATATTCATACATAGGTAAAACTCTAGGATTGTTCACCCGGTATATTCACATATTGGTAAGACTCTACGATTGTACACCCGGTATATTCATACATAGGTAAGACTCTAGGATTGTTCACCCGGTATATTCATACATAGGTAAGACCTTAGGATTGTTCACTCTGTATATTCATATATAGGTAAGACTCTAGGATTGTTCACCCGGTATATTCATACATAGGTAATACTCTAGGATTGTTCACCCGGTATATTCACATATAGTTAAGAATCTAGGATTGTACACACGGTATATTCACATATAGGTAAGACTCTAGGATTGTTCACCCGGTATATTCACATATAGGTAAGACTCTAGGATTATACACCCGGTATATTCATACATAGGTAAGATTCAAGGATTGTTCACTCTGTATATTCATATATAGGTAAGACTCTAGGATTGTTCACCCGGTATATTCATACATAGGTAAGACTCTAGGATTGTTCAGTCTGTATATTCATATATAGGTAAGACTCTAGGATTGTTCACCCGGTATATTCATACATATGTAATACTCTAGGATTGTTCACCCGGTATATTCACATATAGGTAAGAATCTAGGATTGTACACACGGTATATTCACATATAGGTAAGACTCTAGGAGTGTACACCCGGTATATTCACATATAGGTAAGAATCTAGGAGTGTTCACCCGGTATATTCATAAATAGGTAATACTCTAGGATTGTACTCCCGGTATATTCATATATAGGTCAGACTCTAGGATTGTTCACCCTGTATATTCACATATAGGTGAGACTCTAGGATTGTTCACCCTGTATATTCATACATAGGTAAGACTCTAGGATTGTACACCCGGTATATTCATATATAGGTAATACTCTAGGAGAGTACACTCCGAATATTCATAAAAAGGTAATACTCTAGGATTGTTCACCCTGTATGTTCACATATAGGTAAGACTCTAGGATTGTACACCCGGTTTATTCATACATTGGTATGACTCCAGGATTATTCACCCGGTATATTCATACATAGGTAAGACTCTAGGATTATTCACCCGGTATATTCATACATAGGTTGGACTCTACGATTGTTCACCCAGTATATTCATATATAGGTAAGACTCTAGGATTGTTTACCCGGTATATTCATACATAGGTAAGACTCTAGGAGTGTTCACCCGGTATATTCATAAATAGGTAATACACTAGGATTGTACACTCGGTATATTCATATATAGGTAAGACTCTAGGATTGTTCACACTGTATATTCACATATAGGTAAGACTCTAGGATTGTTCACCCTGTATATTCATACATAGGTAAGACTCTAGGATTGTACACCCGGTATATTCATACATTGGTAAGACTCTAGGATTATTCACTCGGTATATTCATACATAGGTAGGACTCTACGATTGTTCACCCGGTATATTCACAGATAGGTAAGACTCTAGGATTGTTCACCCGGTATATTCATATATAGGTAAGACTCTATGATTGTTCACCCGGTATATTCATACATAGGTAATACTCTAGGATTGTACACCCTGTATATTCACACATAGGTAAGACTCTAGGATTGTTCACCCGGTATATTCACATATAGGTAAGACACTAGGATTGTTCACCCGGTATATTCACATAAATGTAAGACTCTAGGATTGTTCACCCGGTATATTCATATATAGCTAAGACTCTAGGATTGTTCACCCGGTATATTCATATAAAGGTAAGAATCTAGGAATGTATGCCCTGTAAATTCACATATAGGTAGGAATATGGGAATGTATGCCCTGTATATTCACATATAGGTAAGAATCTAGGAATGTATGCTCTGTATATTCACATATAGGAAATAATCTAAGAATTTATTCCGGGTATTTTCTAGGACAACAATGTGCTTAATTAAAGATACATTAACCAGTATATATAATATATATATAATACTATACATCTAGACAGGTATGTAATATAGCTATAATACACTATACAACTGTTGCACATACTATACATCTAGACAGGTATGTAATATAGCTATAATACACTATACAACTGTTGCACATACTATACATCTAGACAGGTATGTAATATAGCTATAATACACTATACAACTGTTGCACATACTATACATCTAGACAGGTATGTAATATAGCTATAATACACTATACAACTGTTGCACATACTATACATCTATACAGGTATGTACTATAGCTATAATACACTATACCACTGTTGCACATACTATACATCTAGACAGGTATGTAATATAGCTATAATACACTATACAACTGTTGCACATACTATACATCTAGACAGGTATGTAATATAGCTATAATACACTATACAACTGTTGCACATACTATACATCTAGACAGGTATGTAATATAGCTATAATACACTATACAACTGTTGCACATACTATACATCTAGACAGGTATGTAATATAGCTATAATACACTATACAACTGTTGCACATACTATACATCTATACAGGTATGTACTATAGCTATAATACACTATACCACTGTTGCACATACTATACAGGTATGTACTATAGCTATAATACACTATACAACTGTTGCACATACTATACATCTAGACAGGTATGTAATATAGCTATAATACACTATACAACTGTTGCACATACTATACATCTAGACAGGTATGTAATATAGCTATAATACACTATACAACTGTTGCACAAACTATACATCTATACAGGTATGTACTATAGCTATAATACACTATACCACTGTTGCACATACTATACCTCTAGACAGGTATGTAATATAGCTATAATACACTATACCACTGTTGCACATACTATACCTCTAGACAGGTATGTAATATAGCTATAATACACTATACAACTGTTGCACAAACTATACATCTAGACAGGTATGTAATATAGCTATAATACACTATACAACTGTTGCACAAACTATACATCTAGACAGGTATGTAATATAGCTATAATACACTATACAACTGTTGCACATACTATACATCTAGACAGGTATGTAATATAGCTATAATACACTATACAACTGTTGCACATACTATACATCTAGACAGGTATGTAATATAGCTATAATACACTATACAACTGTTGCACATACTATACATCTAGACAGGTATGTAATATAGCTATAATACACTATACAACTTGCACATACTATACATCTATACAGGTATGTACTATAGCTATAATACACTATACCACTGTTGCACATACTATACATCTATACAGGTATGTACTATAGCTATAATACACTATACAACTGTTGCACATACTATACATCTAGACAGGTATGTACTATAGCTATAATACACTATACAACTGTTGCACAAACTATACATCTAGACAGGTATGTAATATAGCTATAATACACTATACAACTGTTGCACAAACTATACATCTATACAGGTATGTAATATAGCTATAATACACTATACCACTGTTGCACATACTATACCTCTAAACAGGTATGTAATATAGCTATAATACACTATACCACTGTTGCACATACTACACCTCTAGACAGGTATGTAATATAGCTATAATACACTATACAACTGTTGCACAAACTATACATCTAGACAGGTATGCAATAGAGCTATAATACACTATACAACTGTTGCACATACTATACATCTAGACATGTATGTAATATAGCTATAATACACTATACAACTTGCACATACTTTACATCTATACAGGTATGTACTATAGCTATAATACACTATACCACTGTTGCACATACTATACATCTATACAGGTATGTACTATAGCTATAATACACTATACAACTGTTGCACATACTATACATCTAGACAGGTATGTACTATAGCTATAATACACTATACCACTGTTGCACATACTATACATCTATACAGGTATGTACTATAGCTATAATACACTATACAACTGTTGCACATACTATACATCTAGACAGGTATGTAATATAGCTATAATACACTATACAACTGTTGCACAAACTATACATCTATGCAGGTATGTACTATAGCTATAATACACTATACCACTGTTGCACATACTATACCTCTAAACAGGTATGTAATATAGCTATAATACACTATACCACTGTTGCACATACTACACCTCTAGACAGGTATGTAATATAGCTATAATACACCATACAACTGTTGCACATACTATACATCTAGACAAGTATGTAATATAGCTATAATACACTATACAACTTGCACATACTTTACATCTATACAGGTATGTACTATAGCTATAATACACTATACCACTGTTGCACATACTATACATCTATACAGGTATGTACTATAGCTATAATACACTATACAACTGTTGCACATACTATACATCTAGACAGGTATGTAATATAGCTATAATACACTATACAACTGTTGCACATACTATACATCTAGACAGGTATGTAATATAGCTATAATACACTATACCACTGTTGCACAAACTATACATCTATGCAGGTATGTACTATAGCTATAATACACTATACAACTGTTGCACATACTATACCTCTAAACAGGTATGTAATATAGCTATAATACACTATACCACTGTTGCACATACTACACCTCTAGACAGGTATGTAATATAGCTATAATACACTATACAACTGTTGCACAAACTATACATCTAGACAGGTATGCAATAGAGCTATAATACACTATACAACTGTTGCACATACTATACATCTAGACATGTATGTAATATAGCTATAATACACTATACAACTTGCACATACTTTACATCTATACAGGTATGTACTATAGCTATAATACACTATACCACTGTTGCACATACTATACATCTATACAGGTATGTACTATAGCTATAATACACTATACAACTGTTGCACATACTATACATCTATACAGGTATGTACTATAGCTATAATACACTATACCACTGTTGCACATACTATACCTCTAGACAGGTATGTAATATAGCTATAATACACTATACAACTGTTGCACATACTATACATCTAGACAGGTATGTAATATAGCTATAATACACTATACAACTGTTGCACATACTATACATCTAGACAGGTATGTAATATAGCTATAATACACTATACAACTTGCACATACTATACATCTATACAGGTATGTACTATAGCTATAATACACTATACCACTGTTGCACATACTATACATCTAGACAGGTATGTAATATAGCTATAATACACTATACAACTGTTGCACATACTATACATCTATACAGGTATGTACTATAGCTATAATACACTATACCACTGTTGCACATACTATACATCTAGACAGGTATGTAATATAGCTATAATACACTATACAACTGTTGCACATACTATACATCTATACAGGTATGTACTATAGCTATAATACACTATACCACTGTTGCACATACTATACCTCTAGACAGGTATGTAATATAGCTATAATACACTATACAACTGTTGCACAAACACATCTAGACAGGTATGCAATAGAGCTATAATACACTATACAACTGTTGCACATACTATACATCTAGACAGGTATGTAATATAGCTATAATACACTATACAACTGTTGCACATACTATACATCTAGACAGGTATGTAATATAGCTATAATACACTATACAACTTGCACATACTATACATCTATACAGGTATGTACTATAGCTATAATACACTATACAACTGTTGCACATACTATACATCTATACAGGTATGTACTATAGCTATAATACACTATACCACTGTTGCACATACTATACATCTAGACAGGTATGTACTATAGCTATAATACACTATACAACTGTTGCACATACTATACATCTAGACAGGTATGTAATATAGCTATAATACACTATACAACTGTTGCACAAACTATACATCTAGACAGGTATGTAATATAGCTATAATACACTATACAACTGTTGCACAAACTATACATCTATACAGGTATGTACTATAGCTATAATACACTATACCACTGTTGCACATACTATACCTCTAAACAGGTATGTAATATAGCTATAATACACTATACCACTGTTGCACATACTATACCTCTAGACAGGTATGTAATATAGCTATAATACACTATACAACTGTTGCACATACTATACATCTAGACAGGTATGTAATATAGCTATAATACACTATACAACTGTTGCACATACTATACATCTAGACAGGTATGTAATATAGCTATAATACACTATACATCTTGCACATACTATACATCTATACAGGTATGTACTATAGCTATAATACACTATACAACTGTTGCACATACTATACATCTAGACAGGTATGTACTATAGCTATAATACACTATACCACTGTTGCACATACTATACATCTATACAGGTATGTACTATAGCTATAATACACTATACCACTGTTGCACATACTATACCTCTAGACAGGTATGTAATATAGCTATAATACACTATACAACTGTTGCACATACTATACATCTAGACAGGTATGTAATATAGCTATAATACACTATACAACTGTTGCACATACTATACATCTAGACAGGTATGTAATATAGCTATAATACACTATACAACTTGCACATACTATACATCTAGACAGGTATGTAATATAGCTATAATACACTATACAACTGTTGCACATACTATACATCTAGACAGGTATGTAATATAGCTATAATACACTATACAACTGTTGCACATACTATACATCTAGACAGGTATGTAATATAGCTATAATACACTATACAACTGTTGCACATACTATACATCTAGACAGGTATGTAATATAGCTATAATACACTATACAACTGTTGCACATACTATACATCTATACAGGTATGTACTATAGCTATAATACACTATACAACTGTTGCACATACTATACATCTAGACAGGTATGTAATATAGCTATAATACACTATACAACTGTTGCACATACTATACATCTAGACAGGTATGTAATATAGCTATAATACACTATACAACTGTTGCACAAACTATACATCTATACAGGTATGTACTATAGCTATAATACACTATACCACTGTTGCACATACTATACCTCTAGACAGGTATGTAATATAGCTATAATACACTATACCACTGTTGCACATACTATACCTCTAGACAGGTATGTAATATAGCTATAATACACTATACAACTGTTGCACAAACTATACATCTAGACAGGTATGCAATAGAGCTATAATACACTATACAACTGTTGCACATACTATACATCTAGACAGGTATGTAATATAGCTATAATACACTATACAACTGTTGCACATACTATACATCTAGACATGTATGTAATATAGCTATAATACACTATACAACTTGCACATACTTTACATCTATACAGGTATGTACTATAGCTATAATACACTATACCACTGTTGCACATACTATACATCTATACAGGTATGTACTATAGCTATAATACACTATACAACTGTTGCACATACTATACATCTAGACAGGTATGTACTATAGCTATAATACACTATACCACTGTTGCACATACTATACATCTATACAGGTATGTACTATAGCTATAATACACTATACCACTGTTGCACATACTATACCTCTAGACAGGTATGTAATATAGCTATAATACACTATACAACTGTTGCACATACTATACATCTAGACAGGTATGTAATATAGCTATAATACACTATACAACTGTTGCACAAACTATACATCTAGACAGGTATGTAATATAGCTATAATACACTATACAACTGTTGCACATACTATACATCTAGACAGGTATGTAATATAGCTATAATACACTATACAACTGTTGCACATACTATACATCTAGACAGGTATGTAATATAGCTATAATACACTATACAACTTGCACATACTATACATCTATACAGGTATGTACTATAGCTATAATACACTATACCACTGTTGCACATACTATACATCTATACAGGTATGTACTATAGCTATAATACACTATACAACTGTTGCACATACTATACATCTAGACAGGTATGTAATATAGCTATAATACACTATACAACTGTTGCACAAACTATACATCTAGACAGGTATGTACTATAGCTATAATACACTATACCACTGTTGCACATACTATACCTCTAAACAGGTATGTAATATAGCTATAATACACTATACCACTGTTGCACATACTATACCTCTAGACAGGTATGTAATATAGCTATAATACACTATACAACTGTTGCACAAACTATACATCTAGACAGGTATGTAATATAGCTATAATACACTATACAACTGTTGCACATACTATACATCTAGACAGGTATGTAATATAGCTATAATACACTATACAACTGTTGCACATACTATACATCTAGACATGTATGTAATATAGCTATAATACACTATACAACTTGCACATACTATACATCTATACAGGTATGTACTATAGCTATAATACACTATACCACTGTTGCACAACTATACTCTAAGTATGTAATAGCTATAATACACTATACAACTGTGCACATACTATACATCTAGACAGGTATGTAATATAGCTATAATACACTATACAACTGTTGCACATACTATACATCTAGACAGGTATGTAATATAGCTATAATACACTATACAACTGTTGCACATACTATACATCTAGACAGGTATGTAATATAGCTATAATACACTATACAACTGTTGCACATACTATACATCTAGACAGGTATGTAATATAGCTATAATACACTATACAACTTGCACATACTATACATCTATACAGGTATGTACTATAGCTATAATACACTATACCACTGTTGCACATACTATACATCTAGACAGGTATGTAATATAGCTATAATACACTATACAACTGTTGCACATACTATACATCTAGACAGGTATGTAATATAGCTATAATACACTATACAACTGTTGCACATACTATACATCTAGACAGGTATGTAATATAGCTATAATACACTATACAACTGTTGCACAAACTATACATCTAGACAGGTATGTAATATAGCTATAATACACTATACAACTGTTGCACAAACTATACATCTATACAGGTATGTACTATAGCTATAATACACTATACCACTGTTGCACATACTATACCTCTAGACAGGTATGTAATATAGCTATAATACACTATACCACTGTTGCACATACTATACCTCTAGACAGGTATGTAATATAGCTATAATACACTATACAACTGTTGCACATACTATACATCTAGACAGGTATGTAATATAGCTATAATACACTATACAACTGTTGCACATACTATACATCTAGACAGGTATGTAATATAGCTATAATACACTATACAACTGTTGCACAAACTATACATCTAGACAGGTATGTAATATAGCTATAATACACTATACAACTGTTGCACATACTATACATCTAGACAGGTATGTAATATAGCTATAATACACTATACAACTGTTGCACATACTATACATCTAGACAGGTATGTAATATAGCTATAATACACTATACAACTGTTGCACATACTATACATCTAGACAGGTATGTAATATAGCTATAATACACTATACAACTTGCACATACTATACATCTATACAGGTATGTACTATAGCTATAATACACTATACCACTGTTGCACATACTATACATCTATACAGGTATGTACTATAGCTATAATACACTATACAACTGTTGCACATACTATACATCTAGACAGGTATGTAATATAGCTATAATACACTATACAACTGTTGCACAAACTATACATCTAGACAGGTATGTAATATAGCTATAATACACTATACCACTGTTGCACATACTATACCTCTAGACAGGTATGTAATATAGCTATAATACACTATACCACTGTTGCACATACTATACATCTAGACAGGTATGTAATATAGCTATAATACACTATACAACTGTTGCACATACTATACATCTAGACAGGT
>CM026399.1:54305113-54365716 GCA_014843695.1 Archivesica marissinica
AGTCATGTACGATAGTAGTGTTAGTACAGTCATGTATTATAGTAGTGTTACTACAGTCATGTATGATAGTAGTGTTACTACAGTCATGTACGATAGTAGTGTTACTACATCATGGTACGATAGTAAGGAGTGTTACTACAGCCATGTAGGATAGTAGTGTTACTACAGTCATGTACGATAGTAGTGTTACTACAGTCATGTACGATAGTAGTGTTACTACAGTCATGTATGATAGTAGTGTTACTACAGTCATGTACGATAGTAGTGTTACTACAGTCATGTACGATATTAGTGTTACTACAGTCATGTACGATAATAGTGTTACTACAGTCATGTACGATAGTAGTGTTACTACAGTCATGTAGGATAGTAGTGTTACTACAGTCATGTACGATAGTAGTGTTACTACAGTCATGTATGATAGTAGTGTTACTACAGTCATGTATGGTAGTAGTGTTACTACAGTCATGTACGATAGTAGTGTTACTACATTCAGTCATGTACGATAGTAGTGTTACTACAGTCATGTATGATAGTAGTGTTACTACAGTCATGTATGATAGTAGTGTTACTACAGTCATGTACGATAGTAGTGTTACTACAGCCATGTAGGATAGTAGTGTTACTACAGTCATGTACGATAGTAGTGTTACTACAGTCATGTACGATAGTAGTGTTACTACAGTCATGTATGATAGTAGTGTTACTACAGTCATGTACGATAGTAGTGTTACTACAGTCATGTACGATAGTAGTGGTACTACAGTCATGTACGATAGTAGTGTTACTACAGTCATGTACGATAGTAGTGTTACTACAGTCATGTAGGATAGTAGTGTTACTACAGTCATGTACGAGAGTAGTGTTACTACAGTCATGTACGATAGTAGTGTTACTACAGTCATGTACTATAGTAGTGTTACTACAGTCATGTACGATACTAGTGTTACTACAGTCATGTACGATAGTAGTGTTACTACAGTCATGTACGATAGTAGTGTTACTACAGTCATGTATGATAGTAGTGTTACTACAGTCATGTACGATAGTAGTGTTACTACAGTCATGTACGATAGTAGTGTTACTACAGTGATGTACGATAGTAGTGTTACTACAGTCAGTCATGTACGATAGTAGTGTTACTACAGTCATGTATGGTAGTAGTGTTACTACAGTCATGTACGATAGTAGTGTTACTACAGTCAGTCATGTACGATAATAGTGTTACTACAGTCATGTACGATAGTAGTGTTACTACAGTTATGTACGATAGTAGTGTTACTACAGTCATGTATGATAGTAGTGTTACTACAGTCATGTACGATAGTAGTGTTACTACAGTCATGTATGATAGTAGTGTTACTACAGTCATGTACGATAGTAGTGTTACTACAGTCATGTATGATAGTAGTGTTACCACAGTCATGTATGGTAGTAGTGTTACTACAGTCATGTACGATAGTAGTGTTACTACAGTCATGTACGATAGTAGTGTTACTACAGTCATGTACGATAGTATGTTACTATAGTCATGTACGATAGTAGTGTTACTATAGTCATGTACGATAGTAGTGTTACTACAGTCATGTAGGATAGTAGTGTTACTACAGTCATGTACGATAGTAGTGTTACTACAGTCATGTACGATAGTAGTGTTACTACAGTCATGTACTATAGTAGTGTTACTACAGTCATGTACGATAGTAGTGTTACTACAGTCATGTACGATAGTAGTGTTACTACAGTCATGTACGGTAGTAGTGTTACTACAGTCATGTACGATAGTAGTGTTACTACAGTCAGTCATGTACGATAATAGTGTTACTACAGTCATGTACGATAGTAGTGTTACTACAGTCATGTACGATAGTAGTGTTACTCAGTCATGTATGATAGTAGTGTTACTACAGTCATGTATGATAGTAGTGTTACTATAGTCATGTATTATAGTAGTGTTACTACAGTCATGTATAGTAGTAGTGTTACTACATTCATTTATGATAGTAGTGTTACTACAGTCATGTACGATAGTTGTGTTACTACAGTCATGTACGATAGTAGTGTTACTACAGTCATGTACGATAGTAGTGTTACTATAGTCATGTACGATAGTAGTGTTACTACAGTCATGTACGATAGTAGTGTTACTACAGTCATGTATGATAGTAGTGTTACTACAGTCATGTATGGTAGTAGTGTTACTACAGTCATGTACGATAGTAGTGTTACTACATTCAGTCATGTACGAGAGTAGTGTTACTACAGTCATGTATGATAGTAGTGTTACTACAGTCATGTATGATAGTAGTGTTACTACAGTCATGTACGATAGTAGTGTTACTACAGTCATGTACGATAGTAGTGTTACTACAGCAATGTAGGATATTAGTGTTACTACAGTCATGTACGATAGTAGTGTTACTACAGTCATGTACGATATTAGAGTTACTACAGTCATGTATGATAGTAGTGTTACTACAGTCATGTACGATATTAGTGTTACTACAGTCATGTACGATAGTAGTGTTACTACAGTCATGTACGATAGTAGTGGTACTACAGTCATGTACGATAGTAGTGTTACTACAGTCATTTACGATAGTAGTGTTACTACAGTCATGTAGGATAGTAGTGTTACTACAGTCATGTACGATAGTAGTGTTACTACACTCATGTACGATAGTAGTGTTACTACAGTCATGTACTATAGTAGTGTTACTACAGTCATGTACGATAGTAGTGTTAATACAGTCATGTACGATAGTAGTGTTACTACAGTCATGTACGATAGTAGTGTTACTACAGTCATGTACGATAGTAGTGTTACTACAGTCATGTAACGATAGTAGTGTTATTACAGTCATGTACGATAGTAGTGTTACTACAGTCATGTATGATAGTAGTGTTACTACAGTCAGTCATGTACGATAGTAGTGTTACTACAGTCATGTATGGTAGTAGTGTTACTACAGTCATGTACGATAGTAGTGTTACTACAGTCAGTCATGTACGATAATAGTGTTACTACAGTCATGTACGATAGTAGTGTTACTACAGTTATGTACGATAGTAGTGTTACTACCGTCATGTATGATAGTAGTGTTACTACAGTCATGTACGATAGTAGTGTTACTACAGTCATGTATGATAGTAGTGTTACTATAGTCATGTATGATAGTAGTGTTACTACAGTCATGTATGGTAGTAGTGTTACTACATTCATTTATGATAGTAGTGTTACTACAGTCATGTACGATAGTTGTGTTACTACAGTCATGTACGATAGTAGTGTTACTACAGTCATGTACGATAGTAGTGTTACTATAGTCATGTACGATAGTAGTGTTACTATAGTCATGTACGATAGTAGTGTTACTACAGTCATGTAGGATAGTAGTGTTACTACAGTCATGTACGATAGTAGTGTTACTACAGTCATGTACGATAGTAGTGTTACTACAGTCATGTACTATAGTAGTGTTACTACAGTCATGTACGATAGTAGTGTTACTACAGTCATGTACGATAGTAGTGTTACTACAGTCATGTACGGTAGTAGTGTTACTACAGTCATGTACGATAGTAGTGTTACTACAGTCAGTCATGTACGATAATAGTGTTACTACAGTCATGTACGATAGTAGTGTTACTACAGTCATGTACGATAGTAGTGTTACTCAGTCATGTATGATAGTAGTGTTACTACAGTCATGTACGATAGTAGTGTTACTACAGTCATGTATGATAGTAGTGTTACTATAGTCATGTATGATAGTAGTGTTACTACAGTCATGAATGGTAGTAGTGTTACTACATTCATTTATGATAGTAGTGTTACTACAGTCATGTACGATAGTTGTGTTACTACAGTCATGTACGATAGTAGTGTTACTACAGTCATGTACGATAGTAGTGTTACTATAGTCATGTACGATAGTAGTGTTACTATAGTCATGTACGATAGTAGTGTTACTACAGTCAGTCATGTACGATAGTAGTGTTACTACAGTCATGTATGGTAGTAGTGTTACTACAGTCATGTACGATAGTAGTGTTACTACAGTCATGTACGATAGTAGTGTTACTACAGTCATGTATGATAGCAGTGTTACTACAGTCAGTCATGTACGATAGTAGTGTTACTACAGTCATGTACGATAGTAGTGTTACTACAGTCATGTACGATAGTAGTGTTACTACAGTCATGTACGATAGTAGTTTTACTACAGTCATACAGTCATGTACGATAGTACTGTTACTACAGTCATGTATGGTAGTAGTGTTACTACAGTCATGTACGATAGTAGTGTTACTACAGTCATGTACTATAGTAGTGTTACTACAGTCATGTACGATAGTAGTGTTACTACAGTCATGTATGATAGTAGTGTTACTACAGTCATGCACGATAGTAGTGTTACTACAGTCATGTACGATAGTAGTGTTACTACAAGTAGTCATGTACGATAGTAGTGTTACTACAAGTAGTGTTACTACAGTCATGTATGGTAGTAGTGTTACTACAGTCATGTACGATAGTAGTGTTACTACAGTCATGTATGATAGTAGTGTTACTACAGTCATGTACGATATTAGTGTTATTACAGTCATGTATGGTAGTAGTGTTACTACAAGTAGTGTTACTACAGTCATGTATGGTAGTAGTGTTACTACAGTCATGTACGATAGTAGTGTTACTACATTCATGTATGATAGTAGTGTTACTACAGTCATGTACGATAGTAGTGTTACTACAGTCATGTACGATAGTAGTGCTACTACAGTCATGTATGATAGTAGTGTTACTACAGTCATGTATGATAGTAGTGTTACTACAGTCTTGTATGGTAGTAGTGTTACTACAGTCATGTATGGTAGTAGTGTTGCTACAGTCATGTATGGTAGTAGTGTTACTACAGTCATGTATGATAGTAGTGTTACTACAGTCATGTATGGTAGTAGTGTTACTACAGTCATGTATGGTAGTAGTGTTACTACAGTCATGTATGGTAGTAGTGTTACTGCAGTCATGTATGATAGTAGTGTTACTACAGTCATGTATGATAGTAGTGTTACTACAGTCATGTACGATAGTAGTGTTACTACAGTCATGTACGATAGTAGTGTTACTACAGTCATGTACGATAGTAGTGTTACTACAGTCATGTATGATAGTAGTGTTACTACAGTCATGCACGATAGTAGTGTTACTACAAGTAGTCATGTACGATAGTAGTGTTACTACAAGTAGTGTTACTACAGTCATGTATGGTAGTAGTGTTACTACAGTCATGTACGATAGTAGTGTTACTACAGTCATGTATGATAGTAGTGTTACTACAGTCATGTACGATATTAGTGTTATTACAGTCATGTATGGTAGTAGTGTTACTACAAGTAGTGTTACTACAGTCATGTATGGTAGTAGTGTTACTACAGTCATGTACGATAGTAGTGTTACTACAGTCATGTACGATAGTAGTGTTACTAGAGTCATGTACGATAGTAGTGTTACTACAGTCATGTATGATAGTAGTGTTACTACAGTCATGTATGATAGTAGTGTTACTACAGTCATGTACGATAGTAGTGTTACTACAGTCATGTATGGTAGTAGTGTTACTACAGTCATGTATGATAGTAGTGTTACTATAGTCATGTACGATAGTAGTGTTACTACAGTCATGTACGATAGTAGTGTTACTACATTCATGTATGATAGTAGTGTTACTACAGTCATGTACGATAGTAGTGTTACTACAGTCATGTACGATAGTAGTGCTACTACAGTCATGTATGATAGTAGTGTTACTACAGTCATGTATGATAGTAGTGTTACTACAGTCATGTATGGTAGTAGTGTTACTACAGTCATGTATGGTAGTAGTGTTACTACAGTCATGTATGGTAGTAGTGTTACTACAGTCATGTATGATAGTAGTGTTACTACAGTCATTTATGGTAGTAGTGTTACTACAGTCATGTATTGTAGTAGTGTTACTACAGTCATGTATGGTAGTAGTGTTACTACAGTCATGTATGATAGTAGTGTTACTACAGTCATGTATGATAGTAGTGTTACTACAGTCATGTACGATAGTAGTGTTACTACAGTCATGTACGATAGTAGTGTTACTACAGTCATGTACGATAGTAGTGTTACTACAATGCTTTTGAGTTAAAAATCTGAATCAGTGAGGTGTAACACCTCGACGGCGATTTAAAACCAGTTGAGTTTTGTATAACATTTAGCAGACGGCATCATTTATTGAAATGTAGAGGCACATACAGTGAATGAGTTCAATGTATGCCAATCGTGCCGAACAAGAGTAGCAGACTATGCATTAATATACTGAGCCAAAAAAGAAAGTATCCACTCTATGTCTCTATCGATATATAGAAAAGGAGTACACATCCGAATTTCTAATTTGCATTGAAATAAAGAAGAAACCTTTTTTGATATCCTGTACAATTTTGAAGCAGTTGCTATACGCATTTCATCGAAAAAACGTGATCGATATTACATAGGGGTCGATTTACGAAATAACAACCGTTTCGATAAATCTGCATTAGCTATCGGGAAAGTTATAAATTCCATTTAATGGGATTTTTCTCCAGTGAAAGTGTGATGTTGGTTGCAGTGAAAGAGCTAATATCTCATGTGTCCGCCGTATTGCCCAATGCACGTCAATATCCGCCGTCGCATGCTGTCGACGTAACGTTGTATGTAATGTACCGTGTTGATTACATAATGTGTTCGAACACGACGTCCTAACTCGTCCCAAATATGCTCGATGGGATTTAAGTCTGGACTAATTGCCGGCCAGTCTAAAACGTTCACGTTATTATTCGCCAAGAAGCGTCGAGTAAGTGCTGCTGTATGGGGTCGGGCGTTGTCATGCATAAGTGTGACGTTATGTCCATTACGCTGAATAAACGGAAGCACTTCTGCTTGAAGAACATTATTGACGTAAGTCTGGGCAAATGTTTCCGTGAATAACAATTAGACGAGTCTTTTGATCATTCATTATTCCGCCCCAGACTAAAACTGAACCTCCCCCAAAACGGTCTCTTTCAATGACGCACGCATCAGCGTAACGCTCTCCCCGACGGCGATAAACTCGTTCACGTCCGTCGGCATGGCTCAAATTAAATCGCGATTCATCCGAAAATAACACTGATCTCCATTCAGCACGTCGGAAACGCCGGTGACGTCGGCACCAATCACGCCTCGCAGCCCTATGACGCCTTGTTAAAATTTGGCCAAAGTAGGGTCATTAATTTGCCGAAGTCGGTTCCGAACTGTCTGTGCACTGATTCAGTGCCGTCGTGCTGTTGCTGATGCTGACAGACGACGGTTACGTAAATTTTGAACCATAATGTACCGATCATCCGCCGCAGTCGTTACACGTGGCCGACCTCCTCGGGGACGGTCACGAACATTTCCCATGGTCTGGAAACGTGTACGCAAGCGGTTAATTGTTGCTCTTGTGCAGCCGAACAGCTGGGATATATCGGCTACTGATGCGCCAGCATTCAACATCCCGATCGCCTGCTTTCTTTGGTCGTTATTTAGTCGTGGCATTATGCTTCGATTGAATATGATGTGATCTTTTCGTATTATTCGTAACTGCTGGTCAATCAGTGCAGTTAGATACCAATTCCAGATATCAACTATCGCTGCACGAGATGCACGTATAAAACAAGATAATCGCTCCTTGCGGTTTAGTGCTTGGCTGATTTTTGATAAAACTAAGGTTAACAGGTACTCCAAATAAATGCATGTACTATTATTTTGGAGAATTATTAATATTAATGAAATTATTCAAAAATTAAAAGTGGATACTTTCTTTTTTGGCTCAGTATATATGTATAGAGTAATCAGTGATTTGTATAATGCTGTAGTATATCTAAATAATAATTAATATGTAAAGCAAACGATAAAGCTATATAACGCTGTACAATGCATGTTGTATATATCATTCTACAATAACAATCTTTATCGCAGGGTCACTCACTGTATACATCTCTGGGTAAACATGAATTGCCTCAATCCTTTAGAAATTGAATCGTTTCCCCTTTAATATTTGAATCTATATTTAGACAGCTGTGGGTTGTTCCCTCTATACTTATAGCCGTCAACTTCATACATTGTTTGTACACGGAAACACAATCAGATTTTGAATAGCAGTAGGTTACACACTATATGTATTCAGGAAAAATATGTAAAGAAAAGGCAATATCCACTAGATATTTACGTAGCATGCGCATATATATGACTATATGTCTATATATACATACATATGTGCCCATCTATGACTATATATACATATATGTGCCCATCTATGACTATATATACATATATGTGCCCATATATGACTATATATACATATATGTGCCCATCTATGACTATATATACACATATGTGCCCATCTATGACTATATATACATATATGTGCCCATCTATGACTATATATACATATATGTGCCCATCTATGACTATATATACATATATGTGCCCATCTATGACTATATATATGTCGACGTAGCCCAGTCGGCATACATTTATTGAGGGTCTGCTGTGGGTATGCCGGGTAGATAAAACTGAAACAACACAGTTATTTATATATATCATAGATATTTATTGTGATCGTAACTCGACCCAACAACGTCGAGATAACAAGTGCAACAAAGCATTGCACAAGGTATCCGGACATGGTAGATCGAGTTACATGTGCCGGCTTAGTAACAGTTAGAGTATAGGCTATCGGAGTTGAGGATAAGTGGGAAGAACACAAATAACGGGACATATGGTAATGATTTAAAGAGAATCACAGGGACAAGTGGTAGTTGATGGTATTTATTTATATTACAAGTTATGGTCCGCGTGAATATAAAACATTAAAATTTCATCCTGTGACATATACATATATGTGCCCATCTAGGACTATATATACATATATGTGCCCATCTATGACTATATATACCAATATGTGATATCTAAATAATAATTAATATGTAAAGCAAACGATAAAGCTATATAACGCTGTACAATGCATGTTGTATATATCATTCTACAATAACAATCTTTATCGCAGGGTCACTCACTGTATACATCTCTGGGTAAACATGAATTGCCTCAATCCTTTAGAAATTGAATCGTTTCCCCTTTAATATTTGAATCTATATTTAGACAGCTGTGGGTTGTTCCCTCTATACTTATAGCCGTCAACTTCATACATTGTTTGTACACGGAAACACAATCAGATTTTGAATAGCAGTAGGTTACACACTATATGTATTCAGGAAAAATATGTAAAGAAAAGGCAATATCCACTAGATATTTACGTAGCATGCGCATATATATGACTATATGTCTATATATACATACATATGTGCCCATCTATGACTATATATACATATATGTGCCCATCTATGACTATATATACATATATGTGCCCATCTATGACTATATATACATATATGTGCCCATCTATGACTATATATACACATATGTGCCCATCTATGACTATATATACATATATGTGCCCATCTATGACTATATATACACATATGTGCCCATCTATGACTATATATACATATATGTGCCCATCTATGACTATATATACATATATGTGCCCATCTATGACTATATATACATATATGTGCCCATCTATGACTATATATACATATATGTGCCCATCTATGACTATATATATGTCGACGTAGCCCAGTCGGCATACATTTATTGAGGGTCTGCTGTGGGTATGCCGGGTAGATAAAACTGAAACAACACAGTTATTTATATATATCATAGATATTTATTGTGATCGTAACTCGACCCAACAACGTCGAGATAACAAGTGCAACAAAGCATTGCACAAGGTATCCGGACATGGTAGATCGAGTTACATGTGCCGGCTTAGTAACAGTTAGAGTATAGGCTATCGGAGTTGAGGATAAGTGGGAAGAACACAAATAACGGGACATATGGTAATGATTTAAAGAGAATCACAGGGACAAGTGGTAGTTGATGGTATTTATTTATATTACAAGTTATGGTCCGCGTGAATATAAAACATTAAAATTTCATCCTGTGACATATACATATATGTGCCCATCTAGGACTATATATACATATATGTGCCCATCTATGACTATATATACCAATATGTGACTACTTATGTCTATATACGCCTATGACTGCATATGTATGTATAAATGTATGCCTATATAAGCCTATATTTATCTATGTTTATACGTATTTCAACAGATAGTATTTTATCTTCAAGAATGTATTCTTGAATTGCAGCCACTTTTGTTTGTAACAGTCACTGGCCTGACAGTATGCTTATCATATTCCATTATTTTCTCTACCGTCCTTAAAGTGAAGCGCCAACATTTAATAATACCACCAGTCCGATCTGGCGACCATCGTACCATCTCACATACGATCCTCGGACAGGGAAGAATGTGAGCTGGTACGATGGTTGCCAGATCGGACTGGTGGGTTTTCTCCGGGTACTCCGGTTTCATCCCACATGAATGACCACATACTTATACGCTTTCATCCGAGCCAACGAGAGTGATTAATATAAGTTGTTAAAACTTGCTTCGCAATCGTTGTAAAATAAATAAAGTATAATAGTACCATTCGATAAACAAGAGTTCCCATAAACTATATGTCCATTCTCCCGAATGTCGGAGAAAGGTTTTCCAAGTAATGTATAACACTTTATCACAACACGTTGCTCGTGTACACTGTGCGACGCCATTTCACAACGAATGCTATTGATGTGACGTTAGCATATTCATATGACGTCATTAACTGTGTACTATTCATGAGTGTTTGGACAATTATTGCATGGGTAACTATTATTTACTAATTTACTATGATTAAAAATCATTGCTTTCTCTCATTTCAGAACCAGATGAGAGCTCCACCACATCCGACCATTGTCAATTCCGTGGGCAGGTCCGGAATCATCTCTTCCGAAAGGCAAAGAGAAAGGCCTTGCGAATGTCCATTGTCATCGTGGCAGCCTTTATAGTATGCTGGACCCCATACTATGTTGTTTTCATGTACATAACATTCCTAGACATACAAGAGTTTTCACGGAAGACCATGCTGGCGCTGTCGTTCATTGGTTTATCAAATAGTTTACTGAATCCTATGATCTACGGGGCCTTCCATCTCTGTAAGGTGCATAGTCCCAGGTCAGGGATACCAAATCAGCGCATGCGCAGCTTACGTACAGCCCATATCACAAATCCAAATACGAACAGGACCTATATTAACTTGCCGTTTCGGTCGTCAAATGGTCTGCATTATGTGAAATAGCTGTTGTAAAGTCCATTGGGTTTCTCCATAAATATATACATAACGAACATATTTTAACTTGCCGCTTCCGTCGTGAAATGGTTTGTATTATATGGAATAGCAGTCGCAATTGTAATTGCATTCATTGCTGGATTCAATGAATTAATACGTGTTATCTCTTCAATGATGTCAAACAGGCGTTATATTTCTTCATTTTCCTCATAAAAACGTCTCATGTTCGTCCAGATTCATTCAAATAAAATGCACTCTATCAATGTGAACACTATCTAGTCTATCTTTTCTATTAGTGTGACTTCATGTAAAGACATACTAGTGTAGGTCATGGCGAACACAGGCACAGTACTCAAAAACTAGTGTTAGTTTATTCATCTTTCAGCTTAAAAATCATGTCGTCGTTTGCTTACGGGAAATAATATGTTACAATTATACTAGATACAGTGTCCCTCAGATACAGTGAATAATATGTTACAATTATACTAAATACAGTGTCCCTAGATACAGTGTCCCTCCCACTTGCCAATCACCGTTGAAAGTTCGAATCATACTGGAGATGTCGAATACTTCTTTTGCCATGTGTTTTGTGAGCTGGGACTTAACGTCGACCCTACAACAACTTTTAATAGTATTCTTGGGGGATATCCAGCAGAAAAGAAAACGATAAAACAACGATCTATTTTCTTTAATTTGAGGCTGATCAATGAATGATGAAACTGTTGGATACGTATTTGGCCCTCTACGGCATACATCACTTCTGGTGTTCGGACAATGCATTTTATTTGGTGATTCATTCATAAAATGGGTGAACTTATGTCACAACGAGAGTAAGTAGTACTACTATCAAGCTCAAATTGATAGCCTGTTCATTCCTATTAGATGTACATTGATAGCCTGTTCATTCCTATTAGATGTACATTGATAGCCTGTTCATTCCTATTAGATGTACATTGATAGCCTGTTCATTCCTATTAGATGTACATTGATAGCCTGTTCATTCCTATTAGATGTACATTTTGTATATACAATAAGGGAATCAATTTATTTATAGAGTCTTCAATTTCATAACTAATAAGCAACAGCTTTCAACCTTACTAAATTTCGAAGAGTTAATACATTTATAATTTAGAAGTTTTGTTCGTTACAATTAAGCACAGCAAATACTTCATATCATATCACACAGATAATTACTAGTTAGTCTATATTTCTCGTCTGCGCAATATGATGACAGGAGATTAGTATCAAGCTGTATAAACATTAATTGTTTGTACTGTTGCATACTTATGTGGATACATATTAAAAGTGTCGTCCAGGCGTCTGCCACAGGGATGTACGCTACGGGCATTCTGGGTCCATGAGGATTCAAAATTCACCTATTGGCTGCCCGATCTGGATAGGGGGTGTTTCAAAATTCACCCAGTGGCTGCCCAATCTGGGTAGGTGTGCGTTCGAATCCAGCACTAGCTGATGTTCTGGATGCATTACGCTAATCCAGAATCTGAAACAGGTTAAATAAATAAGAATGAAACTTTTCGTAAAATTTAAATTGTGAATTGGATCTTTCAATTATAGCCGGACCCGTTCCGGTACCTTACGCCAAGCGAGTTCCCCAACTACATACACTACAACAGAACCGTAGACCCACCCAACGACAAAATAAGCCGGGTCGGCAGTACCATTATCAATAATGGTCACATGTCAGAATGTGTTTGAAATCTGGTGTTCGACTAGGCTGCCCATGGTCATCTCACTTTTCATCATTTGTATGGAACCGCTAACATATGTATATAGATATAGGTAATTAATACAGAAATAAAACAAACATTATTTGCAAACGCATATAAATAATGGACAACAATAATAATTTGAACGCTTAATAGTAGTAATAACTGAATTTGGAAATGAATCTGGTCGTAAATTAAATACCTCTAAATCAACAATACTACAAGAAGAGGCTATACAATACTACAAGAAGGAGCTATGCAATACTACAAGAAGGAGCTATGCAATACTACAAGAAGGGGCTATGCAATACTACAAGAAGGGGCTATGCAATACTACAAGAAGGGGCTATGCAATACTACAAGAAGGAGCTATCCAATACTACAAGAAGGGGCTATGCAATACTACAAGAAGGGGCTATGCAATACTACAAGAAGGAGCTATGGAAGGAGCTATGCAATACTACAAGAAGGAGCTATGCAATACTACAAGAAGGAGCTATGCAATACTACAAGAAGGGGCTATGCAATACTACAAGAAGTGGCTATGCAATACTACAAGAAGAGGCTATGCAATACTACAAGAAGGGGCTATGCAATACTACAAGAAGGGGCTATGCAATACTACAAGAAGGAGCTATGCAATACTATAAGAAGGGGCTATGCAATACTACAGGAAGGGGCTAAGCAATACTACAAGACGGAGCTATGCAATACTACAAGAAGGAGCTATGCAATACTACAAGAAGGAGCTATGCAAGGAGCTATGGAAGGAGCTATGGAAGGAGCTATGCAAGGAGCTATGGAAGGAGCTATGGAAGGAGCAATGGAAGGAACTATGAAAGGAGCTATGGAAGGAGCTATGGAAGGAGCTATGCAACATTCAAATGTTAACTAAGTGTACAATGCTGATAAACTAAATTCAAGAATTTAAGAATTGTTTAAAACAATGGTAGCACAGACATTTAACACTGTTAGGGGAAATTACAGTAATTAACATGCTTGCTCTTCGGAAAATAATATATCCTTATCAAATCCTCACGAAATTAATGAATCAATAGAAGCATCTATAACTTTCTATGGGACACACTATAGTAATTAGATATAAATGCTAAGATAGTGGGTTCCTAAGATGGTGGGTTCCTAAGATGGTGGGTTCCTAAGATGGTGGGTTCCTAAGATGGTGGGTTCCTAAGATGGTGGGTTCCTAAGATGGTGGCCTCCTAAGATGGTGGCTTCCTAAGATGGTGGCTTCCTAAGATGGTGGCTTCCTAAGATGGTGGCTTCCTAAGTGCTATCAAAGCAAACTACGTCTAGATGACAAAAACAAAGTTTCATGGAAATGGTTTTATGTGAATATTCTTGATAAATGTGACAGGGAACTATTGTTTGTATGTAATATGCCATTAGAAGATATAAATTATAATAAAATTAGAGGAACGAGTTCTTAAACGACATTTTAACAGCGTGATTTAAAATAAATACTTACTTTAGCAAAGAGCAATGCATAAACATATCATATTGATTAACTCACAAATAACAATTGAACGACACACTGTTTTATGGAAATACTGGTATGAAAAAGGCACACAATCTGTAGATCAACGTTTTTTGATTTGAGATCCAAAAGGTATTATTCATTCAATGAGGTAAAATTAATATGTAGTAATATATAGTAATATATACACTATTCACGATAACATATACACTATCAACGATAAAATATACACTATCCACGATAAAATATACACTATCCACGATACAATATACACTATTCACGATGATATATACACTATTCACGATGAAATACACACTATCCACGATACAATATACACTATCCACGATAAATTATACACTATCCACGATGATATATACACTATTCACGATGAAATACAAACTATATCCACAACTAAGTACACTGTGTCCACGATAAAGGACACTCTAAATGATAAATTAAACCATATCCACGATCAAATACACTCTACGTGATAAATTACACTATATCCACTATAAAATACACTCTAAATGATAAATTACACTATATCCACGATAAAGTCTAAATGATAAATTACACTATATCCACGATAAAGTACACTCTACGTGATACATTACACTATATCATCCATAATGTACACTCTAAATGAATAATTACACTATATCCACGATAAAATACACTCTAAATGATAAATTACTATATATCCACTATAAAATACACTCTAAATGATAAATTACACTATATCCACGATAAAGTACACTCTAAATGATAAATTACACTATATCATCCATAATGTACACTCTAAATGAATAACTACACTATATCCACGATAAAGTACATTCTAAATGGTAAATTACACAATATCCACGATAAAATACACTCTACGTGATAAATTACACTATATCCACGATAAAGTACACTCTAAATGATAAATTACACAATATTCACGATACAATACACTCTAAATGAATAATTACACTATATCCACGATAAAGTAAGTCTAAATGATAAATTACACTATATCCACGATAAAGTAAGTCTAAATGATAAATTACACTATATCCACGATAAAGTAAGTCTAAATGATAAATTACACTATATCCACGATAAAGTACACTCTACGTGATACATTACACTATATCCACCATAAAGGACACTCTAAATGATAAATTACACTATATCCACCATAAATTACACTCTAAATGAATAATTACACTATATCCACGATAAAGTACACTCTAAATGAATAATCACACTATATCCACGACAAAGTACACTCTAAATTATAAATGACACAGTATTCACGATACAATACACTCTAAATGAATAACTACACTATATCCACGATAAAGTACACTCTAAATGAATAAATACACCATATTCACGATAAAGTACAATCTGAATGATAAATTACACTATATCATCCATAATGTACACTCTAAATGAATAATTACACTATATCCACGATAAAGTACACTCCGAATGATAAATTACACTATATCATCCATAATGTACACTCTAAATGAATAATTACACTATATCCACGATAAAGTACACTATACGTGATACATTGCACAATATCCACGATAAAGTACACTCTAAATGATAAATTACACTATATCTACGACAAAGTACACTCTAAATTATAAATGACACAGTATTCACGATACAATACACTCTAAATAAATAACTACACTATATCCACGATAAAGTACACTCTAAATGAATAAATACACTATATCCACGATAAAGTACACTCTAAATGATAAAGTACACCATATTCACGATAAAGTACACTCTGAATGATAAATTACACCATATCCACGATAAAATACACTCGGAATGATAAATTACACTATATCATCCATAATGTACACTCTAAATGAATAATTACACTATATCCACGATAAAATACATTCTAAATGATAAATTACACAATATCCCCGATAGAATACACTCTACGTGAATAATTACACTATATCCACGATAAAGTACACTCTAAATGATAAATTACACTATATCATCCATAATGTACACTCTAAATGAATAATTACACTATATCCACCATAAAGTACACTCTACGTGATACATTACACAATATCCACGATAAAGTACACTCTAAATGATAAATTACACTATATCCACGATAAAGTACACTCTAAATGATAAATTACACTATAACATCTATAATGTACACTCTAATTGAATAATTACACTATATCCACGATAAGATACACTCTAAATGATAAATTACACTACATCCACTATAAAATACACTCTAAATGATAAATTACACTATATCCACGATAAAGTACACTCTAAATGAATAATTACACTATATCCACGACAAAGTACACTCTAAATTATAAATTACACAGTATTCACGATACAGTACACTCTAAATGAATAATTACACTATATCCACGATAAAATACACTCTAAATGATAAATTACACTACATCCACTATAAAATACACTCTAAATGATAAATTACACTATATCCACGATAAAGTACACTCTAAATGAATAATTACACTATATCCACGATAAAGTACATTCTAAATGATAAATTACACTATATCCACGATAAAGTACACTCTAAATGAATAATTACACTATATCCACGATAAAGTACACTCTAAATGATAAATTACACTATATCCACGATAAAGTACACTCTGAATGATACATTACACAATATCCACGATAAAGTACACTCTAAATGATAAATTACACTATATCCACGATAAAGTACACTCTGAATGATAAATTACACTATATCCACGATAAAGTACACTCTAAATGAATAATTACACTATATCCACGACAAAGTACACTCTAAATTATAAATTACACAGTATTCACGATACAGTACACTCTAAATGAATAATTACACTATATCCACGATAAAATACACTCTAAATGATAAATTACACTACATCCACTATAAAATACACTCTAAATGATAAATTACACTATATCCACGATAAAGTACACTCTAAATGAATAATTACACTATATCCACGATAAAGTACATTCTAAATGATAAATTACACTATATCCACGATAAAGTACACTCTAAATGAATAATTACACTATATCCACGATAAAGTACACTCTAAATGATAAATTACACTATATCCACAATAAAGTACACTCTGAATGATACATTACACAATATCCACGATAAAGTACACTCTAAATGAATATTTACACTATATCCACGATAAAGTACATTCTAAATGAATATTTACACTATATTCACGATAAAGTACACTCTGAATGATAAATTACACAATATATCCACGATAAAGTACACTCGAAGTGATACATTACACAATATCCACGATAAAGTACACTCGAAGTGATACATTACACTATATCATCCATAATGTACACTCTAAATGAAAAATTACACTATATTCCCGAAAAAGTACACTATAATTTACACTATATCCACGATAAATAACACACTATCAAAGAATAAAAATACACTATTAACGATTAATTACATACTCCCACAGTGTGAAAGTGACGTTCTACAGATATATATATTTATCCTAGGTTTACAGTAATTCGGGTAATGGTGTGTAATCAAGTGTTGTGTTTATATGCACGATTATTTCGTGCATTTTCGGTTAGTATAAATAGTGGAATGTAGATAGTTATCTCCATTCGAAGTCGTTTGCATTACACGATACACGTCAGTTTTTATGTCAGGATTTATGGCTTCTAATGATATTTTAGGCGACCATATGCCACGTGGCGAATCCTTAAATTAATAAAGCAGTTCTAATTCAACGCCGACATTCTTGACGATTTGGATACAGTTTCGGATCGTATCAGGTCACACCGGGCGCCATGCCCCCAAACAGAACAGGGAATCAACACGCTTGTTCGGTTCTGTTCCCAGGTTCACACGAAGTCGGCCATCCGTATCGGAGGGTAGTTCAGACAATCACTTCAACAGGGTTGTTTCAAACACAGAGGTTGGCGAAAAATGAACATATCAAAGATGAGTATAATTTTAGTGAATTGTATTGTTCAAACAATTTCGAAGAAGACATTATGTTTTTACACGAACGTTATTTGAGTATCAAAGTCACTGTGTGCAAAACCAGTTCATTATTTGTTTTAAAGGCAGAATAAGAGAACATTTCGATTTTTGAAAAGATACAATTAAACCCCCCTCTTTTATTTTAGAGATTATCAAAACGGATATAGTGTTCCCTGTTTTAGATGTTCCGAGCAGTTATTTGTTCAAATCTGCAGTTTCTAATTCCGTTTTTGCAGTTGAGGCAGTGGAAGATCGTTAAACTATTATTCAAGGCCAAAGCTGAGATATTTTACTAAATGTTTCCGAGTTCGATGGGTGCATTGAATAATTGATGTTTTGGAAAAAGCAGTTTCTTCTAGTACAGTTAAACAATTGTTTTCAAAACATACACATTCAGTGACTATTTATTCAGACGTTAGTAATGTAGTTTGCGCATCATACATTGAGTCGAGAACAAACTGATTTGCCATACAAAATTAGTCATCGGTTGAACGGACAGTTTTACTTGGCGGGAACTGTACGCACTTTTATTTGCTTTGAGGAGTTTTTTGTTTCATAAAAGGTCAGAACGTTCATTGGTACACGGACAACCAAAATTGTGTCAGAATTGTAGACGCTGTAAGTATGAAACCCAGCTTGCATTGTATAGCAGTAAAAGTGGATATTTTTGAGTTTTCAGCCAGACAGGACTTTTCTCAAAAGTACATGAACAAAGTGTTTTTGGTTCTAGTAAAATTTAATAGTAAAGTCTTGGCTATTAGATTAGATTGCGAAAAATCTCGGATTGATTTAATTTGTGTGTTTTGCGTTTATTTATCGTCGCTACCGGTTGCCCATATGAGCGACGCCTCCTGAATAGATTAGTCATTTTAGATTTTGGAGGATGGTGCGGTGGTACAGACGGGTAACCATTCCGGAGTCTACTCTGGTTCATTCGTCCGCGCGGTGTGGGGCACCGACGCGGGACTTCGGTTTGGCGTCCCATCTCGGGCACTGTTGGTTTTATTGGGGTCGGACGGGGGATCGGGCCTGCGATCCCTGGATTGCCAGTCCGGCGTGTTGACCATTGGACTACAGATCCATATGTGGATTGCTTTAATGTGTGTGTGTGTTTTACGTTTAGTTATCGTCGCTACCGGTTGCCCATGTGGGCGGCGCCTCCTGAATAGATTAGTTATTTCACAGGGACCCATTCCGGGGTCTCTTCTGGTTCTTTTACGTGCGTGGTGTGAGGCGCCGACGCGAGACCTCTGTTTGATGTCCCATCTGGGAGACTGTTGGTTTTGGTGGGGTCGGACGGGGGATCGAGCCTGCGATCCCTGGATTGCCAGTCCGGCTTGTTGCCACTGGACTACATATCCGTCTTGCTTAAATGTAGCACGTTTTATTAGTATACGTAATCCGTTTAAGTTGTCC
Source organism: Archivesica marissinica (assembly GCA_014843695.1). Lineage (NCBI taxonomy): Eukaryota > Metazoa > Mollusca > Bivalvia > Venerida > Vesicomyidae > Archivesica > Archivesica marissinica. The sequence goes on from CM026399.1 coordinate 54,325,138, forward strand.
CGCCCACTTATTCATATCGATTTTTTGAGTGGTCATTGGGATGTGTTTTTAATCAGGTGTGTGCATTTATCTACTTAGCGCATGAGATGTAATCCGTTTAAGTGTGTGTTTTACGTTTATTTATCGTCGCTACCGGTTGCCCATATGAGCGACGCCTCCTGAAGATATTAGTCATTTTAGATTTTTGGAGGATAGTGCATGATACAGACAGAGACCCATTCCAGAATCTCCTCTGGTTCTTTTACGTGCACGGTGTAAAGCACCGACACGAGACCTCGGTTTAACGTCCCATCTGAAAGACTGTTAATTTTATTAGGGTCAGACGGGGGATCGAACCTGCGATCCCTGGATTACCAGTCCAACGTGTTACCACTGGACTACAGATCCGTCTGTCCGTTTAAGTTGTCCGCCCACTTATTTATATCGAATTTGTTCGCACATCTATCTATTTTGCCCATGCGCAGATATATTCACTGCGCAACAATATTAATCTTATTCATCACGTTTATGTCGCATTTTTCCAAATTGCATAAGTAGGCGTGTTTGTCCGCCCCGACAGATTACAATTTAATTTTTACGATTCAATATATTTCTTGATAATAATCGGGATCTAAAACTCTATGACTTTTCCTCCTAAGCAATTGGGGTCGACGGTGATCGCCAGATCGCCAGTATTTTTTGATTATTTTAATTTACAGGGATATATGAGGGTTATTATCCATTGATATATATATACATGCTACAGCCGATGTTTTCATTTGACAACATCAAACATTACATTATGTAGATGTCAACGTAATTTTGAGATGTGAAAGTTGTTTATTGAATAAATGTTAGTTCTACACTGTATTGTAGATAGTTGGTTTGGGGGCTGTGAAAGCTCAAGGCAGATAGTCTATTGGAAGCTGTGAAGGCAGATAGTATATTGATGCTGCAAAGGCAGATAGTCTAATTGATGCTGTGAATGCAGATAGTCTAATTGATGCTGTGAAGGCAGATAGTCTAATTGATGCTGTGAATGCAGATAGTCTAATTGATGATGTGAAGGCAGATAAGCTATTGGATGATGTGAAGGAAGATAGGATATTGGATGCTGTGAAGGCAGATAGTCTAATTGATGCTGTGAAGGCAGATATGCTATTTGATGCTGTGAAGGCAGATAGTCTTAGCGATGATGCCAAGGCAGATAGTCTAATTGATGCTGTGAAGGCAGATAGTCTAATTGATGCTGTGAAGGCAGATAGGCTATTGGATGCTGTGAAGGCAGATACTCTTATTGATGATGCCAAGGCAGATACTCTTATTGATGATGCCAAGGCAGATAGTCTAATTGATGCTGTGAAGGCAGATAGACTATTGGATGCTGTGAAGGCAGTTAGTATATTGGATACTGTTACGGCAGATAAGTGGATGCTGTGAAGGCAGGTAGTTTTAATTGATGCCGTGAAGGCAGATAGTATATTGGATGCTGTGAAGGCAAGTAGTATATTGGATGCTTGAAAGCAGATAGTATATTTGATGCTGTGAAGGCAGGTAGTATATTGGATGCTGTGAAGGCAGGTAGTATATTGGATGCTGTGAAGGCAGGTAGTATATTGGATGCTGTGAAGGCAGGTAGTATATTGGATGCTGTGAAGGCAGGTAGTATATTGGATGCTGTGAAGGCAGGTAGTATATTGGAAGCTGTGAAGGCAGGTAGTATATTGGATGCTGTGAAGGCAGATAATCTATTGACAAAACATGTGGATCTTACATGGATTGGTTTACAATGTTTACGTTTTTAGGAAGGATATCCGACTTGATTATTGGATTGTTAAAAATTCGTAATGTATGCAGAATTATGGTAATTCTATTAGGCGTTTTCATATGTACGACTTGATTGACGCGAGTATCATTTAATATTATAGTTGGATATGCTTATTTTTATATATTTAGGTATCGACTGATAAACTTATGAATAATATCGCTATTTTCATAGCAAAATGTAAAACCGACATATATAGGGACGACAATTGGTGTTTGATAACAAAAACTAACGGTGTTGCCTGCCCTGTTGCAATGTTTCAGAAATATCTAACATGTGCTATTATTGTTGACGGGTCCAACGAATTTATTTTTCGTCAATTTTCGTATTTCAAGACTACGAAATGTGCCAAACTGAGAGGATCCTCCTCTATCTTATTCTAGGTCTAGAATGATTATTCTCAGCATGTTTTAATCTATCGGTTTACAAAAACTATTTTGTTGGCGCAGCGAGAGAGCCAAGGATGGCTATGTGAAAGACGATTTACTTGTTACCAAATGTATTGGTATCTAATGATGACCTTTACGTTGATATTATTGTCATGAATGTTCGTAAAATGTTATAGAATCATGTCAATTACATATTAATTTAAAACCAGAATACCCGTTCTTTGTGATTGTTCGAAATGATTAACATGGTAATGCAAATGACCCATCCTAAATCTTGTTTGTGATTCTTTCCCCCCTAGAATTACTTGATTATGGGATAAATGATTTATTTACGTTTGAGCGGAGCGAATTAGGGAATAAATATATTTATCCTAGGTTTACAGTAACTCGGGTAATGGTGTGTAATCAAGTGTTGTGTTTATATGCACGATTATTTCGTGCATTTTCGGTTACTATAAATAGTGGAATGTAGATAGTTATCTCCATTCGAAGTCGTTTGCAACACGATACACGTCAGTTTATTGGCCCCCGCCCTGAATTGAATACGCCAGACTCGAAAGATTAAGGTCTGTTTTTGATGAAACTATTTTCCGTTTGCAATGGCAGCAAGTGGAGGGTATTGATCGTTGCAGATCTTGGGGTACCTGGTAATTCTATTAAAATCGGAATTTATTTATCGACAGGTTCGACGCCCTTTACCAGGACTATCCAAGCGTTTATATCCAGTGATTGATTACAAAGAGACGAATCGTCAGAGGAATGGCATCTACATAAATGGCGGATTAGGAAATTAATTTCGGACTTTAGCTTTATGTTTTTACTTTGTCACCTAGCTACTCTCAATTACAATGTATGTGATTTAAGTTCTAAGACTGTTAGTTCAGACAGGTTATATTAGGTTTAATTTACGTGGCGGTACCGATTACCAAAATGATATAATAGATGTTAACAGTTTTTAGCCTCTTAATTTATGATACCATTTATTGTTATACTGCTCGTTGGGAAAGTCACGGGGCAGCAAAGAAGGCCTTTTCACACTGGATAGTTGCATGGTTTCTTTCTACCTCCCCCTCCTCCACAAAAAGAAATAATAGAAACAGATGAGGAGATTATATTATATATAATATAATTAGGGGAGTGGGTTGGGGCAGCCGGCACTACAGTTTCGTATTTACGTGGCTGTCTTATATCGAGATGTATACTTTTTACACAGAGTAAGGTGTACTTTACATCACACACTGATTTATTTATGTTGTGAGGTTTATAAGCATCAATATTCGCACAGAGTTATTTTTATGGTCGCAGGTTTAAAATTGAAGAGAATGCTTATACATGTATATATTAATAAATGATTAACATGGTAATGCAAATGACCCATCCTATATATTGTTTGTGATTCTTTTCCCCTAGAATTATTTGATTATGGGATAAATGATTTATTTACGTTTGAGCGGAGCGAATTAGGGAATAAATACAATGTAGATACAAGATGAAGTGTTTCAATCCCGAAAGTCACAGACAGAATATTCACATAACATAAACATGACTCAGATTAAACAGCCTGTCAAATCAGATGACACGTCTTACTATATCTAAAAATATACCTACACAGGTAATAAACAATATTAATGAAGATAGCTCACCTAAGATAAATGTTCAAACCCCTCAACGTGGTAGAAGTGCGGCTAAATCCAGACACACTAATTCAGATAAAAATCACACTGGACAACCCACAAATAAATTCACAAAAGCATGTTGTTCGCCGAATTCATCCATCAACTGTTGCTCGCAAACATTGCAATAGATCGGTATCTATAAATAACTTATGGAAATACCCATGTTGTACTTCCAAATCAGTCACACAGGAGAGTACTGTGGGTGGGTGCAGCGAGGCGTCCTCTACAAATGTTACAAGTTCGGTAACTGAGGAGAAAGGTGAAATACATATTTCGTATATTCTGCACACACTACTTTTATTTGTAATTAATATAAGTAATTTCTAACAATAGCTATTTCTGAAAAAAGAAAATGTTTTCGCAAAAGAAAGAACACTTGCGACAATTTCTCGGAAAAGACCTACATACCATGATACTCATAATAATCACAGCTTTTTTACAAAATGGTATGAGCTCTTGCCTTTTCATACATACCGACCAGAGATAACAAGGGTTGTTTAAGCTAAAGTGACCACTTAACACTTGAATTTCACTTAATGAGCACAGGCGGTTTAGTCTTTGACCATTTTTAACAACAGTGACGTTTTGGTACACTATTCTCTTCCAAGTTAGCTTTACGGGAAATGATCCAGTTTCAATATAGGTTTGAAGGAAACCATCTAAACCGTATCTACGTAACGCTCGGTAGATGTCTGCAATGAATCCGGAATATTGTGATTCTCCGTTCATATACCGAACCAGTCTGTTTGTGAACACTTGTTTTGCCAAATAACGACTCGGTAATCTGCACAGTTGACCAAAGAACTGCAATTTGCGTGTATCAATAATTCCTTCAATGCTGTCTAAATTAAATGCACACAATGAAAAATCAGTACTTGTTGACACATTTAAATTTTGTGCGAATTTTATGACAAACCGATGGGCCATTTCCAGCATTGACATATCTGACCTTGCGATAACAGACCATAACTCACACCCATATAGTGCCTTTGGCAACACTACTGATGAGTACATAATTCGCGTTGAGATTGGATTTAAAGAGTTAGGATGTAGTCCACTGTTAAGGATGCTCAGAAATGTTCCCCGTAACTTATTACATGCTTCATGTATCATCTTGCCGGTGGAAATGTGTTTGTCACAAAATATGCCTAAATGTGTGTAGTCCTGTGCCTCTGCAGTTACTTGGTTACCCAGTTTCCAGTTTCTAACTGATCGACTTGCCTCCGACTCGTTGAAGACAATAACAGCACATTTATCACAGTTATATTCATATCTCCATCTGCACGAATAGTTGAAACAAATTTCTAGCATACGATCAAGACCGTTTTTTGATAGTGACGCTATAATCATATCGTCAGCTACAGTTGGCGATGATAGATTATAGTTGTAGATGCAATAACCGAAACCACTGGATTCTATCTCTTGGATAAGTCCATTTATAAAAACTAGGTAGAGGAGAGGTGAGCTTTTCCCACCCTGACGCGTGTCTTGAAGAATGCTGAACCACTCTGACTTTAATCCTTGATTGAGCACACAACTTGTTACATCGTCATAAAGACTAACGAAAGCCGAAAAACACGTATCATTTAAATATGGTCTTAGTTTAAGGAGAAGACCAGATGTCCACACCCTGTCAAACGCTTGGAGACAGTCTAAAAAACATACATAGAACCGTGCTCCTTGGCATGTAGTACACTTTCTCTAACCACACACGATGACATTAAGCAGCCAAGGTTTTCCTGAAATCCGCCTTGTTGAGGGCTAAGCTCACATAATAAGTCTTCTTTACACCTGTTCAATAGTACCATTTCATAAATTTTAAGAACAACCGATGTTAGTGATATAGCTATGTATGAGTTGGGATTGTCTTTACGTTTCTTAGGTTTGGGTATTGTTATGATTATGCCACGTTTCATTTTCGTCGGCATGTACCCTGGGAGACAATACATTACTGGCAGAAATCAAGTGTTCGTAACTAATACAATCTTCACCACTCGCTTTTCCATGGGGACAGTACTTAATTAATGTTTCTACTTCGATAGGAGTTACACACGCTGTAGGATCTGGGGTTGACTCGTTCACTGCAGATATTACACTACCATTTACACTGTTTTTCCACGAGTCATCAAAACTATCGGAATTAGACGGTGAATACAGGTCCTTGAAATACATGCCCCATTGTTGGGTTAGTTGTTCGCGGTCCCTATATAAGGTACCGTTAAAATTTATACCAGCTGCACAACTGGTTTTAGTCTGTTTTCTACGTGATTCCAAAACTGATTTGAATCCAATTCTGCAGTTCTATCTATTTCATAATTCATATCTAGTAGAAACTTGTTAACAAAGTATCTGTGTTGACGTCGGAATGTAGATTTCGCCTGTTTATAATAGCGATAGTGTTCATCCGTTTCAGAACGCGGTCTCCCTGCTCTACACCACTTCTCACGCTTCTGCTTCATATCACTGTGAATGATAGATAAGTCTTCATTCCAATATGGCTTTAAAAATTTCACATGTTTCAATTTAGGGAGATTGTCCTTCGCACATGCGTTTATAGTGTTTACAATAGTATCGTACGCAGAATCTAAATCGTTTCGTGATAGCTCTAGACTTTGGTCACTTAACATGTTTAACTCAACACAGCTGTTTAAACTTGACTGGTAGGACGTTATGTTTTGATCACTTACTCTTTTCCAGTTCACTTTGTTTGGTACATGTTCCCTATATGCATAGTCCATAGACAACCCTTCATCAATTGGTACGTGTATACATGATAAAACTGGTCGATGTCTGGACACATTTAAACAAGAATCGTCAACAATCTCTGAACTTATTACATATTGTGATAACTCTATTGGCATACACATATAATCTATTAAAGAACTGTATTTGCCATCGTATGTCACAAACGTGTATGGTGCACCAGTACAATAAGCCATGGTGTTACTTGCAAAATAGTTTGTATCAGATAAAAACTTACAAAAAAGTTTATCTCTATCTACAGTGCTACACAAGTCATATGTTGAGTTAAAATCGCCCATAAATATAGTGAAACCTTGCTCTGAATAGATATTGTAAATATCATACAATGTGTCTATATATTCTTTATAAAATGCTATACTATGGTTTACGCAAGGTAAGTATACTTGAAAAACAAACATATATTGACATGGAGCATACTGTAACTGTATACCAACTATTCGATCATCATCTAAATGCAAAGGTGTAACATAATTAGCGATACATTTATGCCACAAGATCGCTACACCACCTTTACCAATAGTTTTTCTATAAGTCAGATTAAAATCATTATTACAGCTTATAACACTTCTATAGTCACTTGATAACAGATTAATAAAGTGTTTATTTTCTTCTTTAAGCCAATGTTCTGAGACCCGGCAATTGCAATTTGTTTATTACATAACATGTCACATAAATAAGATGCACTACTCATTAAACCAGTAACGTTCCAAGTCATGAAGTTGTAAGACATTTTAAATAGTATCAGTGCACTTCTAAAATAAATAACACAATTCTAGTCTACTTGGTGTGATAATGGTCCCCATCTGTTGTACCATTCTTGACCAGGCCCGTGGGTTCTCGACCAGTACGTCGTGCGATGGCCTTCCACCGTATAATCCTCGTCTGTTCTCGTTTCGTCTGGAACGTGCATCACGTGATATCCACGGTTTTATGATAATGCCGTCACGTGGCCAAAACTCACTTGCCAACACTAAGTTGGCGTTCTCGTCCTAGGATACAACGACCCTCCCAGTTGCGACAGGGGTATTTACGAATTGTCGAAACTTGTGGACCCTTTTTAGTAATATATGTTGTCAATCTGTCTATGTTAACATTATCTCTAAAACCCCCTATAAAAAAAGTTTCATTCTACGTCTATGATATTCTCGGAAATATGAATCATTATCGGAGTCGTATCCTCTATGCGACCCCTCCACGTCGTTACTATCCGATTGTTCTGAATCATCCGATATAACGATTGGTTCATATGCCGACTGCAACACGTGATTATCGACACGTGTTTGTGTGTCACATGTGGGAATGTCTACGTACACATGCTCCGCGTGTCGATCTGCACGTGTTTCAGGGACCTGTTCCGTTGATGTGGCTGAAGTGCTATTGCAAGGCACCCCACGCAGAAAGTTTGAAAGTTCATCTATCGTCCCTCCGATATTGGTTTCACATGTCTTCGATGGCAAACGTAAATTGCCGAATGAATCCGATTGTTCATTGTGGACGTCCAAATTTGGACGAGCCTGCGTATGAGGCTGTAACCAATCATTCGGGAAATTCAGATACTGTGGTTGTACTCGAGTGCTTTGTCGTGGTGGTGGCGCGACCACAACCGTACTCTGCTGTGGAGCAATCTGAACTACATGTATATTTTCACTGTCTATGAAACTTTCAAGATCTGAGACTCGCTTTGCAATGCATTTTAGATTAAATCCAAGAGCCCCATTACAAGTTACTATTTCATGTGTCGAGCATTTCACAGAACTAATGCTATCGCCGATTACGCCTTTCATTTCATTTATTTGAGATTTAATAAATTTCACTGACTCCGACATTAATTTATTCTCATTGGATCGCAGTTTCTCATTGACGTGAAATGACTGTTTAAGCATAAGCATATCGGCCTGCAATGACGCCACTTGATCTCTTAACAGTTTTACTTCACTCTGGAACTGACAATTTGTGTTACTGTTTCTTTTGATAATGGGATTTGTAAGCGGGGTCATATCTTGTACCGGGGGAACCACATTAACCGACATCGACGTTAATGACATGCAGGGTATTTGTGAAAGAATCAATATACTTGAAAACCCATTTTACAACTGTGAACCGAGCTTTTACTGTCGGTTACAGTACAGATTTCAACAATACACACCAATACCGTGTATTTCAATAACTATGGTACTGTAATTCAAAATAATTATTGACCTTGGTATACTTAATCAAGTACAACATTACAAGTATAGCATTGATTCTGATAATATATATTATAGTATATAGATCATTAGATGTTTAGTTTGCATAAATACACAACTAATATAAACAATGGCGAACTGGTACAAGTTAAAGCGACACTACATCGGTGAAAACGCAAATGTCTGCAGAATGTAATTTGCTATTATATGGTATAATGTTTTCCAAATAGTTCAACAAATAAACATACGTCGTATACGCGATTTGTTGACATTACAAAATGATGTAAATATGGTCGACATTCATGCATAATACAAAGCATTTATCCTGAATAACACGAGGTATGGTACATATTTACTGTGATATCTCACATGTGTGCCTATGCATATTTATTGGTAGACTAATCTTAGTTAAATTATCTCTAAACGAAAGTATCGCGTGTTTAGTATTGACTTCAATGACAACAAACGTCAATTCAGGAGCGTGGATGACCGTTATATGAAATCCTACTTTCACTTTTGAAGTTTGTAGAACACTGTTTATTGATTCAATGTTAGTGTTCGAATGTATTGAGCAGAATGTGTTGTAGCAATGTATTTATACGTGCAAAATGCATTTTATTTGCTTTTTGCGATGTAATGTTGCTTTAAACACCAAGCTGTACATATATACTAATGATTTACACAACTTAATTGACCTCAGATTATGTACTTCACTAAAACAAAAAGACAAAATCTTGGTTACTGATGCAAACAAATAAATGTTCTCACGAACCTAATGATTCTGATTGAAACAAAAGAGTATCATTAATTATCAGACTTATGTAGTGGAGATCGAAATAATAAGTACTGGTCGGTAAAGCTAAGGAACAGCCCGAATGACTAATCGAGTCGGGTTGATCTTCATCATATATCGGATGATTGACAATGATCACTTTTGCTGCTTTCGTCGAGCTATTGACATCGTGAACATTAATGATGAGTATTTTTACACTAACAAGACATAAGTATCCATCTGGTTATATACACGTTAATGGTGGCAGCGTGTGATAGAAATAGGATCTGGTTATATACACGTTAATGGTGGCAGCGTGTGATAGAAATAGGATCTGGTTATATACACGTTAATGGTGGCAGCGTGTGATAGCAATAGGATCCATCTGGTTATATACACGTTAATGGTGGCAGCGTATGATATAAATAGGATCTGGTTATATACACGTTAATGGTGGCAGCGTGTGATAGAAATAGGATCCATCTGGTTATATACACGTTAATGGTGGCAGCGTGTGATAGAAATAGGATCTGGCTATATACAAGTTAATGGTGGCAGCGTGTGATAGAAATAGGATCCATCTGGTTATATACACGTTAATGGTGGCAGCGTGTGATAGAAATATGATCTGGTTATATACACGTTAATGGTGGCAGCGTGTGATAGAAATAGGATCCATCTGGTTATATACACGTTAATGGTGGCAGCGTGTGATAGAAATAGGATCTGGTTATATACACGTTAATGGTGGCAGCGTGTGATAGAAATAGGATCTGGTTATATACACGTTAATGGTGGCAGCGTGTGATAGAAATAGGATCTGGTTATATACACGTTAATGGTGGCAGCGTGTGATAGAAATATGATCCATCTGGTTATATACACGTTAATGGTGGCAGCGTGTGATAGAAATAGGATCTGGTTATATACACGTTAATGGTGGCAGCGTGTGATAGAAATAGGATCTGGTTATATACACGTTAATGGTGGCAGCGTGTGATAGCAATAGGATCCATCTGGTTATATACACGTTAATGGTGGCAGCGTATGATATAAATAGGATCTGGTTATATACACGTTAATGGTGGCAGCGTGTGATAGAAATAGGATCCATCTGGTTATATACACGTTAATGGTGGCAGCGTGTGATAGAAATAGGATCTGGCTATATACAAGTTAATGGTGGCAGCGTGTGATAGAAATAGGATCCATCTGGTTATATACACGTTAATGGTGGCAGCGTGTGATAGAAATATGATCTGGTTATATACACGTTAATGGTGGCAGCGTGTGATAGAAATAGGATCCATCTGGTTATATACACGTTAATGGTGGCAGCGTGTGATAGAAATAGGATCTGGTTATATACACGTTAATGGTGGCAGCGTGTGATAGAAATAGGATCCATCTGGTTATATACACGTTAATGGTGGCAGCGTGTGATAGAAATAGGATCTGGTTATATACACGTTAATGGTGGCAGCGTGTGATAGAAATAGGATCTGGTTATATACACGTTAATGGTGGCAGCGTGTGATAGAAATAGGATCTGGTTATATACACGTTAATGGTGGCAGCGTGTGATAGAAATAGGATCCATCTGGTTATATACACGTTAATGGTGGCAGCGTATGATATAAATAGGATCTGGTTATATACACGTTAATGGTGGCAGCGTGTGATAGAAATAGGATCCATCTGGTTATATACACGTTAATGGTGGCAGCGTGTGATAGAAATAGGATCTGGCTATATACAAGTTAATGGTGGCAGCGTGTGATAGAAATAGGATCCATCTGGTTATATACACGTTAATGGTGGCAGCGTGTGATAGAAATATGATCTGGTTATATACACGTTAATGGTGGCAGCGTGTGATAGAAATAGGATCCATCTGGTTATATACACGTTAATGGTGGCAGCGTGTGATAGAAATAGGATCTGGTTATATACACGTTAATGGTGGCAGCGTGTGATAGAAATAGGATCCATCTGGTTATATACACGTTAATGGTGGCAGCGTGTGATAGAAATAGGATCTGGTTATATACACGTTAATGGTGGCAGCGTGTGATAGAAATAGGATCCATCTGGTTATATACACGTTAATGGTGGCAGCGTGTGATAGAAATAGGATCTGGTTATATACACGTTAATGGTGGCAGCGTGTGATAGAAATAGGATCTGGTTATATACACGTTAATGGTGGCAGCGTGTGATAGCAATAGGATCCATCTGGTTATATACACGTTAATGGTGGCAGCGTATGATAGAAATAGGATCTGGTTATATACACGTTAATGGTGGCAGCGTGTGATAGAAATAGGATCCATCTGGTTATATACACGTTAATGGTGGCAGCGTGTGATAGAAATAGGATCTGGTTATATACACGTTAATGGTGGCAGCGTGTGATAGAAATAGGATCCATCTGGTTATATACACGTTAATGGTGGCAGCGTGTGATAGAAATAGGATCTGGTTATATACACGTTAATGGTGGCAGCGTGTGATAGAAATAGGATCTGGTTATATACACGTTAATGGTGGCAGCGTGTGATAGAAATATGATCTGGTTATATACACGTTAATGGTGGCAGCGTGTGATAGAAATATGATCCATCTGGTTATATACACGTTAATGGTGGCAGCGTGTGATAGAAATAGGATCTGGTTATATACACGTTAATGGTGGCAGCGTGTGATAGAAATAGGATCTGGTTACATACACGTTAATGGTGGCAGCGTGTGATAGAAATAGGATCCATCTGGTTATATACACGTTAATGGTGGCAGCGTGTAATAGAAATAGGATCTGGTTATATACACGTTAATGGTGGCAGCGTGTGATAGAAATATGATCCATCTGGTTATATACACGTTAATGGTGGCAGCGTGTGATAGAAATATGATCCATCTGGTTATATACACGTTAATGGTGGCAGCGTGTGATAGAAATAGGATCTGGTTATATACACGTTAATGGTGGCAGCGTGTGATAGAAATAGGATCCATCTGGTTATATACACGTTAATGGTGGCAGCGTGTGATAGAAATAGGATCTGGTTATATACACGTTAATGGTGGCAGCGTGTGATAGAAATAAGTTCTGGTTGTATACACGTTAATGGTGGCAGCGTGTTATAGAAATAGGATCCATCTGGTTATATACACGTTAATGGTGGCAGCGTGTGATAGAAATAGGATCTGGTTATATACACGTTAATGGTGGCAGCGTGTGATAGAAATAGGATCCATCTGGTTATATACACGTTAATGGTGGCAGCGTGTGATAGAAATAGGATCTGGTTATATACACGTTAATGGTGGCAGCGTGTGATAGAAATAGGATCCATCTGGTTATATACACGTTAATGGTGGCAGCGTGTGATAGAAATAGGATCTGGTTATATACACGTTAATGGTGGCAGCGTGTGATAGAAATAGGATCCATCTGGTTATATACACGTTAATGGTGGCAGCGTGTGATAGAAATAGGATCCATCTGGTTATATACACGTTAATGGTGGCAGCGTGTGATAGAAATAGGATCTGGTTATATACACGTTAATGGTGGCAGCGTGTGATAGAAATAGGATCTGGTTATATACACGTTAATGGTGGCAGCGTGTGATAGAAATATGATCCATCTGGTTATATACACGTTAATGGTGGCAGCGTGTGATAGAAATAGGATCTGGTTATATACACGTTAATGGTGGCAGCGTGTGATAGAAATAGGATCTGGTTATATACACGTTAATGGTGGCAGCGTGTGATAGAAATAGGATCTGGTTATATACACGTTAATGGTGGCAGCGTGTGATAGAAATAGGATCATCTGGTTATATACACGTTAATGGTGGCAGCGTGTGATAGAAATAGGATCTGGTTATATACACGTTAATGGTGGCAGCGTGTGATAGAAATAGGATCTGGTTATATACACGTTAATGGTGGCAGCGTGTGATAGAAATAGGATCCATCTGGTTATATACACGTTAATGGTGGCAGCGTGTGATAGAAATAGGATCTGGTTATATACACGTTAATGGTGGCAGCGTGTGATAGAAATAGGATCTGGTTATATACACGTTAATGGTGGCAGCGTGTGATAGAAATAGGATCTGGTTATATACACGTTAATGGTGGCAGCGTGTGATAGAAATATGATCCATCTGGTTATATACACGTTAATGGTGGCAGCGTGTGATAGAAATAGGATCTGGTTATATACACGTTAATGGTGGCAGCGTGTGATAGAAATAGGATCTGGTTACATACACGTTAATGGTGGCAGCGTGTGATAGAAATAGGATCCATCTGGTTATATACACGTTAATGGTGGCAGCGTGTAATAGAAATAGGATCTGGTTATATACACGTTAATGGTGGCAGCGTGTGATAGAAATATGATCCATCTGGTTATATACACGTTAATGGTGGCAGCGTGTGATAGAAATATGATCCATCTGGTTATATACACGTTAATGGTGGCAGCGTGTGATAGAAATAGGATCTGGTTATATACACGTTAATGGTGGCAGCGTGTGATAGAAATAGGATCCATCTGGTTATATACACGTTAATGGTGGCAGCGTGTGATAGAAATAGGATCTGGTTATATACACGTTAATGGTGGCAACGTGTGATAGAAATAAGTTCTGGTTGTATACACGTTAATGGTGGCAGCGTGTTATAGAAATAGGATCCATCTGGTTATATACACGTTAATGGTGGCAGCGTGTGATAGAAATAGGATCTGGTTATATACACGTTAATGGTGGCAGCGTGTGATAGAAATAGGATCCATCTGGTTATATACACGTTAATGGTGGCAGCGTGTGATAGAAATAGGATCTGGTTATATACACGTTCATGGTGGCAGCGTGTGATAGAAATAGGATCCATCTGGTTATATACACGTTAATGGTGGCAGCGTGTGATAGAAATAGGATCTGGTTATATACACGTTAATGGTGGCAGCGTGTGATAGAAATAGGATCCATCTGGTTATATACACGTTAATGGTGGCAGCGTATGATAGAAATAGGATCTGGTTATAAACACGTTAATGGTGGCAGCGTGTGATAGAAATAGGATCCATCTGGTTAGTTATATACACGTTAATGGTTGCAGCGTATGGTAGAAATAGGATCTGGTTATATACACGTTAATGGTGGCAGCGTGTGATAGAAATAGGATCCATCTGGTTATATACACGTTAATGGTGGCAGCGTGTGATAGAAATAAGATCTGGTTATATACACGTTAATGGTGGCAGTGTGTGATAGAAATAGGATCCATCTGGTTATATACACGTTAATGGTGGCAGCGTGTGATAGAAATAGGATCCATTTGGTTATATACACGTTAATGGTGGCAGCGTGTGATAGAAATAGGATCCATCTGGTTATATACACGTTAATGGTGGCAGCGTGTGATAGAAATAGGATCTGGTTATATACACGTTAATGGTGGCAGCGTGTGATAGAAATAGGATCTGGTTATATACACGTTAATGGTGGCAGCGTGTGATAGAAATAGGATCCATCTGGTTATATACACGTTAATGGTGGCAGCGTGTGATAGAAATAAGATCTGGTTATATACACGTTAATGGTGGCAGTGTGTGATAGAAATAGGATCCATCTGGTTATATACACGTTAATTGTGGCAGCGTGTGATAGAAATAGGATCCATCTGGTTATATACACGTTAATGGTGGCAGCGTGTGATAGAAATAGGATCCATCTGGATATATACACGTTAATGGTGGCAGCGTGTGATAGAAATAGGATATGGTTATATACACGTTAATGCTGGCAGCGTGTGATAGAAATAGGATCTGGTTATATACACGTTAATGGTGGCAGCGTGTGATAGAAATAGTATCTGGTTATATACACGTTAATGGTGGCAGCGTGTGATAGAAATATGATCCATCTGGTTATATACACGTTAATGGTGGCAGCGTGTGATATAAATAGGATCTGGTTATATACACGTTAATGGTGGCAGCGTGTGATAGAAATAGGATCTGGTTATATACACGTTAATGGTGGCAGCGTGTGATAGAAATAGGATCTGGTTATATACACGTTAATGGTGGCAGCGTGTGATAGAAATAGGATCCATCTGGTTATATACACGTTAATGGTGGCAGCGTGTGATAGAAATAGGATCTGGTTATATACACGTTAATGGTGGCAGCGTGTGATAGAAATAGGATCCATCTGGTTATATACACGTTAATGGTGGCAGCGTGTGATAGAAATAGGATCTGGTTATATACACGTTAATGGTGGCAGCGTGTGATAGAAATAGGATCCATCTGGTTATATACACGTTAATGGTGGCAGCGTGTGATAGAAATAGGATCTGGTTATATACACGTTAATGGTGGCAGCGTGTGATAGAAATAGGATCCATCTGGTTATATACACGTTAATGGTGGCAGCGTGTGATAGAAATAGGATCTGGTTATATACACGTTAATGGTGGCAGCGTGTGATAGAAATAGGATCCATCTGGTTATATACACGTTAATGGTGGCAGCGTGTGATAGAAATAGGATCTGGTTATATACACGTTAATGGTGGCAGCGTGTGATAGAAATAGGATCCATCTGGTTATATACACGTTAATGGTGGCAGCGTGTGATAGAAATAGGATCTGGTTATATACACGTTAATGGTGGCAGCGTGTGATAGAAATAGGATCTGGTTATATACACGTTAATGGTGGCAGCGTGTGATAGAAATAGGATCCATCGGTTATATACACGTTAATGGTGGCAGCGTGTGATAGAAATAGGATCTGGTTATATACACGTTAATGGTGGCAGCGTGTGATAGAAATAGGATCCATCTGGTTATATACACGTTAATGGTGGCAGCGTGTGATAGAAATAGGATCTGGTTATATACACGTTAATGGTGGCAGCGTGTGATAGAAATAGGACCATCTGGTTATATACACGTTAATGGTGGCAGCGTGTGATAGAAATAGGATCCATCTGGTTATATACACGTTAATGGTAGCAGCGTGTGATAGAAATAGGATCTGGTTACATACACGTTAATGGTGGCAGCGTGTGATAGAAATAGGATCCATCTGGTTATATACACGTTAATGGTGGCAGCGTGTGATAGAAATAGGATCTGGTTATATACACGTTAATGGTGGCAGCGTGTGATAGAAATAGGATCCATCTGGTTATATACACGTTAATGGTGGCAGCGTGTGATAGAAATAGGATCTGGTTATATACACGTTAATGGTGGCAGCGTGTGATAGACATAGGATCTGGTTATATACACGTTAATGGTGGCAGCGTGTGATAGAAATAGGATCTTTTTCCAAGCGTACACGTGTTTTGAAGTTTCAATTCACACATTAGTCGATATGTCTTTACGCTACCTAGCTCAGAAGTGTTTGGATATTTACTCCACTATTAGTTTACACTTTATTTCTTTTACAGTGATTGCAAAGCAAGTTTTAGCAACTTATATTAATCACTCTCGTTGGCGCGGATGAAAGCGTAAATGTGATAATTCGTGTTGGAGGAAACCGGAGTACCCACCTGTCCGATCTGGCGATCTAATCGGAAAGCCTATGCTCAATTAGTGTCCAATAGATATACCAACCAGCTTTGTTTCATTTTAGTAATACTATTTTATTAAGTAATTTGGTATTTTGGTCCTTAATTGTTTTGCTTTGGCAAAATAGGGCCATTTTTGGTTTTCCTGCCACTGGCAAACGTTTCACCATGTAAACTACAAAGCGTGACGGACGATGAAAACGGATGAAACCACTTCGTATATCATTTGCGTTTTACATTGTTCTATAAGCAAGTAAGTTTATTTTATTGTAAGCTTCCATTTGCCCCTTTTCCAGTGGATAAGAGACATCCTAGATGTTACTACTAATCATGCTGTACGACGAACCTATCCCAGTACCAGAACACCCAATGCGACAATGCATGTACTATCCAAGTATAGTCGGTTGATGACGCCGGTAGATGTCCCTACATACAATAATGAGGAGAGTGATGACATATACAAAATGCCGAGCTCGAATCATCCAGCAGACGTCCACCCACATACTCATGGCCGTATCATGATCTACTGGCCTACCTCTAACAACGGGAGGTGTTTATCTCAAAAGAAACAGCCAGAACAGATGTTATTTGTCAGATGGTACCACAGATGGTAGCATTTCTTTCTCGGGTCTGCCAAATGTACCTTGCCAAACCTTTAATGATGACAAAGTCGAAATGGCACAACAGCTAATGGCTCTCAAACAAGGCAGGGGTAAGGGATATACAAAGGATACAACAAACAAGACAGGGGTAAGGGATAGACGAAGTATACAACAAACAAGGCAGGGGTAAGGGATATACGAAGTATTCAACAAACAAGGCAGGGGTAAGGGATATACGAAGGATACAACAAACAAGGAAGGGGTAAGCGATATAAGAAGGATACAACAAACAAGGCAGGGGTAAGGGATATACGAAGGATACAACAAACAAGGCAGGGGTAAGCGATATAACAAGGATACAACAAACAAGGAAGGGGTAAGGGATATACAAAGGATACAACAAACAAGGCAGGGGTAAGGGATATACGAAGGATACAATAAACAAGGCAGGGGTAAGAGATAGACGAAGGATACAACAAACAAGGCAAGGGTAAGGGATATATATAGACAAACGATACAACAAACAAGGCAAGGGTAAGGGATATACGAAGGATACAACAAACAAGGCAGGGGTAAGCGATATAAGAAGGATACAACAAACAAGGCAGGGGTAAGGGATATACGAAGGATACAACAAACAAGGCAGGGGTAAGCGATATAACAAGGATACAACAAACAAGGAAGGGGTAAGGGATATACAAAGGATACAACAAACAAAGCAGGGGTAAGGGATATACGAAGGATACAATAAACAAGGCAGGGGTAAGAGATAGACGAAGGATACAACAAACAAGGCAGGGGTAAGGGATAGACGAAGGATACAACAAACAAGGCAGGGGTAAGGGATAGACGAAGGATACACAAACAAGGCAGGGGTAAGGGATATACAAAGGATACAACAAACAAGGCAGGGGTAAGGGATAGACGAAGGATACAACAAACAAGGCAGGGGTAAGGGATATACGAAGGATACAATAAACAAGGCAGGGGTAAGGGATATACGAAGGATACAACAAACAAGGCAGGGGTAAGGGATATACGAAGGATACAATAAACAAGGCAGGGGTAAGAGATAGACGAAGGATACAATAAACAGGGCAGAGGTAAGGCATAGACGAAGGATACAACATCAAGTTGCACCACAACGTGTATGCTTCATGAGCCTCCATTGAGATGGATAAAGGGGGGGGGGAATGGTTGTTCATCCGACATTTCTCAATACTATCGTCGTGTCACTGATAACAAACAAATGCGGCTTACTAAGCGTAAACATCGGATATTGCCAATAGACGCGGATGGTTCTACAGATAGCGGTAATCCATGTCGACAAAATGTTAGCGAATCTGTGTATCCAAAACAGGCTGTTAAACCAGTAGCTAGGTGTCCAATAAATGAGCACACAGTACGGGTACCAGTGAAATGTACGTTAAACGAGCACATAGTCCGTGTACACGTGCACTATCATTGAACGACAGGAATACGCTAGGCATCCGGTAACGGATCATCCAATATAGCATGCGGTGCACCAATTTCACGATAAATATTGTAGCAGACACCGATATCACACCATCCACGGTGTACGTCGTATTCTGACGAGCATGTACAGTCCACCAATGCATTTGGCTTGTATACACCTAGAGCAGCAGGACCGTATCAAAAACCGTATGATGGGCCGGTAAGTGGCATACTTTCCGTCCGCGTTCGATATTTCGGATAAATGTAAAATATATGATTTTTAACGTTTCTATTCATCGATCGAGCTATTATAGCTCGTTCTGGACTATTCTCCAACCTGTTCTAGGGACCGTGTTATTTGATCATCTTTGTAAACAAAATTAAAATAGTGTGCATTATACAGTTATTTGTACAAAACAAAACTGAACATGATATATTGTGTGTTAATTATCACAGGTAAAACTTTACCTGTACGAAGCTCATGTACATTTGGGTTATATTTGGTTGAACAGTGAGCCAGTGTGTGGTTTCGGAGTTTCGAAACATTTACAGTCAAATTACTGATAACACAGTGACAACCGTTACAAACAAGTCACTAACATACTTACTGAATAATGGAATGTGATAACTGCCTCAATTAATAAAAAATAAAACCAACCAGTATATTTCTAATATAATTATTTACCTCATTTAGCTCGATGTCAATAAAGTAGTCTGTTCCATCAATTGACCGCGTGTATTCGTATCCGGTAAGCAAGGATAGGGCATAAACCAGAGTAATCTATATAGAAATTGGAAAATCCCCTCCACACGCACATTTATAAATATCTATAGGTTCATAAAAAGTGATAAATGCCACATAATACTGATAATTAGCACAACTATTGAAAATAAAGCGAATGTCTTTCATTCCTCACGGCCGCTAACATGTACCATTATGGACCATTATGCGCATGCGCAACTTTCAGTTCTTACGGAGATGTCAATTCTGTTAGGACACCGGTACAAACCACACATATACCGACTTCAGACAGGTACGAGTCAACAGGACGCATACGAATGTCAACACTTAGATATATTCCTAAGTCGTTTTGTTGGTAAATCCAGTTGGCAGCCTTTTGAGATGAAGTTTATACAATATACACAGGCATATCAATGGACCTCAGAGGATTGCAAGGTTTGTCTGTTGCACTGTCTAACAGGCAAAGCCGTGGTGGATTACTGTACACATCTTATAAGAACAAGTCCCGACATATCATAATTTTGCAAATCTACTTAGTAAGTTACGAGAACGAGTTGGGTCTGAACTACCGCCCAAGCTAAAGTTAATCAAGCGGCACAGCACAAGTAGGACAATG
Source organism: Archivesica marissinica (assembly GCA_014843695.1). Taxonomy (NCBI): domain Eukaryota; kingdom Metazoa; phylum Mollusca; class Bivalvia; order Venerida; family Vesicomyidae; genus Archivesica; species Archivesica marissinica. Next base: position 54,345,746 of record CM026399.1, read on the forward strand.
TGAAGGAGTTGGTAGATAGAGTACAATAACTAGCTGCCGATAACTAGAGCTCTGCCAATGTTTTTATTCAAACCAACAATCCATTGGCCGAGTTTTGTTTCTAATTTATTATTTATTTTCCCCGTCATAGGTACCAAGGGGGTCGGGGAGCCATCCCCCATTGTACCTTACAATAAAACGCATATTGCAAATAACACAAAATATTATAGTGTTGTTAGTGCGCATGTTACAGGTTAAATAACTACACAGATGGGGACCGTAGTATATAGTGACTAAAATGGAAGTTATAATATCTAGTTTCCTAGTTAATAAAACTTCATGGATAATATAGTATATGTTACTTAACCGTTTACAGTGTATGCGTAATTCCCTGTATACTGTTTTGTTATATCACAACTGCAGAAAATATGCTCTATAATCTATGGTGATCTATTACAAAAAGTGCACGAGTCTTCTAAAACAATATTCATTTTCTTAAGCAAATACTTTGTGCCTAATATTCTATGAGTAATTCTATACTGCAACCATAACAGCTTAGGATCATTTGTACATGAGAATATATTATCAAAATTTAATACAATATTTTCATTTTGATCTTGTGCAAATTATTTAATTCGTTCTGCCACCACTTTGTAAATGCTTTTGGTAAGATTGCGGATTCCAACAGCCTTCTATAAATTGATATGCAGCCTTTTTTATCTTTGCTTATAACCGTCACGGAAAGTGGTATAGGTAAAACTATGTTTTTATTTGGAGTATTACGTATGTTTTTTAAATGCACATACTGGTTTACAGCTGAGATTAACCCATTATATTCTAAAAAATGTGTTCTTACACTAAATATTGCAGTGCATTCTCTATAAGAATAAAAATCCCCTTCTGCATTTAATATGTCTCCAATGAATACAATTCCAGCTGATAGCCATCTTTTATAACAAATACTCGAATTGCCCACCCTTATATCTGGATTAAACCATAAATGTACCGAAAAGGATTGTTTGCCATCTGTAGGAGTGATCTTTAAGTTTAAACATAATATACTTTGTAGTACATCTTTCCAGAAAAGGTTTTGTTCTTTTTAAACTTCTTTTAATGTACCATAGTTATAAATACATTTTAATGTAACACACACACTTTCTGCACAGTGACTGAACTTGTTATTCATATATAAAAGTCTTCTAAGCCAAGTTAACTTTAGGCTGTACATAAAAGTCCTGAGATCAACCATTTTGAGCCCACCACGTTTGTAATCTTGTACAACAGTTTTTTCTTTTAATCTTATCGTTTCCATTATTCCATAACAACCTGTAAAACATTGTTTGTATTTTATTTATTTGCTCTGAAGAAGGGTTCGGTAATCCCATTATTAAATGATTAAGCTTTGCCAGAGCCAGGGATTTAATTACCACTATTTTCCCAAATGGAGTTAATAACCTTTTTGACCAACTGGACAGAAGTCTGCTGATTTCCTCAAGTGTGCATGTATAATTAAGTTCTACAATATCTGACATATTAGTAGAGAATTGAACACCTAATACAGTAAAAATATTCTTTTCCCGGGAAAGGTTCAGTTCCGGGCACAGGATAATCTGACTATGTTTTCGCGAACCAAACCAAATTAATTTAGTTTTTTATTTGTATTGACATTAAGTCCTGATAATTTTCCATAGAATTTTAAAACAGACATGGTGGTTAATAAAGATTCTTTAGTACCATCTAAAAATAAGCTTGTATCATCAGCATATTGCGACACAATATATTCTTTTCCATTAATACGGACACCATTGATTTTCGGATTGTTTCTGAGTAACATTGACAGTATTTCTGCACAAAGAATGAACAAGTAGCGCGACAAAGCATCACCTTGACGACAGCCCCTTTGTAAGGGGAACCATTCTGATATATGCCCATTAACAATCACACATGATTCAATGTTATTGTAAAAAAGTTTCACCCAGTTTCTTATAGACGGACCAAAGTTGAAGAATTCTAGAACATTTGACATAAATCGCCAGGAAATTGTATCGAAAGCCGAGGCAACATCAATTAGTAACAAAAGTTCAGGAGTACACTGCCTTTCTGTATAGAACAAAATATCGTAAAGTAACATTATGTTTGTAGACATAAGCCTTCCTGGCAACAAACCAGTCTGATCCTCATGAATAACTAAACCTAGCTATGTTTCAATTCTATAGTCTATAGTTGAAGATGCTAATTTATATGCCACATTTAAAAGAGAAATTGGGCGCCAGTTTTTTAGTACAGATTTTTCAATATTTCATTTTGGTATACTCCTTGCCTTTGTGTTATGGACATTTAACCAACAATGTATGAATAATTTATTGATTTAACTAGAAATATACCTATATCAGTCCAACATATTTTTAAAAACTCTACTGTGAAGCCATCATTTCCAGGACTTTTATTATTTGACATACGTTTAAGGCTTAATAAAATCTCTGAATATGTAAGTTTTCCTTCAATTGAGTTTTTTCCTTATCTGGCAGTTTTGGAACATTAAAAAGTTCATTCAGAGGTAAGTTGTCTGTGTATTTTTCTTTGTACAATTCTTCATAATGGCGTTTTGTTTCAGATAATATTGCTGTTTGCGTATTTAAGAGCTCACCAGCATTTGTAGTTAATGAATTCATGAATTCATAATTCTTATTTTCCAGATTACAAAAAAAATTTGATGGTTTTTCACCTTCCTGAATTCATTTTGCTTTTGAGTTATAAAAACTCCTTCCATTATATTCTTTCTTATTTCTCTGAGAGTCTCATGCTTAGCATCTAATAAATCATAATTTATGTTACTTTGCTTTTCTAACATTTCAATTTCCTTTAAAGTTTTGTTTTCTCTTTATGTGCTGAATAAGAAATGGTTATACCTCTTATAGCTAATAGTAACATTTCAATAAATAGTTGGTCATTTATGTTAAAGACTAGGTCTTGTTGTGCAATACCATTAAGGTTATTATCTTCCGGCATATTTTCAATATATTGCAATTTTGTTTCGTAAATTATATTTTTGACTTCATTTACATATGCATGGTCTCTTAAAAGTGAGTTATTGAATTTCCAATATGAGTTTCCTTTCTTAAATTTTCAAATTCAAAGGTAATATATATCATTGAGTGGTATGTACGGTATCCAGGTAGAATATACGTACACTCAATACCATTGGCCGAGTTTGTGAGTGACTACTTGACCTAAACGCTGGGCATAGCGCATTCATGAAAAAAACATGAAAGTGCCATGAATGACGTCCGCCTATACCAGTATTCGACATGATTAAAAGGAACAAAACTTGACGACAGCAGTTCACACCAACTGTTTTCGACTATGACGAGGAGATGAAAACACAGGTATGTGCTGTTCAACCTAACAAGCCACCTGCTCTAGTTAGTCTACATAAACAGCTGGACGAAATGGCGAAACTCAACCATATCAAGATCCAGGAAGCAGAAACGAATCGGATGTTTTCGTTGTGGTGACAAGAACCATTTCATACGAGATTGTCCAAACGGTCGTGATTTAAACGGCAACAGGTCGTGTCAGAGAGTCAACATGCGACCTGCAACGGAGAGGGCTCCGCATTAGACAAACAGTTAATCACGACATTTAAGACAAACAAAAGTGGTAATGACTGGAAACAAGATTGGGTGTTGCACTCAACTAATTGCAATACTCGGACTTCACACGACAACCAGCCAAGTCCAGTAGTAACGGATCAGATAGAAACAGGTACTGCTAAATCAAATGGTAAAGATGACGGCGTAGAGGTGACAGCAAGGGTATGTCTGTTACAATCATTGTCAACAATCACAATTCCCGTCCAAGATGGTAGAGGCAATAGTGGACTCAGCAACACAGGTCACTATTATCTCCGATAGGGTATTTGCCAACTCAAAAATTGCTCAGAGAAAGGTGCGTAGTGTCGGGTTGGATACTGCACGACGCCAGATGTCCTTACAGGGGACACATAGCGGAACAATTTCTACGTACGACGACCAGCTCATTACAATGTACATTGGTAATGATAACGGCATGCCCAAAATAGCGTGTGAGCGTGACCAAAAGATGCGTTGTTCCACATATTTCGGTAGTTAATGTAAACTGCAAGATGAATGCAGAGCTGTCTGATTAGTATATACAGTCTTGTAAAAATGCCAAAATATTTGATGATGTTGAGGATCACCTAATCAATTTTGTTGATTCCTTACAACGTGCTAGACGAGACGTGTGTTCTTTCAGAGGGAAGTTGAATTTCGGAGCTGCACAATAGACAGGTGATGTTAATTTGTCCAGTGCCCATGGGGGTACACACATGATGAAAACCAATTTTAAATTATTTAGCTTAAGCATAGTTTACTTCAAACCATACAACATATAGTGAGAGTCACTATAAGAATAATTGCTCGTTTAATTCTAGAAATTAGCCACTTTGCATGGTGATAGTATGATGACATGCGACTATCTTTCCAACGAGACACTAGAATCTTGGCCAAGGGGTCCCCCAAAATCCAAGATGACCAAAGACCAAAAATAATAGCATCCTGTTCTGAAAGGAAACTTTCATAAAGTGAAGCCGGTCAATGATGATCTAATGTCAAGGTCAATGTCATTTTCAAGGTCAGATGATCAAAATTTGAAGACATTTATTTTAACATATATAGTTATGAATGTGTTATAAATATTATACTGATTTGCACATCAACTTACAACACAATTTATGTTCTTTCAAATAGAGTACTGCTATCACATAATATATTGTCATGTTAATTAAAGGTGGTTCATAAGATGGACGTTTTGTTATCATGTGTGGTGAAAGTAATCCATACAGTAACTGTACTTCTATTAACATTTTTAATACATACATAATATCGCTTTATAAAATTCTACTATAGTATATTATTTAAAGTTAGGTAGGTTTCACCATAATGGCGACTAATAACCAATATGACCGCCAATATTGCCGCCAAATTACACTTTTACAAATACAATGTGTGTAATAAAAATACAACACTGAAATGAATATAAATGGTACTACGTACCTACGGGTCATCTATTACCCAGATAATGCCCAGATTGGGAACCTGAGGAAACAGACATTGAGCATATATCAGGTGGTGGCGTAGATTCTTAATTGTGAAACCTTGTTTAGCCATCAATTCAAAAGCCATCAGTGATACAAGTGCACGTAAAGCCTATCACAGTGTCCATTGCATTTACATAAAGCGGTGCATGGACGATCAGCCTTCACACATTTACATCGACCACTACAACCCTTATCCTTGTTACAGCCACACTTCAATAATTCCATGCAGGACTGTGATGCTGGTAACAACATTGTCCACAGTGATTTCCATGGTGAGTGTAGGTCGGCTTCCTTTGTCCATCTATGTTCTGCTGGAGATGGTAGTGTTGGCGATGGACCCCAGCAGGAATCTGCCTGGTAGGCTGCAAGCTGTGTGTGCTGGTAAAGAGCAGCATATGTTGGTGACATAGCATCTATAGCACGGCCTTTCTGTGTGAATAGATCTTGACGGATATCATTGGTTTGCTGCGCTCTATATGCTGGAAGATCGAAATGCCTGTTCCATGAAAGGACCCCTTTGCCTGGACCGACGCAGGGTTATGGTCGATATTATTGACGGCAGCCGTAGTGAAAACACCGGTTCTCAAATTCAATAGCAATCTGAGATATAGTTGCCATAGTGGTTGATATTTTCAATGGTCGTTTATATGATATACATATACCCAATGCATGGAATTTGTCAATTATTGACCGTTTGTGTGTTTCTGTGTGTATTAGCAACCCAATATAAACAGACAATGGCGTGTCTCGTGTCCTTAACTATATTGACTTGCCTGTTAATGCGTTCATACTCTCCGACACACTATACACAATTAACTGAGACAAGTTAAGCATTTTCCTGGACTCGATCACTGCTTCATGTATGGACAACATTTGGACATAAAATCTTCTTCTTTTTTTCTTTTTCTTTTTTATAGCCAGATTAGATAACTTATGAACAGGGATAGTAGAGTCAGATGCACTGTCATGTGTTCAGCAAGAGCGATACCATGTGCTTGTGAGTAAGCTGTATATGATGTACACTCCTTTGTTAAAGCATACGCCTTATAGTTCAATGTTGTCAAACAACCCAGATGGTATTGTGCCTCCTGAGATATGAAATCTCCTCCGCTTAGTTTTACAAATATACATTCTACACACAATTTAGATACATTAATGAAAAAGGATTAGAACCGAAAGCTTTAGCTTATAGAGGTATTCTCCTATATCAAGGTACTTTTATATTGTATGAAAAGGTATATATTCTAAACTATTAATTTCAATTTGAAATAATGGTAAGTAAGCGTTTTAATCATGAATTGTACAATAAAATATCACTAAGATAAAGAGAGTGAAACAAGTACATATACTGATATAGTGACTAATTTATAAGGTTGAAATTGATATTGACTAAGAAGAAATTAGAATTGATAGAAAGAGGAATATGATAGATTCATTTGGATAGTTCACTGGTACAGGAAGTAGTTTTGGACTGCTTAAGATATGTTTGCGTTGCAATCATCGCTAACATTCCGGTATCCGTGTAATAGAGTATTAATAGTATTATGGTACACTATTTAAAAATATTTGCAATGATAGGAATTATGATGTCATTATAGTAGAGACGAGACATTCAAAGAAAAATGATGATAACTCTCAGGAAGACCACATTGGCAGAGGGTGATGGAGAAATGTTTTTATGGAACAAATGCTGGTTTAATTAGCTATAACTAGTACGGAGTCGACCATGATATACTTGCCATTTCCTGTCATAGGCGTTGAAATAGTTCGGGAATTTTATGGCGTTACTCTTTAGTTGAGATACACCATGACCATTCATATGCTAATTTCAGGAACATTATCTGTGCCATTAAAGACCGTAACCTGACTGAAAGTCAATCGTGTAGTTCAAGTGTGTGAATGAGATCGATCACGTGATGCTGATAATGCTCGCCACCCCACTAATGGGCGTTCCCATCACGTTCGTGTGCCATCAGTTCTGCTTGTGATGAGTATAGTAATAGCCGTGGTTGGAACAGGGTATGAAGAGGAAACGGAAGCGGTTACGAAGGCGCCTATCAACTTGATGGACACATACACAACATAAACATGTGATTTCAATAATTTATTGCCGAGTTTTGGAACGTTCGTGAGTAGAATATAGACGTTGATATAATGGAATGATGTTTGATTGTTATATTACGTTTTCCTTGTGTTTTTCAAAGTAAGTTTAGGTATTACAAATCTGATTGCGGGTGATGTTTTAACAGTTGATGGTTACAGCTCTTTCGGTCTAAACTGTAAGCTTATTCACAGCAATGCAAGAGCAGACTCAGGCTGTGTTGGATATTTAATATGATTGTGGTGTCCACTGCGAAATGTTTGATATCTCCATACTGAACGATACTTATATGAAGGGATTCATAGATTGACTACAATATAATGTCGTGATGCTTAGCTTACATCCCCCTGGAACGAACATGATTCGAGTACGAATACAAGAATACAACCTATACTGTATGCAGTGTGTTTTCTTATCATAATACTACCTATAGGCAATGACCGATTATCCCCAATCAGATTTCAAAGTTGTAGTATGTCAGTGCATTTTACGAGTGATTTTCAGCAGAGATCAACTCAGCACACTACATAAATATACAGTTCGTTATAAAACAATGTTGCAGCTACAAAGAGGTTTGATGCATAATTCGACTACCGGGTGGGTATTCCATGGTGCATCATTCCTTTCCTGCGTGTCACAGCAACACATTTCGTTTCATCCCATTTACTAATTTTCCAGTTCTTCCAATTCAGTTCATCACCAACAAGTGCATTCATGATGACACAACACATATTACTAATTGTCCCACATATCTCAAGTACGCATGCATACACCCAAGACCACTCCTGGCTATTGAACTTTAAGACAATGCCCGTCATGTCTCACTAACCGCTATCAATGCTAACAACATTATCTTGTAACAGCATCATGGAAAGGAATTTAAATAAGCTCTCAGCTTGTTTTCCAATCCATGATAAGTCTTACTTGAATCACATACAAAACTAAAACTATGTTCAAGACGAGGTTACAAAATATACAAAACAAATGTTTCAAATCTCTTTGACTATACTACGTACGCATAGTCGAACACATGAAGCATAGCCTCGGCGTAGACCGAGATACCTGGGACCAGGGTAAAAACAAGGGGGACAAATCATTAATAATAATGTAAACATCTCTGGAAAACTGTATCCAATGTTGGAAATTTCATATATTTTACAAACAACATATCTTTCAATTGATTAAAATATTTTCCAAACAATAACATATTCGTTCTCGGTTTTACGATATACTGCATAATACGAATCTGAATTTAATTCGATTTTAACATTTAGATCAATACGGAGACCCGTTCTTAGATACCATTCCCGAATCCATTCGAATTTGAATAGCGAAATTTCTTGCGAAACGATCTAAGTCTAGCGTAGAACTGACGATCAACCGAACCACATCACTTGATCAAGCACGCACTCACAGTCATGTGATCAACTTTATATGCACAGATAATTCGCACACACATGTGTGTGCCAAGTTTAAATAATCGAATTAGTGGAATGGTTCCCGTTGTTGTTAGCATTGAAGAACATAGGACGACATCCAGATTCGTTGACCCATCAGAAGAGGTCCTCTATGTAATCACATGAGCTATAGAGTACACATATAAATGAAGCTAACAATGCTGCCAACAACCTTACAGACGGGTCGATTGTCCAGTGGTAACACGCTGGACTGGTAATCCAGGGATCGCAGATTCGATCCCCTGTCTGACCCTAATACAATTCAGAGTTTGTCAGAGGTCACGTGTCGGTACTGTACACTGTATACTGCACGTAAAAGAACCAGAGTAGACTCTGGAATGTAGAACAAACACACGCCCACAACCTGTTAATCCATGGATCGCAGGTTCTGACCATAATATAATTAATAGTCTTTTTTTTCCATTTTGAGGCCCCTATCCGGGTAACCTCGTTTATTTCTTTTGGTTTTTAATAGTATACATATTACTTCAGTTCGATTATCTAATAGTAATTAATAGTCTTTCAGATGGGACATATCCGAGGTCTTGTGTCGGTGCTTTACACCGTGCACGTAAAATAACCAGATGAGACTCTGGAATGTGTCTCTGTCTCTATCATTGCACTATCTTCCAAAAATCTAAAATGACTAATCTCTTCGGGAGGCGTCGCTTATATGGGCAACCGGTAGCGACAGTAAAACATCCTCTATATATTGATGATCCAATATTTATCCTATCTTTCCCAACGATTCGCTCGCCCATATGGTTCGCCGGTGGCGAGGGTAAATAAGCTCAATCATCATCATCTATCCTATCTATACATGTTTATTTTTATTTTTTAATTCGCTGTGCTTAAACGAAAATAAATCATTTATCACCTATAAAGAGTTGTGGAACTTGGGTATCTATAGCATAGAAAAGATAACAACACCGACTTAGGATATGGGTCTTCGCATTGCTTCCAATATCGTCATTGTATTTAACAGCATTCAATCGATACAAAATAAATATATGCAATTTTTATAACTTAGATCAGAAGTACCCCATATGATGCTTTAAAGTGTACATCTAGATTGAGAAAGCAACGTAAATACTAAACTGTAGTGCCGGATGCCGCAACCCACTCCTCTAGTTATATAATATACTATAATCTCCTCATCTTTTTCTTTATTTCTTTTTTGTGGAGGAGGAGGTGGGGGGGTAGAAAGAAACCATGCAACTATCCAGTGTGCAAATGCCTTCTTTTCCGCCCCGTGTCTTTCCCAACGATTAGCACAACGATAAAAGCCATCATATATTACAGGCAAACTGATAAAACATTATGCCAATAAGAATCAAGTAGATTCAAATTGATTGGAATGGTCCAGCTTCTTTATAAGATGTCACGATGCTAATCACAGTTGAATCACGATCTATCCGGAATCTTAATTATATACGCAGTTCACTGTCAAAGTATAATTCGCTATCCATCGAAATCAGTATCAATAAAATGTTATCGACAAATTTAAGTAATCATTTTCACTCAATTGAGCACACGACAAATACACTGTCTGATTCACTCCTTCCAACTTAAAGCGAGAAATAGAATTTAAATAAATGTCTGTAATCTGTATTGGAGTAGTCCCTGAGCCAAGTACAAAGTCTGTCCCTGAGTCAAGTACATAGTCTGTACATAAGCAGCCTTGTACATCTTCAACCTGTGGAATACACTGTCATTACAATTAGACAAATCTTAATCTTGAAGAATAAGAACAACATGAAGTTTTCCCAAAGGTATATTCGGTAACTTTAAAATAGTCCATAATAATATCTTCATTGAATACTAGTATTCAAAATGATAAAACCAATGGCATAACTTGTTGTTCTTATTCCATTGAATACCACAATTTCAACAATCGGATAGAAACCTATCATGGGTAAGTATGGGGATCTACTTCGGTCGAAATGACTACTACAGTGTAGGGTTGGGTGGGTGGGCAATGAGCACCTTTATATTACAATGCGAAGCCCTCGAGTGGAGAAATCTACCCGTGTTTTCAATATATATTATACACGATCAATGTGCACGACATTATCGTGCGAACCAACTACTGATAAACTGCAATAATACGGACAAAACTTAACCAATAATAAATATATTTATTATATTGTGATTCATCAAGACATTGTGGGTGAACTATCGTGTACATCGATTGTTAGCTGGCCGTCTGAACTACAATATAACTGCGTCACAAACTGCAATATCACAACGAAGCATTTCGGTTAGTACAACTATTTACAGCTGTAAGGTGACGCTAGAATGCCACGAGCTGTTTTCTTCCATGTTGCCAACATCTCATAAATGCCTTAGAAACCGTCGCACGTGCTATTCAACACACACTCGTAAGTGAGCCCATATGAATTATACTAGACGTAAGAAACAACTATTTTGCAATGACGGAAATTATCTAATGTCAACTACAAACGTATTATGCTGTTTCATATTCATTATGTGTATTGTGAATATTCTAGTTATTATTCGCCGGTCTCGGTTAAATTAACATAGACAGTTGTGTGCGGTTTCATGTATCTATATGCTGAGAAGACACGATTGCAATACAATAAATATTTAAGTCAGCTATCATAAAAGCATACAATATAGTGCGACGTCAATGCTTATTAAAGAGAATAAAAGAATATTAGAGACCCTTACCTATAATTAAAATATATAATTCACAATTTAAATTTTACGAAACGTTTAATTCTTATTTATTTAACCTTTTTCAGATTCTGGATTAGCGTAATACAGCCAGAATATCGGGGTATATAAGTTAGTGCTGGATTCGAACGCACACCTACCCATATTGGCAGCCAATGGGTGAATTTTGTTTGAAACACCCACCTATCCAGGTTGGGCAGCCAATGGCTGAATTTTGAATCTTCATTGCACTATCTTCCAACAATCTAAAATGACTAATCTCTTCGGGAGGCGTCGCTTATATGGGCAACCGGTAGCGACGATAAATAAAGGTAAAACATCCTCTATATATTGATGATCCAATATTTATCCATTTCTTTATCTATACATGTTTATCTTTATTATATTGTGATTCAGCAAGACATTGTGGGTGAACTATTGTGTACATCGATTGTTAGCTGGCCGTCTGAACTACAATATAACTGCGTCACAAACTGCACTATCACAACGAAGCATTTCGGTTAGTACAACTATTTACAGCTGTAAGGTGACGCTAGAATGCCACGAGAACATTGCGATGAGAGGCAATTGATTCCAGCGTCTCATTGCGTATGCATTAAATACTTGCTGACGGTGATCCGATCCTGTAGAAATACGTCTGAAACACTTACCCACGTCTAAAGTCGTTAGCTTTAATGATGAATTAAATAGCCTGTCTTAATCTATGGGTGAGGCTACATAATGTTATGGAAATTGCTGTTTGCCAGTGTTACTGTCAAAGTACTGAACAAATAACACTAAACTATTTGATAGAATTTGACAAACTATTGATTTTATGGTATATGCAGTGTCAATAGATGATATACAGTTAACCCTGTGATAAGCAACCAGTTAAGGGAAGCACATAATGTGGATGCTTAGCACAGAGGAATGCAGAATGGTAATGTATATAATAAAATGCAAGTACCTGGCTGCATAACATATTGCCGACCGGCTTATTTCCGTTTGTCGGGCCTATGGTTCTTGTTGTAGTAGTAATGTATGTAGATTGGGAACTCGTTTGTTGTGAGGTATCGGGGCGGGTCGGACTATAATTAAAAGATCCAATTCACAATTTAAATTTTACGAAAAGTTTAATTCTTATTTATTTAACCAGGTTCAGATTCTGGATTAGCGTGATGCATAACGACAGCCTAAACACACAATAAACATGTATATGATGAGTCATAACAATTCGGATATACTCATGCATAGGTATCACACCCGTATCTGTAAAATTATATATATTACGGGAGATAAAACCTACTTACAAAGAACGTACGATATGTCCGCATTAAATCCATATCATACAATCGCATACGGGAATTATCGAGTCGTACAATTTCTTTAACATGATATTAAATTATTCCAATGTTAATCATTCGTAAAACGATAAAACATTATCATAGTACATATAATGTTGGTCACATTGATGCATTAACGACTACGTCAACTAATATGAATATGTACAATAATATGCAATGAATTAGTTCAATAGATTATCTCGTATGTTCAAGATAACACGTGTACAAATATGTAATCATATAATTCGATTCACGAATTTGTAAAATGATACTGCAGCGCTTATATTTGTAATAATACGGCTGAGCATAGTAAACGTACGTATATTTTACACCTATATATCCAGCAATTTCGCCTGCTTAGAATACAGATAAATAAAGTGGATTAACAATGATACGCGCACATTGTCTTCAAGTCACCATTTTCATGAGTGTCCGTTTTTGTTTCACTGTGATACGCTAATTGCGGATATACGATGCATGTCGTATTTAGACAATTGTTTATTAGAACTATTGCAACAGTAGCTTAATAGTACCTTGATAAAGTGGCTGACGGGAAGACAATGCTATTCTAGAAGCGATAACTCATGTTGAATGGTTTATGGCATGGATTGTGGAAATCATTAAAGAAAGCTGTTTTCTTCCATTTTGCCAACATCTCATAAATGCCTTAGAAACCGTCACACGTGCTATTCAACACACAATCGTAAGTGAGCCCATATGAATTAAGACGTAAGACGTAAGAAACAACTATTTTGCAATGACGGAAATTATCTAATGTCAACTACAAACGTATTATTTCTTGGTCAGTATATTCATTATGTGTATTGTTAATATTCTAGTTATTATTCACTGGTGTCGGTTAAATTAACATAGACAGTTGTGTGCGGTTTCATGTATCTATATTAGAGAAGACACGATTGCAATTACAATTAATATTTAAGTCGGCTATCATAAAATCATACAATATAGTGCGACGTCAATGATTATTAAAGAGAGTAAAAGCATATTAGAGACTCTTACCTATAATTAAAAGATCCAATTCACAATTTAAATTTTACGAAACGTTTAATTCTTATTTATTTAACCTGGTTCAGATTCTGGATTAGCGTAATGTAGCCAGAAAATCGGGGTATATAAGCTAGTGCTGGATTCGAACGCACACCTAACCAGATTGGGCAGCCAATGGGTGAATTTTGAAACACCCACCTATCCAGGTTGGGCAGCCAATTTTGAATCTTCATGGACCCAGATTGCCCATGACAGACATGTTTATTATTATCCAAATATGCAACAGAACAAACAATTAATGTTTATACTGCTTGAAACTATTATCCTGTCATCATATTGTACAGATGAGTAATATAGATGTTGCATAATAACTATCTAGTGTGAATGGCAGTAATTATCTGTGTACAGATATGAAGTATTTGATGTGCTTAAAGTGACACTACATCGGTGAAAACGCAACTTTCTGCAGAATGTAATTTGCTATTATATGGTATAATTCTTTTCCAAATATTTGCCTCAAATACTGAGTATTTCTACTAATAAACAAACGTCGTATACGCGGTTTGTTGACATAACAAAATAATGTAAACATCAATGCGTACTACAACTAGTGTATCCTGAATAACACGATTTATGGTACAGATTTACCGTTATATCTCACATTTGTGCCTATTTATTTATAGACTATTATTAGTTATATTATCTCTAAACGACATTATCTCGCATCTAGTATTGACCCGGATTACAAACAAACGTCAATTCAGGAGCATGGATGACTGCCATATGAACTCATACTTTCAATCCACACCAACACTGTTTATTGATTCAATGTTAGTGTTCGAATGTATTCAGAAGAATATGTAGTAACAATGCATTTATACGTGAACAAATGCATTATATTATTTTTGCGATGTAATGTTGCTTTAATTGTAACGAATAAAATTTCTAAATTATAAATGTATAAACTCTTCGAAATTTAGTAAGGTTGAAAACGGTTACTTATTAGTTATGAAATTGAAGTGTCTATAAATAAATTGACTCCCTTATTGTATATACAAAATGTACATCTAATAGGAATGAACAGGCTATCAATGTACAGGCTATCAATGTACATCTAATAGGAATGAACAGGCTATCAATGTACATCTAATAGGAATGAACAGGCTATCAATGTACATCTAATAGGAATGAACAGGCTATCAATGTACATCAATTAGGAATGAACAGGCTATCAATGTACATCTAATAGGAATGAACAGGCTATCAATGTACATCTAGTAGGAATGAACAGGCTCTCAATGTACATCTAACAGGAATAACAGGTTATCAATGTACATATAATAGGAATGAACAGGCTATCAATGTACATCTAATAGGAATGAACAGGCTATCAATGTACATCTAATAGGATAACAGGCTATCAATGTACATCTAATAGGAATGAACAGGCTATCAATGTACATCTAATATGAATGAACAGGCTATCAATGTAAATCTAATAGGAATGAACAGGTTATCAATGTACATCTAATAGGAATGAACAGGCTATCAATGTACATCAATTAGGAATGAACAGGCTATCAATGTACATCTAATAGGAATGAACAGGCTCTCAATGTACATCTAACAGGAATGAACAGGTTATCAATGTACATATAATAGGAATGAACAGGCTGAATGAACAGGCTATCAATGTACATATAATAGGAATGAACAGGCTATCAATGTACATCTAATAGGAATGAACAGGCTATCAATGTACATCTAATAGGAATGAACAGGCTACCAATGTACATCTAATAGGAATGAACAGGCTATCAATGTACATCTAATAGGAATGACCAGGCTATCAATGTACATCTAATTGAAATGAACAGTCTATCAATGTACATCTAATAGGAATGAACATGCTATCAATGTACATCTAATAGGAATGAACAGGCTATCAATGTACATCTAATAGGAATGAACAGGCTATCAATGTACATCTAATAGGAATGAACAGGCTATCAATGTACATCTAATATGAATGAACAGGCTATCAATGTACATCTAATATGAATGAACAGGCTATCAATGTACATCTAATAGGAATGAACAGGTTATCAATGTACATCTAATAGGAATGAACAGGCTATCAATGTACATCAATTAGGAATGAACAGGCTATCAATGTACATCTAATAGGAATGAACAGGCTATCAATGTACATCTAGTAGGAATGAACAGGCTCTCAATGTACATCTAACAGGAATAAACAGGTTATCAATGTACATATAATAGGAATGAACAGGCTATCAATGTACATCTAATAGGAATGAACAGGCTATCAATGTACATCTAATAGGTATCAACAGGCTATCAATGTACATCTAATAGGAATGAACAGGCTATCAATGTACATCTAATATGAATGAACAGGCTATCAATGTAAATCTAATAGGAATGAACAGGTTATCAATGTACATCTAATAGGAATGAACAGGCTATCAATGTACATCAATTAGGAATGAACAGGCTATCAATGTACATCTAATAGGAATGAACAGGCTCTCAATGTACATCTAACAGGAATGAACAGGTTATCAATGTACATATAATAGGAATGAACAGGCTGAATGAACAGGCTATCAATGTACATATGATAGGAATGAACAGGCTATCAATGTAAATCTAATAGGAATGAACAGGCTATCAATGTACATCTAATAGGAATGAACAGGCTACCAATGTACATCTAATAGGAATGAACAGGCTATCAATGTACATCTAATAGGAATGACCAGGCTATCAATGTACATCTAATTGAAATGAACAGTCTATCAATGTACATCTAATAGGAATGAACATGCTATCAATGTACATCTAATAGGAATGAACAGGCTATCAATGTACATCTAGTAGGAATGAACAGGCTATCAATGTACATCTAATAGGAATGAACAGGCTATCAATGTACATCTAATATGAATGAACAGGCTATCAATGTACATCTAATATGAATGAACAGGCTATCAATGTACATCTAATAGGAATGAACAGCTTATCAATGTACATCTAATAGGAATGAACAGGCTATCAATGTACATCAATTAGGAATGAACAGGCTATCAATGTACATCTAATAGGAATGAACAGGCTATCAATGTACATCTAGTAGGAATGAACAGGCTCTCAATGTACATCTAACAGGAATAAACAGGTTATCAATGTACATATAATAGGAATGAACAGGCTACCAATGTACATATGATAGGAATGAACAGGCTATCAATGTACATCTAATAGGAATGAACAGGCTATCAATGTACACCTAATAGGAATGAACAGGCTATCAATGTACATATAACTGGAATGAACAGGCTATCAATGTACATCTAATAGGAATGAACAGGCTAACAATGTACATCTAGTAGGAATGAACAGGCTATCAATGTACATCTAATAGGAATGAACAGGCTATCAATGTACATCTAGTAGGAATGAACAGGCTATCAATGTACATCCAATAGGAATGAACAGGCTATCAATGTACATCTAATAGGAATGAACAGGCTATCAATGTACATCTAATAGGAATGAACAGGCTACCAATGTACATCTAATAGGAATGAACAGGCTATCAATGTACATCTAATTGAATGAACAGTCTATCAATGTACATCTAATAGGAATGAACATGCTATCAATGTACATCTAATAGGAATGAACAGGCTATCAATGTAATCATAGGAATGAACAGGCTATCAATGTACATCTAATAGGAATGAACAGGCTATCAATGTACATCTAATATGAATGAACAGGCTATCAATGTACATCTAATATGAATGAACAGGCTATCAATGTACATATAATAGGAATGAACAGGTTATCAATGTACATCTAATAGGAATGAACAGGCTATCAATGTACATCAATTAGGAATGAACAGGCTATCAATGTACATCTAATAGGAATGAACAGGCTATCAATGTACATCTAGTAGGAATGAACTGGCTCTCAATGTACATCTAACAGGAATAAACAGGTTATCAATGTACATATAATAGGAATGAACAGGCTACCAATGTACATATGATAGGAATGAACAGGCTATCAATGTACATCTAATAGGAATGAACAGGCTATCAATGTACACCTAATAGGAATGAACAGGCTATCAATGTACATATAACTGGAATGAACAGGCTATCAATGTACATCTAATAGGAATGAACAGGCTAACAATGTACATCTAATAGGAATGAACAGGCTATCAATGTACATCTAATAGGAATGAACAGGCTATCAATGTACATCTAGTAGGAATGAACAGGCTATCAATGTACATCCAATAGGAATGAACAGGCTATTAATGTACATCTAATAGGAATGAACAGGCTATCAATGTACATCTAATAGGAATGAACAGGCTACCAATGTACATCTAATAGGAATGAACAGGCTATCAATGTACATCTAATTGGAATGAACAGTCTATCAATGTACATCTAATAGGAATGAACATGCTATCAATGTACATCTAATAGGAATGAACAGGCTATCAATGTACATCTAATAGGAATGAACAGGCTATCAATGTACATATAATAGGAATGAACAGGCTATCAATGTACATCTAATAGGAATGAACAGGTATCAATGTACATATAATAGGAAAGAACAGGCTATCAATAACATCTAATAGGAAAGAAAACAGGCTATCAATGTACATCTAATTGGAATGAACAGTCTATCAATGTACATCTAATAGGAATGAACATGCTATCAATGTACATCTAATAGGAATGAACAGGCTATCAATGTACATCAATAGAAATGAACAGGCTATCAATGTACATCTAATAGGAATGAACAGGCTATCAATGTACATCTAATAGGAATGAAAAGGCTATCAATGTACATCTAATAGGAATGAACAGGCTATCAATGTACACCTAACGGGAATGAACAGGCTATAAATGTACGTCTAATAGGGATGAACAGGCTATCAATGTAAATCTAATAGGGATGAACAGGCTATCAATGTACGTCTAATAGGAATGAACAGGCCATCAATGTACATCTAATAGGGATGAACAGGCTATCAATGTACATCTAATAGGAATAAACAGACTATCAATGTACATCTAATATGAATGAACAGGCTATCAATGTTCATCTAATAGGAATGAACAGGCTATCAATGTACATCTAATAGGAATGAACAGGCTATTAATGTACATCTAATAGGAATGAACAGGCTATCAATGTAAATCTAATAGGAATGAACAGGTTATCAATGTACATATAATAGGAATGAACAGGCTGAATGAACAGGCTATCAATGTACATATGATAGGAATGAACAGGCTATCAATGTAAATCTAATAGGAATGAACAGGCTATCAATGTACATCTAATAGGAATGAACAGGCTACAATGTACATCTAATAGGAATGAACAGGCTACCAATGTACATCTAATAGGAATGAACAGGCTATCAATGTACATCTAATAGGAATGACCAGGCTATCAATGTACATCTAATTGAAATGAACAGTCTATCAATGTACATCTAATAGGAATGAACATGCTATCAATGTACATCTAATAGGAATGAACAGGCTATCAATGTACATCTAGTAGGAATGAACAGGCTATCATGTACATCTAATAGGATGAAACAGGCTATCAATGTACATCTAATAGGAATGAACAGGCTATCAATGTACATCTAATAGGAATGAACAGGCTATCAATGTACATATAATAGGAATGAACAGGCTATCAATGTACATATAATAGGAATGAACAGGCTATCAATGTACATATAATAGGAATGAACAGGCTATCAATGTACATATAATAGGAATGAACAGGCTATCAATGTACATCTAATAGGAATGAACAGGCTATCAATGTACATCTAATATGAATGAACAGGCTATCAATGTACATCTAATAGGAATGAACAGGCTATCAATGTACATCTAATAGGAATGAACAGGCTATCAATGTACATCTAATAGGAATGAACAGGCTATCAATGTACATATAATAGGAATGAACAGGCTATCAATGTACATCTAGGAATGAACAGGCTATCAATGTACATCTAGGAATGAACAGGCTATCAATGTACATCTAATAGGAATGAACAGGCTATCAATGTACATCTAATAGGAATGAACAGGCTATCAATGTACATCTAATAGGAATGAACAGGCTATCAATGTACATCTAGTAGGAATGAACAGGCTATCAATGTACATCTAGTAGGAATGAACAGGCTATCAATGTACA
>CM026399.1:54366716-54408694 GCA_014843695.1 Archivesica marissinica
TATTATTGATGTAGATATATATAATTGATGTAGATATATATTATTGATGTAGATATATATTATTGATGTAGATATATATTATTGATGTAGATATATATTATTGATGTAGATATATATTATTGATGTAGATATATATAATTGATGTAGATATATTATTGATGTAGATATATATTATTGATGTAGATATATTATTGATGTAGATATATATAATTGATGTAGATATATATTATTGATGTAGATATATTATTGATGTATATATATTATTGATGTAGATATATTATTGATGTAGATATTTTATTGATGTAGATATATTATTGATGTAGATATATTATTGATGTAGATATATATAATTGATGTAGATATATTATTGATGTAGATATATTATTGATGTATATATATTATTGATGTATATATAGTATTGATGTAGATATAATTATTATTGATGTACATATATTATTGATGTAGATATATTATTGATGTAGATATATTATTGATGTAGATATATTATTGATGTAGATATATTATTGATGTAGATATATTATTGATGTAGATATATTATTGATGTAGATATATTATTGATGTAGATATATTATTGATGTAGATATATTATTGATGTAGATATATTATTGATGTAGATATATTATTGATGTAGATATATTATTGATGTAGATATATTATTGATGTAGATATATTATTGATGTAGATATATTATTGATGTAGATATATTATTGATGTAGATATATTATTGATGTAGATATATTATTGATGTAGATATATTATTGATGTAGATATATTGCTGATGTAGATATATTATTGATGTAGATATATTATTGATGTAGATATATTATTGATGTACATATATTATTGATGTAGATATATTATTGATGTAGATATATTATTGATGTAGATATATTATTGATGTAGATATATATTACTGATGTAGATATATTATTGATGTAGATATATTATTGATGTAGATATATTATTGATGTAGATATATTACTGATGTAGATATATTATTGATGTAGATATATATTATTGATGTAGATATATTACTGATGTAGATATATTATTGATGTAGATATATTATTGATGTAGATATATTATTGATGTAGATATATTACTGATGTAGATATATTACTGATGTAGATATATTACTGATGTAGATATATTACTGATGTAGATATATATTACTGATGTAGATATATTATTTTATATACATATATATATATTTTATGGTACAACTGCACCATCGTGAATCGTTGTATTTCGTAAAACCGTCAATGCCATTGTCATATTAATGTATGTTAGACCATTGAAATGTCAGATTGTTATATCATTTGGTATGTTACAAAGTGCACTATAATTGTTATAATATTATATTGCTTACACACGAATGCTGGATCTGCATATATAACCATGTAATTCAGATACAACCATGTAATTCAGAAAAAACGCATAATTCAATTACAGCCATGTAATTTAGATGTAACCATGCAATTCAGATGCAACCATGTAATTCAGTTACAACCATGTAATTCAGATGCAACCATGTAATTCAGTTACAACCATGTAATTCAGATACAACCATGTAATTGAGATGCAACCATGTAATTCAGTTACAACCATGTAATTCAGTTACAACCATGTAATTCAGTTACAACCATGCAATTCAGATGCAACCATGTAATTCAGATGCAACCATGTAATTCAGTTACAACCATGTAATTCAGATGCAACCATGTAATTCAGTTACAACCATGTAATTCAGTTACAATCATGTAATTCAGATGCAACCATGTAATTCAGTTACAACCATGTAATTCAGTTACAACCATGTAATTCAGATGCAACAATGTAATTCAGATGCAACCATATAATTCAGTTACAACCATGTAATTCAGATGCAACCATGTAATTCAGTTACAACCATGTAATTCAGATGCAACCATGTAATTCAGTTACAACCATGTAATTCAGATGCAACCATGTAATTCAGATACAACCATGTAATTCAGTTACAACCATGTAATTCAGATGCAACCATGTAATTCAGATGCAACCATGTAATTCAGTTACAACCATGTAATTCAGTTACAACCATGTATGATAGCACAGCTTCAGATATACCAATACATACAACACCGGGTAGCCTCTGCAAACTCTTGCACAGCTTCAGATATACCAATACATACCACACCGGGTAGCCTCTGCAAACTCTAGCACAGCTTCAAATATACCAATACATACAACACCGGGTAGCCTCTGCAAACTCTTGCACAGCTTCAGATATACCAATACATACCACACCGGGTAGCCTCTGCAAACTCTAGCACAGCTTCAAATATACCAATACATACCACACCGGGTAGCCTCTGCAAACTCTTGCACAGCTTCAGATATACCAATACATACCACATCGGGTAGCCTCTGCAAACTCTAGCACAGCTTCAGATATACCAATACATACCACACCGGGTAGCCTCTGCAAACTCTAGCACAGCTTCAAATATACCAATACATACCACATCGGGTAGCCTCTGCAAACTCTAGCACAGCTTCAGATATACCAATACATACCACACCGGGTAGCCTCTGCAAACTCTAGCACAGCTTCAAAATGTACCAATACATACCACAACGGGTAGCCTCTGCAAACTCTAGCACAGCTTCAGATATACCAATACATACCACACCGGGGTGCTGGACCACATTCCCATACACGCCTCACTATCTACGCTTAATGTTCCCAGCTATCAATGAAGCACCTACACGTGAAGGGTTCATGTACTATCTTTCAACTACCGGACGTCTTGGCGTGATATTGTGTAATACAAGACTTAGTGTTCCAGCATAAAAAGCGGACACACACTTCCACTAGTTTGTGTTCTACCTATATATACGCATCCGAATAGTATTTCCCGCATATATGTTTTTTAATATCGATACAACTACTATGTTCAATATACACAAGGTGCAACTTATTCTACCTTCCAGCAGACTATGTATATATATCCTTGTACTTCCTCCGGCAGGTAGTACACCTTATGTGTTCACGTAGTAGTAGATTGCGAAACAAGTTCTTACAACTTATATTAATCACTCTCGAGACCTCATTCCTGATGGAATCCATCGCCACGAGAGAGAGAGAGAGAGAGAGAGAGTGAGAGAAGAGAGAGAGAGAGAGGGGAGAGAGAGAAGAAGAAGATTCAACGTGGAATTTAAATGTCTTGCCTAAGGACACAATCGTAACGGCTCCAGCAACTCCGCGACTTAACGCTATAGAAGCAAACAGTAATCGATATATTCGTTGGTACTATTATTATACAGAAATACTCTTGTCTGCTACTATATATACATACCGATCTGTAGTCCAGTGGATAGCACGTTGGACTGGTAATCCAGGGATCACAAGTTCGATCCGCCGTCTGACAAATGAAATTAACAGTCTTTCAGTTGGGAATTTAAACCTAGATCTCGTGTCGATGCTTTAAGCTGTGCATGTAAAAGAACCAGAGGAGACTCTGGATTTGTTCTCTGTATGTATCATTGCACGATCCTCCACATATCTAAAATGACTAATCTCTTCAGGAGGCGTCGCTCATACGGGCAACCGTTAGCGACGATAAATAAACGTAAGACACATTCTACTACTATGAACAAGAAATATGGTGGAGAAATATGCAACAACGAATGACATGAGACTATGTTATACAAGAGAGAGACAGACATGCTCATTTGCAAAACGTAAACGAAAACAACATAGCAAGTGATATAGCAGATGTGGACTATTTGTCTGAAGGACGTCCAGACAACCAAACACGTACTATCCAATGCCCAAGTATTTCATACCAAGATTGGTGGAGCAGCCGTATCTGCAGAAGCACTGTTCGGAAACCATACGGAGCAACAATCGTACATTGGAGTTTTGTCGGCAGAAATACCCGGAAAATACTACCCCATAGCTATTGTTGTAACCAAGGTCGATATAGCGGATATAGCGTTGGAAGAACTATTCGCAAAATTAAAAATATTTTTGGACTATTTGCAAAACGATGGTCTTGGCCTTGGATTGTACTCTCGACAGATAAGCTATTGGAACACATATCGGAACAGCCATGGTTCCTAGCCAACTAAGGAGATATAAAAGATTGTCCGCTCAATCATAGCAGGGAAACACAACAGGGCATGTAAAGTTGCATGAGTAGAAAACCTATAGAATGTCGAGGCAATCATACAATAGACAATTAAGCAACTTTTACCAGCGATCTATCCGAATGATGGACATTATTAGGATACAATTGTTTATAAAAGGAGTATGGGTACGGCCCGAAAGCCCAGAGACGATTGAAACATGCTGTGAAAAAGAGATGTTACCCTCTTTATCAGATATTGAATGACCTAACATTATAACTTAAGCATTATCTCATGTCTACATGCATCACGCTCGTTCAATACTGTTAAAACAAAGTCCATGTAAATCATATGGCACCATACCCTAGACTGACCTATTTACGTGACACCGTAGATCAACATGGAGAAGGACTCTGGACCATGGGATGCGCCTGGGGGTAAGCCAAGCTAGCGGCAACAAATCGATATGGTCAGATGGAGAACTATAGTGAAGGCCCTATGCCCCAACAGGGGTGAAGAGTATTAAACTAACTAACTAGATCAACATGGACCCAGATTGAAATTGATGACATGACGCCATAGGTCAACACGGTATCTTACAGCCATTTGTGTATACAGTATTTTTACTGTGCCATATCCCAACCATAAGTGTAATATTGTGTGCAAGATGGTATATGGGACGCCTACATACTGTCTGTGTTTACACGCGCATTGACAAAAATGTATTGCTCCTGTATTATACCATATATTGAGCACAGCGTTGTTGTCTGGGATAACAATACTCTACAACCACACGTCACTAATAAGAATATGTTCAAAATGAAGACATTAATATGTGATATAGAGAAAGTAAACCGGTAGGAAACAGCATAGTTACACTCGTTTTATTCTTCAAAATCGCCCCAATTTTATAATCCTAAACATAATCATAAATATTATCTCAGAACAAACACAGATGTGACATAATCTTCACTGACTCGTATTGTATTTTTTTAATTTAGCAAATACAGTTTTTATTTCAGTCTATATTACTATATTTATTTCAGTCTATATTGCTATATTTATTTCAGTCTATATTACTATATTTATTTCAGTCTATATTACTATATTTATTTCAGTCTATATTACTATATTTATTTCAGTCTATATTACTATATTTCGACTTTTGTACAATTGTTATATCACTTACATTTTGTATTTAACATTTTAGCAACATTTTAGCAAGTAAATATATGTTTTTGACATAGTTACAATATATAAACAACAAATAAATACATGTGATGGTCGGAAATTCCCAGCTGTTACGATTATTAAACACTTACATTACAAATTACATCTTCTCTCTCTCTCTCTCTCTCTCTCTCTCGTATAACGATTGATTAAATCAGGAATGTGGTCTCGAGAGCGATTAAACTAATGTTGTAAGAAATTGTTTTGCAATCGAGCTAAAATAAATTTGTATAAACTAATAAATATGCCCGATGGATGTATTAGTCACCTGTATAAATCGTTATAAATAACAGCATAAATAAGTCGCTGTGATTACATCAGCAATACATATGCAGTAAGTTTACGTATTGCATGATATTAGTATATATTTATGCCAAACAATTTCGGCCCACCTTGTTTGTTAAGTGACCTAAACATCACTGAACTGAAGATGAATTTATATATTAATTATTTTCTAATGCCAGTTCATTTCCAGTTATATTTTTATTTAATACATATGTATTTGTGATGACATTTGAAAAATCCTAACAATTCAGAATGGCTATTTGTTGTGAATGTATGTTTGTTTGTATCTATTGTGAAACTGCTTGGTCCATTTTGTATAGGACACGGATGCGTTTCCACCGGGTGTCATATAGGGATATCTTATGTAATTTAGGCTTTAATATGGTATGGGAAACACAGGGAGTAGGTGATAATAAGACATTTTTGGGTATTGTTAGACAGAGACTTAGGGATACCTTCATGCAAAACTGGGAATCTCGTATTAGAGAATCGTCTCGAGCATCTTTTTATGTAAACTTCATGTCGTTGGATTTTAAACCATATTTTGATATCATTAATATTAAAAAATACAGAATTGCTCTAACTAAATTAAGAGTTTCGTCTCATCGTCTTGAAATCGAGACAGGAAGGTGGCACAGGCCACAAAGCATTCCTCGCCAAGAACGTATATGCCCTACTTGTAATAAGCTTGGTGATGAATATCATTTTCTAATGGAGTGTCGTCTTCTCAATGGTCTACGAATAACTTATTTTAAACCATATTTCCGTAATAGATGCAACATGTTTAAAACAGTTGAACTGTTAAAATCAGAAAACAGAAATACTTTAAGGAATTTAGCAATTTTGGTATTTAAAGGTTTTGAGGTTTTGAGAAGTGTCGCTTTTGATAATACTTTATAATACACATATTTATTTTATAGTTTTCATTGTAACATTATCCTGTCACATGACATAAGTCATATAAAAGGCTACAGTTTATATCGTATGAATCAAATGTATCAATTATGTGTACATACATATTTATGGAACTCCATAGTTGCATAATATATATTTGTGGATGACATGGACTGTGCATGTGATCAACGTACTACGACTGTATCATAGGGTATAAAATAGGATATTATTAACAAACTAGCTGTTTCAAGTGTATCAACAAATTTACTGGTGTATATTTGTCTTTGTTCGGTATTCACATTCTTAGTTATACGTAAATATTTCACTATTTACGTATTCTTGGAATATGTAATATATTTTTCAGGTTAAAAGTTCCAGCGTACATAGTAGTATTATTATTAAGTTGTACGTGTTCAACTATTAAGACCACCGCCGAAATACACTGTACTATTATACCATATTTGATCAGGGGTCATTTTTGACTTACTTCATATGTTATTATGTTTGCTTGTATTTGATGAAATAAAAAACTACTACTTTAAGGTTGTAAAACAACAAATAAATCGCCTATTAAATACATAGTAAAAAGTAAAAACATACAGTCTGTTCATTTATATTTCCAATCTTTCATTTCTTCTGATACCTGTGGAGGGGTATTCAAATGAAACTGTAAAAGAGCAAATATCTTCCATCTATAACAGCCAGCGCTCACATGTGAATACTGTCACTGTGTTTACACATTGTATTCCTCCGCCAAATAATACATTATACCAACCTTCAGTTTGCAATGGCCTGAATTCTTATACCACATATTTTCTACACATCAACTAGTCTGAAGTCTTCTCAAGTCACGTAATTTCTCAACAACAAAAAAACAAAAACAATACACTGTATGTCATGAAAATGCATTTTTACCAAAAAGAAAAAAATAACATATTAGTTATTGGGACTACATTCGACCGCGGATGTACTTCTGCCTATTTACGTATATACAACAAGGTTATCGGTATCAGTACGATATTGGTCCTAGCATGAATAACATCGCGTATTCATTCAGAAACTCACAAATTAACGTCTCACATCTTCGCATTCTCAGCTATCTGAAAATGATATGATCGACTCTTTCCTTGACAGCTTGTATTGTTTTGAGTTGCCAGACGCTTACCTAACCATGACCGATTAAAACGTTTTGATTTGCTGCAACCCTAGCGTAACCGTTTAAAGGGTTTTGGTTTGCTGTAAATTACCATGACCGTTTAAAGCGTTTTGATTGGTTGTAACTCTACCATGACCGTTTAAAGCGTTTTGATTGGTTGTAACTTTACCATGACCGTTTAAAGCGTTTTGATTGACTGTAACTTTACTATGACCGTTTAAAGCGTTTCGATTGGCTGTAACTTTACCATGACCGTTTAAAGCGTTTTGATTGACTGTAACTTTACTGTGACCGTTTAAAGCGTTTCGATTGGCTGTAACTTTACCATGACCGTTTAAAGCGTTTTAATTGGCTGTAACATTACCATGACCATTGAAAGCGTTTTCATATCATGAATCGAACCGTATCTGGACCGGTGGTTAAAGCGTTCTGATTTGCAGCACGCCTACCGTGACCGTTTATATCGTTTTGATCTACTGCAACCTTACCGGGACGGGTTTCAACAATTTGATTTGCTGCAACCGTAACGGAACCGGTTACAACATTGACCGGTTAAAGCGTTTTGAATTGCTACAACATAACATTGACCGGTTAAAGCGTTTTTAATTGCTACAACCTTACATTGACCTGTTAGGCGTTTTAATTTGCAGTAACCGTACTGTATATTGATTTACTGCACGCTTGCTTTGACCAGTTACTGTACTTTGTTTTGTTGCAACCTAACATGGATAGGTGTAAACCATTATGCTTAAACCAAAGCGCTTTGATTTCCTGCCAATTTATAATCACAACTTACTGTATATAAATTTCATACACACTTACCTTCACCGCTTAAAGCTTTCTACCACTTAAAGCGCTTTGATTTCCTGCACTTATTTTTTAAACATTACTTACTTTACAACGATTACGAAGCACGTTTTAACAATTTATATTAATCACACTCATTGGCGCGGGCGAAAGCGTCAATGTGGTCATTCGTATGGGAAGAAACCGGAGTACCCGGAGAAAACACAACTGTCCGATCAGGCGACCACCTGCGCGCTTATCTTCACAGTTTAAAAAGAGGTGATGTGTGCACACTATCGTTACAACCAAGTCACTCTTATTTCCTGCACCCTTACCGTCACCGCTTAAAGCGCATTGATTTCCTATACCTTCACCGCTTAAAGTGCATTGATTTCCTACACACTTACCTTCACCGCTTAAAGCGCATTGATTTCCTACACACTTACCGTCACTGCTTAAAGCGCATTGATTTCCTACACACTTACCTTCACCGCTTAAAGCGCATTGATTTCCTACACACTTACTTTCACCGCTTAAAGCGCATTGATTTCCTACACACTTACCATCACCGCTTAAAGCGCATTGATTTCCTACACACTTACCTTCACTGCTTAAAGCGCATTGATTTCCTACACACTTACCTTCACCGCTTAAAGCGCATTGATTTCCTACACACTTACCTTCACCGCTTAAAGCGCATTGATTTCCTACACACTTACCTTCACCGCTTAAAGAGCATTGATTTCCTACACACTTACCTTCACCGCTTAAAGCGCATTGATTTCCTACACACTTACCTTCACCGCTTAAAGCGCATTGATTTCCTACACACTTACCTTCACTGCTTAAAGCGCATTGATTTCCTACACACTTACCGTCACTGCTTAAAGCGCATTAATTTCCTACACACTTATCTCCACCGCTTAAAGCGCATTGATTTTCTACACACTTACCTTCACCGCTTAAAGCGCATTGATTTCCTACACACTTACCTTCACCGCTTAAAGCGCTTTGATTTCCACCACATTTACCTTCATCACTTAAAACGCTTTGATTTCCTACACATTTACCATCACCACTTTAAGCGCTTTGATTTCCTACACATTTACCTTCACCACTTAAAGCGCTTTGATTTCCTCCACACTTACCTTCACCACTTAAAGCGTTTTGATTTCCTACACACTTACCTTCACCACTTAAAGCGTTTTGATTTCCTACACACTTACCTTCACCACTTAAAGCATTTTGATTTCCTACACACTTACCTTCACCGCTTAAAGCGCATTGATTTCCTACACACTTACCTTCACCGCTTAGAGCGCATTGATTTCCTACACACTTACCTTCACTGCTTAAAGCGCATTGATTTCCTCCACATTTACCTTCACCACTTAAAGCGCTTTGATTTCCTCCACACTTACCTTCACCACTTAAAGCGCTTTGATTTCCTCCACACTTAACTTCACCACTTAAAGCGTTTTGATTTCCTACACACTTTTTTTTTTTTCATTTTGAGGCCCCTAGCGGGTAACCCCTTTTATTTCCAGTTATAGACATATAATGTACAACATACATATAAGTCATATGGCTATATATATACAATTGACATGAATAGTTATACATTCACATGTTTGATGCAAGGTCAATCCTTTTACAGTATTATTATGATAACTTGTTTATATCATGCATATTCGCATTTTATGTTTATAATAGGTATTGTTTTGTTTTGGAGAGTGATGTAGAAATGGGGAAAAGAGAGAACTAAAATGGGGGGGGGGGTTGATCGTTTCCATCTGAAAGATTCATTTGTAACAGTTGTCTTAGAAAACAATATGTTCAAATAAATCTAGACCACTTTATGTTGTGTTTTTCTAATTTATCATTCATTAGTGCGATTTCCCTTTCTAAAGTTATTCTTAAGCTTAAATACTTATAAAAATGTGCAATACAGGGTGTTAAATTTCTGTATTTCATTCGTATAATATAAAATTTGCTTAAAATTATTATGAAATTTGTTACAATGGTATCATTTCCTTTTCTATCTATTTTACCAAAACATATATCTTTAAAATTGAACTCGACACACAATCCTTTTGATTTTAATAGATCACTTAGTCTTTTCCAAAAATGTTGTATAGGTGGGCATTCCCAGAAAATATGCTCAATACTTTCAACATGCATATTACAAAAGTCGCACAGGTTTGTAGTACTTAACTTGCATCTATACAAATATTTATTTGTTGGCATCAACCGCATTAAATATGTATATTGAAAACATCTTAGCGTTGTATCTATAGTTGCCGCGAGTGGAACACTATAGATATTTTTCCATGGGAGATTTCGCTCATGTAGGAGCATTGACCATTTGTCTTCAGATTTTAATGTTTCCCTATTCATATTATCCATTTGTATTTTGTATAGTAATTGATTTGTGTTCTTAGAGTTTTTTACTTTTTGAACAATAGTTTCTTTTCTGTTTTGCATTAGCATATATTTATTTAAATTCGATTTTATGTTAAATGGTATATTGCTTATGACCTGGTGGTATTTTAGAAAGTCACGCTCCTCCATATTAAATATATTTTTTGCTTCATTGAAGGTTAAAAACTTATTAGTTCGAAAGTCAAAAAGTTGTTCTATAAAGCGTATACCTTTATCGAACCAAGTCTGGAAAAAAATTATTTTGCCATCTATTTTCACAAGTGAGTTATTCCAAATTGTATGTTCATTAATTCCATCATGTTTTGACTGTTTATTGAAGTCGGAGACTACTTTAAACCATGCTGTCAATACATCCTTTAGGAAATAGTTGTTACCACAAATATCCGAAATATCCCTTGTAGATAAATTACATTCAAATATAAAATCACCTCCATACTTATTTAGAATTTTATCATAAAATATTTTCCAAAGTCCATTGTTTTGAGTATTCAGTATTCTTTTTACCCAGCATGCTTTTATTGAATACAAAAATGTTCTTACATCCGTAAGCTTTAATCCTCCTTTTTCAAAATTTTGTATCAGTACGTTTCTTTTTATTTTATCTGGTTTATTATCCCAAATAAAACAATATATTGATTTTATTATCGCTGCTACGACTTCAGGTTCAGGGTTAGGGAGCACAGTGAACGGATATACAAGCTTTGGTAAAGCAAAAGTTTTTATTATCATAACTTTTCCCATTAAAGTTAGCTTTCTATGTTGCCACTGTTTTAAACAATTTCTGAACTCTAGTAGTTTTTGTTCTAGGTTATTTTTTATATTTCTTTCCTTGTCATTAAAGAAGTTCATTCCTAAAGTTTTAGCGGATTCTGACGTCCAAATAAAAGATGTTTCTACACTGTATTTTATATTTGAAGTTTTTAAAGAGCCTGAACGCAATACCTTTGATTTTGAAACATTTAAATTTAATCCTGACTCCTTACCATATTCTTTGATGATCATAATTAGGCGTTCAAAAGATTCTTTTTGACCATTGTTAATGTATGTCGCATCATCCGCAAACAGGGTTTGTTTTAGTTCTTTATTTCTAATTTTTATTCCAACTACTGTATTATCGTTTGTAATGAAGTTTGATAGTAGTTCCATACATATAATGAAGAGAGAAGATGACAATGGACATCCTTGTCGTACACCTCTTTCAATTGGAAAAGCTTCAGACATATTACCATTGTTGATGATGACACTAGTTGACTGATTGTAGAACAAGCGAACCCAATTAGTCAATGATTCTCCAAATTTTAGGTGATTTAAACACTTGAATATGAACGCGTGGTCAAGACTGTCAAATGCTTTTTCGTAATCCGAGAAGAAGAGCAGACAAGGGAGATCATTTTCGTCAGCATATTCAATGATTTCAAATATCAGCCTAACATTTTCGCCTATATAGCGACCTTTCATGAAGCCGGTTTGTTCAGGACCTATTATTTTATGCAAAACCTTTTTAATTCTATTTGAAATAGTTTTAGTCGCTATTTTATAGTCTACATTGAGGAGACTAATAGGCCGCCAATTTGACAGAAGTTGCGAGTCTTTTCCTGATTTTGGTAAGAGTGTTAGTATGCCCTGTTTTTGCATGTTGCTTAATTCACCTTGTTGAAAAGAGAAGTTTATCGATTTAATATAGTATTCCTTTAAATGTTTCCAGAATATTTTGTAAAATTCAACTGTTAAACCATCGGAACCAGGGCTTTTGTTATTTTTCATTTCATATAGTGCTTGGGAACATTCAAAACTCTGCTAAAAGGCCATCACACTGTCGCGAATCATCTAATTCTAATTTAGTTACTGTTTCATTAAAGAAGTTGAGACATGAAGCAGCTGTTTGTTTGTGTTTATATAAGTTTTTATAAAATATCCTTTCCTCTTCTAGAATTGTGGTTGGATCAGTTATAATTTTATTGGAAACGTTAAGTGCAGTGATATTCTTTTGCTCAGCGTGCCGTATTTCTAAATTAGTAAAATATTTTGTATTATATTCGTTAGATTCAATATGAATAGCTTTTGCTCTTATCATAAGTCCATTTATTCTTTGTTCAAGTATATTGTTAAGCAGGTCATGTGTTTCATTTAATCGTTCTCTTAAATTGTCGGTGTTTGTATTATCATCGGCTAGTTTATGTTCTAATTCTTCTATTGTTTTCCTCAGTTTAAGTTCTTGTTTACACTGTTGTTGTTTTTTAGCTGTTGCATATTTTATCGATTCATTTCTAATGTTTCCTTTTATAATTTCCCATAGTGTATTGGGGTTTGCATTTTTATTAAATGTAGAAGTTTCGATAATACTTTTTTTGATAATCAATTGGTAGTCATCATCTAATAGCAAACTGTTATTAATCTTAAAATATCCCTTTCCTCTATTTTGATTAAATATCTCCATGTTTAGAACAACTATTGAATGATCAGATTTAAAACTTGGAATTATCACAGATTCTTTAACAAAATTACATAGGTACTCCGACATTAGGAAATAATCCAGTCTGCTGAATATTGGTGGATTCGTATTTGAATGCCATGTAAATTGAGAAACAGAATGATTTAAATGTCTCCAAATATCTACCAAATTGTTTTGTTTTATAACGTCATAAATTGTTTGCCTACATTTAAGATGCGTATCCTTTCGACCGTTTTTCTTATCTTTGTCAACATCTAATATTGTATTAAAATCACCGCCTATTAAAACATTTTTATCATTATTTTCTAACAGGTATTTTTCTAGCACTTTATAAAAGTGTTGGTCATCTGTATTTGGTCCATAAATATTGATTAAAGTGAATTGAAGTTCTTTTATTTTTAGTTCCAGTGAAATTATTCGACCGTTTATTATTTCTTCAAAGTTTGTGATTACGCATGGGTATGCTTCATTAATAAGAATTGCGACACCTTCACTATTGTGTTTTGTTCCGCTAAAATATGCCTCACCTTTCCATTCTGATTTCCATTTTCCAAATGATTCTTTAGTAGAATGAGTTTCCTGTAAGAGGCATATTGACATTTTTTTGCTTTTTAACCACTGGAATATTTGCAGTCGCTTCTTGGTGTTTGCAAGCCCGCGGACATTATATGAACATATTAAGGTTTCCATTTTGCTTTACAAATGAAAGATAAACATGAATCCATGATGGAAACGATCGTTTAGAAAAATAACAAAGCTTGGGCATAAGTGTATGTAGTTGTAATGAAAGGATCCAGGAAAATGTCCGACCACATTGTAGTGCTTGAATGAGATTAGGTTCGAAAACTGTATAGGAAATATACTCGAATGCGGTAATACAATGTCATTATGTAGTATGTACATCCGTAAATGAGTAACATACTAGAGTATTGGGTAGGTATATAAGTATCAAAACCGGAAATGATCCAGAATTGTACGTGAATCATTAAGGTTTTTGTCTGGGATTAGGTTCGAAAACTTTATAGGAAATATTCACGAATCCGGTAAAACAATGTCATTATGTAGTATTTACATCTGTAAATGAGTAACATAGTAGTGTATTGGGTAAGTATATAAGTATCATAACAGGAAAGGATCTAGAATTTTACATGCAGCATTAAAGATTTTTCTAGAATTCAATTTTTAAAATATATATATATAGTATGTATGCTCGGATCCAGTACAAGCAAATGAGTAACTATGTAATACAATTTACATAGGTAATTGATGTTTGATGGGCATAGAGTAAGTATATACATATCTAAAACACCAATATTATAATGTTGCGTGTTATGCAGAAGTAACTAAATTGTATCTTTCATATATATCAATATGACAGCGTATACATGTATGTACCAATCCGATTGAATCGGTATCTACTACTCAATCCTTTCACCTGTAGGAATGGTTCACATGCCATTTATTCCATCTTCACGGAAGAATAGCATTTAAACGTTAATTGAAATAATAACTTAGGCATATAAACATTCAGAGAATGCTGGTCAATTTATGGCAAGTTAGAACACTCCAAATATAATCTGCTTCCAAGGGCTGCATTACAGAGTATATTTCAAGTGATAGCGTCAAACTCTACCAACAAGATATCGCCACAGCTGTGATACACTCCTCGGAACAGACACCAAGTGGATGTTACACAGATCAAATTGTCAGTCTAAGCTATCAACCCTGTATGGCAAAAACCTAACGAAACGAAAAAATAGGAATTGTTTGTGAGGGATACCGCAATAACAATTGATCAATTCACGTTGATATTCCGTGGCATTTAATCCAGTCTCGTGGTCTAAGATAAAAAAATATATATATAGTCCATTACATTTGGATATAATTACTTACTATACGACAATATTGGCATGTTTGTTTATGACATATAGACTTCAAATAGACATATTTCAACATTCCTTCAAATACAATCGTGACGTCATACCTTTTTACTGGCAGTCCATTATTATCAATATTGAACTGCTGTCCAAAGGTCGGAGTATTACATTAAATCATATACGTAATGTTACGACATTTTAATTAATAAGATCTTGATAATTATATACGCTTGTGTTATAAGTAATATATAGGCCTCAAACTGGACCAAAATGTTAAATATTGGTGCTGTGCCCAGAGCTTTGCGCTACGCACCGCGCACAGTCCAACAGTCTGCATTTTAGATAGTTTTCGGCCTAAGTCCTATGCATATACGAATATAGATAATCGTTGATCATTTAAATGATACGTCACGACTGTATGCATCATTTTAGGCCAACAAAATATATAGTGTTTGTTTACTGCCAATCATCTCATTATGTCGACAATCAACGGTCTGCTAATATTCAGCCAAGCAACAATGAACAGACATGTTTCATTCCTGGCCTAGTTTGGTAAATCATGCATATAACAGTAATATAACGTGCTCTCATAATGCATAGCTATATAGATATATTTATAATTATATAACACGAAGTTTTAAATGTACAGTTCCACTCAAAAGTTTTGATTCATACACATTTATCAGAGTTTGCACTTTCATTGTTTATGTAGATGGCCATGGTAGGTCCAGCCAAGAATCAAAGTCTTTGTACAGAACTTTGTGGACATTGCCCATTTTGTCTTTGTAGAAAATATTGCCGTTCATGGTCCAGGCTGTATCTACTTCGTCCGGTTGCTTCCGTTTAACACTCATTAGTACAAGATGATGTGTTTTGGTTAAGTCTTCTGTGACAAACATAGGCTTTGGTAGTTCCTTTTTACGCCTCAAAATATTGTTGCGTATGAGCCTTGAAGTGAATTTAACAATGATCTGTCTATTTTTAGTATCATATTTCTTGCCCAATCGGTGACACATATCGATGTCCCCAACTTGTAGCTGTAGACCTGGCATTTCCTACACACTTACCTTCACCACTTAAAGCGCTTTGATTTCCTACACACTAACCTTCACCACTTAAAGCGCTTTGATTTCCTGCACAGGTACCATCACCACTTAAAGCGCTTTGATTACTTAGCTTTGAACACTTAGGTTCACGGCTTAAAGCATTCGGATTTGCTGCAGACTTATACCCACTATATAAAGCGCTTTGATTTCAAATAAAGCACTCTGCGTCTCTTGCTGTACGTTGGTTTCATGCAAACGTACCTCCACCGTTTACTGTACTTTGATTACTTTCATGCACGCTTGCATTTCTGCACATTTACAGTCGCAGCTTACTGTATTTTGATAACCTGCACACTGATTTAATTTCCTCCAAATTTACATTCCTATGCACTTACCATCATGCTCACTTACCTTCCTGTACACTTACCTTCATGTACACTTACCATCATGCTCACATACCGTCCTGTTCACATACCGTCCTGTACACTTACCTTCATGTACACATACCATCATGCTCACTTACCGTCCTGTACACATACCGTCCTGTACACTTACCTTTATGTATACTTACCTTCATGTACACTTACCATCATGCTCACTTACCTTCCTGTACACTTACAATCATGCTCACTTACCTTCCTGTACACATATCTTCCTGTACACATACCTTCCTGTACACTTACCATCCTGTATACTTACCTTCCTGTACACTTACCTTCCTGTACACTTACCTTCATGTTCACTTACCTTTCTGAACACTTACCATCACACTCACGTACCACCATGCTAACCTACCTTCATACATACTTACATTCATGCCCAATTACAATCATGCTCACTTACCTTCCTGTACACTTACCATCATGCTGACTTACCTTCGTGTACACATACCTTCCTGTACACTTACCTTCATATACACTTACCTTCCTGTATGCTTACCTTCCTGTACAACTTACCTTCCTGTACACTTACCACCATGCTCAATTACCTTCCTGTACACTTACCTTCATGTACACTTACCTTCCTGTACACTTACCATCATGTACACTTACCATCATGCTCATTTACCATCATGCTCAATTACCTTCCTGTACACTTACCTCCCTGTACACATATCATGTATACTTACCTTCCAGTACACTTTTCATGTACACTTACCTTCCTGTATACTTACCATCATGCTCACTTACCTTCCTGTACACATACCAGCATGCTCAATTACCTTCCTGTATACTTACCATCATGATCACTTACATTCCTGTACACTTACCATCATGATCACCTACCTTCCTGTACACATACCATCATGCTCACTTACCTTCCTGTACACTTACCATCATGCTCAGTTACCTTCCTGTACACTTACCATCATGATGACTTACCTTCCTGTACACTTACCCTCATGCTCAGTTACCCTCCTGTACACTTACCATCATGATGACTTACCTTCCTGTACACTTACCATCATGCTCACTTATCGTCCTGTACACTTACCATCATGCTCACTTACCAACTTATCGCCCTGCACACTTACCTTCCTGTACATTTACCTTCATGCATACTTACCTTCCTGTACACTTACCATCATGATCACTTACCTTCCTGTACACTTACCATCATGCTCAGTTACCTTCCTGTACACGTACCATCATGCTCATTTACCTTCCTGTACACATACTATCATGATCACTTACCTTCCTGTACACTAACCATCATGCTCACTTACCGTCCTGTACACTTACCATCATGCTCACTTACCGTACTGTACACTTACCATCATGCTCACTTACCTTCCTGTACACTTACCATCATGCTCAATTATCTTCCTGTACACTAATCTGCCTGCTCACTTACCGTCCTGTACAATTACCATCATGCTCACTTACCCACTTATCGCCCTGCACACTTAACTTCCTGTACATTTACCTTCCTGTACACTTACCTTCATGCACACTTACTTCCTGTACACTTACCATCATGATCTCTTATCTCCCTGCACACTTACCTTCCTGTACACTTTCCATCATGCTCACTTACCTTCCTGTACACTAACCTTCATGCTCATTTACCTTCCTGTACACCTACCTTCATGCTCACTTACCTGCATGTACATTTACCATCATGCTCATTTACCTTCCTGTACACTTACCATCATGCTCACTTACCTTCCTGTACACTTACCTTCATGCTCATTTACCTTCCTGTACACATACCATCATGTATACTTACCTTCCTGTACACTTTTCATGTACACTTACCTTCCTGTATGCTTACCATCATGATCACTTACCTTCCTGTACACTTACCATCATGATCACCTACCTTCCTGTACACATACCATCATGCTCAATTACCTTCCTGTGCACTTACCGTCATGATGACTTACCTTCCTGTACACTTACCATCATGCTCAGTTACCTTGCTGTACACTTACCATCATGCTCACTTACCGTCCTGTACACTTACCATCATGCTCACTTACCAACTTATCGCCCTGCACACTTACCTTCCTGTACATTTACCTTCATGCACACTGACCTTCCTGTACACTTACCATCATGATCACTTACCTTCCTGTACACTTACCATCATGCTCAGTTACCTTCCTGTACACTTACCATCATGCTCAGTTACCTTCCTGTACACTTACTATCATGATCACTAACCTTCCTGTACACTTACCATCATGCTCACTTACCTTCCTGTACACTTACCATCATGATCACTTACCTTCCTGTACACTTACAATCATGCTCACTTACCTTCCTGTACACTTACCATCATGATCACTTACCTTCCTGTACACTTACCATCATGCTCACTTACCGTCCTGTACAATTACCATCATGCTCACTTACCCACTTATCGCCCTGCACACTTAACTTCCTGTACATTTACCTTCCTGCACACTTACCTTCATGCACACTTATCTTCCTGTACACTTACCACCATGATCTCTTATCTCCCTGCACACTTACCTTCCTGTGCACTTACCATCATGTTCACTTACCTTCCTGTACACTTACCTTCATGCTCATTTACCTTCCTGTACACTTACCTTCATGCTCACTTACCTGCATGTACACTTACCATCATGCTCACTTACGTTCATGTACACTTACCTTCATGCTCATTTACCTTCATGTATACTTACCATCATGATCACTTACCTTCCTGTACACTTAGCATCATGATCACTTACCTTCCTGTACACTTACCATCATGCTCACTTACCGTCCTGTACAATTACCATCATGCTCACTTACCCACTTATCGCCCTGCACACTTAACTTCCTGTACATTTACCTTCCTGCACACTTACCTTCATGCACACTTATCTTCCTGTACACTTACCACCATGATCTCTTATCTCCCTGCACACTTACCTTCCTGTGCACTTACCATCATGTTCACTTACCTTCCTGTACACTTACCTTCATGCTCATTTACCTTCCTGTACACTTACCTTCATGCTCACTTACCTGCATGTACACTTACCATCATGCTCACTTACCTTCATGTACACTTACCTTCATGCTCATTTACCTTCATGTATACTTACCATCATGATCACTTACCTTCCTGTACACTTAGCATCATGATCACTTACCTTTCTGTACACTTACCATCATGCTCACTTACCTTCCTGTGCACTTACCATCATGCTCACTTACCTTCATGTGCACTTACCATCATGCTCACTTACGTTCCTGTGCACTTACCATCATGCTCAATTACCTTCCTGTACACTTACCATCATGCTCACTTACCTTCCTGTACACTTACCATCATGCTCACTTATCTTCCTGTACACTTACCATCATGCTCACTTACCTTCCTGTACACTTACCATCATGCTCACTTATCTTCCTGTATACTTACCTTCATGCTCACTTACCTGCATGTACACTTACCATCATGCTCACTTACCTTCATGTACACTTACCTTCATGCTCATTTACCTTCATGTATACTTACCATCATGATCACTTACCTTCCTGTACACTTACCATCATGCTCACTTATCTTCCTGTATACTTACCATCATGCTCACTTACCTTCCTGCACACTTACCATCATGCTCACTTACGTTCTTGTGCACTTACGATCATGCTCACTTACGTTCCTGTGCACTTACCATCATGCTCACTTATCTTCCTGTATACTTACCATCATGCTCACTTACCTTCCTGTATACTTACCATCATGTTCATTTACCTTCCTGTATACTTACCATCATGATCACTTACCTTCCTGTGCACTTACCATCATGCTCACTTACCTTCCTGTACACTTACCATCATGATCACTTACCTTCCTGTACACTTACCATCATGCTCACTTACGTTACTGTGCACTTACCATCATGCTCACTTACCTTCCTGTACACTTACCATCATGCTCACTTACGTTCTTGTACACTTACCATCATGCTCACTTACCTTCCTGTACATTTACCATCATACTCACTTACCCACCTATCGCCCTGCACACTTACCTTCCTGTACACTTACCATCATGCTCACTTACCTTCCTGTACACTTACCATCATGCTCACTTACCTTCCTGTTCACTTACCATCATGCTAACTTACCGTCCTGTACACTTACCATCATGCTCTATTATCTTCCTGTACACTTACCATCATGGTCACTTACCTTCCTGTACACTTACCTTCATGCACACTTACCTTCATGTACACTTACCATCATGATCACTTACCTTCCTGTACAAATAACAGCATGCTCAATTACCTTCCTGTACACTTACCATCATGGTCACTTACCTTCCTGTACACTTACCTTCATGCACACTTACCTTCCTGTACACTTACCATCATGATCACTTACCTTCCTGTACAAATAACAGCATGCTCAATTACCTTCCTGTACACTTACCATCATGATCACTTACCTTCCTGTACAAATAACAGCATGCTCAATTACCTTCCTGTGCACTTACCATCATGCTCACGTACCTTCCTGTACACTTACCTTCATGCTC
The DNA here is from genome assembly GCA_014843695.1 of Archivesica marissinica. Classification (NCBI taxonomy): domain Eukaryota; kingdom Metazoa; phylum Mollusca; class Bivalvia; order Venerida; family Vesicomyidae; genus Archivesica; species Archivesica marissinica. The sequence goes on from CM026399.1 coordinate 54,388,023, forward strand.
AATTACCTTCATGTGCACTTACCATCATGCTCAATTACCTTCCTGTACACTTACCATCATGCTCAATTACCTTCCTGTTCACTTACCTTCATGCTCACGTACCTTCCTGTACACTTACCATCATGCTCACTTACCTTCATGTGTACTTACCATCATGATCACTTACCTTCCTGTACAAATAACAGCATGCTCAATTACCTTCCTGTACACTTACCATCATGCTCAATTACCTTCATGTATACTTATCATCATGCTCACTTACCTTCCGGTACACTTACCTTCATGCTCACGTACCTTCCTGTACACTTACCATCATGCTCACTTACCTTCCTGTACACTTACCATCAGGCTCACTTACCTTCCTGTATACTTACCATCATGCTCACTTACCTTCCTGTACACTTACCATCAGGCTCACTTACCTTCCTGTACACTTACCATCATGCTCACTTACCTTCCTGTACACTTACCATCATGCTCATTTACCTTCCTGTACACTTACCATCATGCTCACTTACGTTCCTATGCACTTACCACCATGCTCACTTACCTTCCTGTACACTTACTATCATGCTCACTTACGTTCCTGTGCACTTACCATCATGCTCACTTACGTTCCTATGCACTTACCATCATGCTCACTTACCTTCCTGTACACATACCATCATGCTCACTTACGTTCCTGTGCACTTACCGTCATCTTCACTTATCTTCCTGTATACTTACCATCATGCTCACCTACCGTCCTGCACACTTACCATCATGCTCACTTACGTTCTTGTGCACTTACCATCATGCTCACTTACGTTCCTGTGCACTTACGATAATGCTCACTTATCTTCCTGTATACTTACCATCATGCTCACTTACCTTCCTGCACACTTACCATCATGCTCACTTACGTTCTTGTGCACTTACGATCATGCTCACTTACGTTCCTGTGCACTTACCATCATGCTCACTTATCTTCCTGTATACTTACCATCATGCTCACTTACCTTCCTGTATACTTACCATCATGTTCATTTACCTTCCAGTATACTTACCATCATGATCACTTACCTTCCTGTGCACTTACCATCATGATCACTTACCTTCCTGTACACTTACCATCATGCTCACTTACGTTACTGTGCACTTACCATCATGCTCACTTACCTTCCTGTACACTTACCATTATGCTCACTTACGTTCTTGTACACTTACCATCATGCTCACTTACCTTCCTGTACATTTACCATCATGCTCACTTACCCACGTATCGCCCTGCACACTTACCTTCCTGTACACTTACCATCATGCTCACTTACCTTCCTGTACACTTACCATCATGCTCACTTACCGTCCTGTACACTTACCATCATGGTCACTTACCTTCCTGTACACTTACCTTCATGCTCACTTACCGTCCTGTACACTTACCATCATGCTCTATTATCTTCCTGTACACTTACCATCATGCTTACTTACCTTCCTGTACACTTACCATCATGCTCACTTACCGTCCTGTACACTTACCATCATGCTCACTTACCGTCCTGTACACTTACCATCATGCTCAATTACCGTGCTGTACACTTACCATCATGCTCACTTACCGTCCTGTACACTTACCATCATGCTCAATTATCTTCATGTACACTTACCATCATGCTCACTTATCGTCCTGTACACTTACCATCATGCTCACTTACGTTCCTATGCACTTACCACCATGCTCACTTACCTTCCTGTACACTTACTATCATGCTCACTTACGTTCCTGTGCACTTACCATCATGCTCACTTACGTCCCTATGCACTTACTATCATGCTCACTTACCTTCCTGTACACATACCATCATGCTCACTTACGTTCCTGTGCACTTACCGTCATCTTCACTTATCTTCCTGTATACTTACCATCATGCTCACCTACCGTCCTGCACACTTACCATCATGCTCACTTACGTTCTTGTGCACTTACCATCATGCTCACTTACGTTCCTGTGCACTTACGATAATGCTCACTTATCTTCCTGTATACTTACCATCATGCTCACTTACCTTCCTGCACACTTACCATCATGCTCACTTACGTTCTTGTGCACTTACGATCATGCTCACTTACGTTCCTGTGCACTTACCATCATGCTCACTTATCTTCCTGTATACTTACCATCATGCTCACTTACCTTCCTGTATACTTACCATCATGTTCATTTACCTTCCTGTATACTTACCATCATGATCACTTACCTTCCTGTGCACTTACCATCATGATCACTTACCTTCCTGTACACTTACCATCATGCTCACTTACGTTACTGTGCACTTACCATCATGCTCACTTACCTTCCTGTACACTTACCATTATGCTCACTTACGTTCTTGTACACTTACCATCATGCTCACTTACCTTCCTGTACATTTACCATCATGCTCACTTACCCACGTATCGCCCTGCACACTTACCTTCCTGTACACTTACCATCATGCTCACTTACCTTCCTGTACACTTACCATCATGCTCACTTACCGTCCTGTACACTTACCATCATGGTCACTTACCTTCCTGTACACTTACCTTCATGCTCACTTACCGTCCTGTACACTTACCATCATGCTCTATTATCTTCCTGTACACTTACCATCATGCTCACTTACCTTCCTGTACACTTACCATCATGCTCACTTACCGTCCTGTACACTTACCATCATGCTCACTTACCGTCCTGTACACTTACCATCATGCTCAATTACCGTGCTGTACACTTACCATCATGCTCACTTACCGTCCTGTACACTTACCATCATGCTCAATTATCTTCATGTACACTTACCATCATGCTCACTTATCGTCCTGTACACTTACCATCATGCTCACTTACCGTCCTGTACACTTACCATCATGGTCACTTACCGTCCTGTACACTTACCATCATGCTCAATTATCTTCCTGTACACTTACCATCATGCTCACTTACCGTCCTGTACACTTACCATCATGCTCACTTACCGTCCTGTACACTTACCATCATGCTCACTTACCGTCCTGTACACTTACCATCATGCTTCACTTACCGTCCTGTACACTTACCATCATGATCACTTACCTTCCTGTACACTTACCATCATGCTCACTTACCGTCCTGTACACTTACCATCATGCTCACTTACCGTCCTGTACACTTACCATCATGATCACTTACCTTCCTGTACACTTACCATCATGCTCACTTACCGTCCTGTACACTTACCATCATGCTCACTTACCGTCCTGTACACTTACCATCATGCTCACTTACCGTCCTGTACACTTACCATCATGCTCACTTACCGTCCTGTACACTTACCATCATGCTCAATTATCTTCCTGTACACTTACCATCATGCTCACTTACCCACTTATCTCCCTGCACACTTACCTTCCTGTACACTTACCATCATGCTCACTTACCCACTTATCTCCCTGCACACTTACCTTAATGTACACTTACATTCACCCCTTAAAGCCTTTTGATTTGCTTATATATTAATTATAAATTAAATTTTCCTTGTTATTATGTGCAAAGTATTGTCATTATTATTGATTAAGAGGGCAACAGTAACTTGCAATACAATATCGTTATGAACATATGACACTGTCCTCCGTTCACCCGGTCTTCGATCAATCTTTCTTCTAGAGAACCTAACGTGCTGTCATTCTGAGGACAATCCGGGATTACATTCCTGTGATTGATCCGACATAGGTTTAAAATTACTAAAATGCGCTTACGTACAACACACTAAAGCTACTTAAGGGTCAACCGTGGAAGAATATGTTCATCTTCTTGTACAATGCCAGGAACAATGAGAAGTGATATATATTATATACTCATTGTTGTGATTTACGAAGTTAGCCCATATTTTCCTTATAAAACAGGCGATTTAATTTGGTGCAAACTGCGCTAAAACGGTATTTATAAACTATGGCAGAAGCACATCTGCCAAATTTCAATTGCGATTATCTCTGCTATGATGCAGTCATCAATGTGTGCCAGTGTGTATGCTAGTTACACGTGTATTTCACGCAAGTGGGGTTCGTCGTGTATCATAGTGATGAATATATTCATGTAGAAGATCACATATATACCCTTCTCATAAAAGAATTGTTTGTCTCAAGAGATCAATCCATCGATGATGCCGGCGTTTATTAGGGCAGCTACGTCGGATATGCCTCATCTGCTGAAAAACGATGCTATAAAATGACAATGCCTTATAAAATTATACATTTAAGCAACTATTCCTGCGAAGTATGGGGTTTTCATGAAGCAAATAACATTGAACGTGTGCATACTCAGTATTGGACACGTATTTTACAAGTGAAAAGTTCCACACAAAATGATTTTGTGTATGGAGCCTAAGAGCGTTTTGAGTTGACATTTAACCGTTACGTTACAATTGTTAATTATTGATTAAAGTACTAGTGATTTGAAATTTTATTTTATTTTGTATTAAGGACTGATGCTGATATGTATCCCAACACAGTTTCATGGGTTACACTATTACACAATTTATTGTCCACTTAAGGTTTTCACTCCGTCTGGTTAGCACATAGTGTTGGTAACGTTAGCGCGTTTATCAGCCTTTTTAAACGACGGTTACGTGATATATATATCTCAGACACATGTGGCATCCATGTGCATATAAACAAATATGGCGACAGCAATTCTCTATATCAATATATCTAATTATTTATGTAACACTAAAGCAACTATTTATATGTGATAATATGTAATAATATAGAAGAAGAATGCTTTAATAACATAATTATGCATGACATGTTAACTTACTTTAAATCCTTTTTTTTTTACATAACACATCAAACTGCTTGCATGCACTCATTAAGAATGTACTAAGTAAATATTAAATTTATTATTAAAATATAAATAAAATCATTTTATTATATATATTTAATCATTTAATTTGCCGCTGTAATTGTTATCATAACATTAAACTACTAGTAAATATTGGTATACGAATGATCTTAGCACACATGTTGTCACAAGCCTCTCTTTCTTCTTATGTCTATTTTCCGATATTAATGCTCTAACCAGGGTCTATCCTATCGTATACTCGCTGGAGTTGTCTAGGGGGTTTCTATACGGTCCTTCAACACTGCTCTAACCAGGGTCTATCCTATCGTAGACTCGCTGGAGTTGTCTATGGGGTTTCTCTACGGTCCTTCATATACTATAACTCAACACAGTCTATCATTTTCCTTTGTATAATCTCATTTACAACAATCTTCTTTATTTTATATCGATAACATGTATCATATATTCGAGATATCTCGTATCTTATTATTCGCCTCACTATTTCAATGTGTTCATAATAGTTATATGACTATACTCATTCCCTTCCTTCATCAAACTATTCCAATATATATATTAGCCAAAACAATCGTTTCCTAAAAGGCCTAATTATCTTCCGTCCACGTATTTAATACGACTTTAATATTTAAGAGTTAATACTTCTTTACATATTAATTTTTCTAACTATCATAGAAACAGTTTGTATTCTAATAGTGAGTTACATATTTCCTTAACGCCTCCATGGCTGGATAAAAATGCACTAATTTCTTCATCATTTTTCATCTCTTAAATAGCAGAATTAACATCTATAACAGACATTACGGCGCCAAACATATGTGATGTTATACAATATTATTACATGTTTATCTGTCATCAAGAAAGCGGCGATTATCTTACATAACTGACCACCTGCACTCGGTGGTGTCAAAATATAATTTGTTCCCGCGCAAACAGAGAACTGATAATTTAGGCGCGAAAATAATAGCAGACGATTATACATAATAATCATAATCTTACATGGTTAACAATGTGTCATATATATAAATAAATAAATGTATTTATATAATACATTTCTATTTATATATGACAATAATGTATTCGTGCAAATATATTGTTTGTTTTTTCCATCTTTTGCACAATATATTAATGGCGCACACTGTAATGAGAAATTATCCTAAATATATCGACATGAGTTAATAGTCCGAAAACAGGATAATTATGCTAATTAATAATAAAACGTGTACATATTACACCGACCCTCTTCTCAATTTTCGCAAATGGCCTTGTACAGGAAGTTAACGACCTTGACCTCGGAATATCGATGGGCGATGTGAAAGTGTCAGTATTAATGTATACAGATATTGTTCTGATCGCCGAATCAGGGGACCAGTTACAAAGTATGTTGAATACACTTCATACGTGGTGCAAAAAGTGGCGGGTCCTTATTAACTCGACGAAATCAACGTGCATTTGAGAATAGGTTGAGCACAGTGCACTGATTATGAATTCAAGATCAGAAATACTATTTTAAAAACCGAAGACCAATACAAATACCTTGGGATTATTTTTCATGAAAATGGTGGTTTTATGCCGAACTGTGAAGCTCTTGCCAAAAAAGAAGGACGTGTGCTTGGAGGTATAATAAGTAAGATACACCAACTCAAGGATTTTGGATTTCGTTCTTATGATAAGCGATACAATTCCTGTGTAGATCTTATACAGGATTATTGTTCATCCGTTTGGGGATTAAAACAATATCAATATATTGACAACGTACAACACAGGGCGTTACGCTACCTTCTCGGGGCCCATCAGTTCACACATATACCAGTGCTATATGGAGATGCAGGATGGATACCAAGTAACTACAGAAGCTAGGGAAACGCGTTACGTTACTCGAATCATCTAATATACATGGACAGTGATATACTAAACGTGTATTCCATTATGTTTCCCAAGTGAACAGGAAGAACTGGTGTAGTGACATTAAACAAACAATGCATACTTTAGGGTTTGCCAATAATGTTTACACAAAGACATGCGTCGAACTTACACAGGCCAATACATTTATTGTGAATCATTTATGCTGATAAGCGGTCATATGACATTCAAACGGTCCCCACATTAAGAACATATAAGCAATTCAAACAGACTTTTCGATGTGAATAATATGTGCAAATGAACCTTAATAAACAAGAACGTTCAATGTTATGCCAGTTTAGGAGTGGCAGTTTACCATTAAGACTAGATACAGGAAGATATATTGACGAACCAGTAGATGAACGACTATGTCTGCTTTGAAGATGAAACTCACTTTCTCGTGAACTGTCATGTGTACAATGATATAAGATGAAGTATACGTGGAGAAACATTAATAAACGAACAATGATATAAGATGAAGTATACGTGGAGAAACATTAATAAGCGAACAATGATATAAGATGAAGTATACGTGGAGAAACATTAATAAGCGAACAATGATACAAGATGAAGTATACGTGGAGAAACATTAATAAGCGAACAGTTGATATAAGATGAAGTATACGTGGAGAAACATTAATAAGCGAACAATGATATAAGATGAAGTATACGCGGAGAAACATTAATAAGCAAACAATGATATAAGATGAAGTATACGCAGAGAAACATTAATAAGCGAACAATGATATAAGATGAAGTATACGTGGAGAAACATTAATAAGCGAACAGTTTATCAATCTCACAGATACACAAACAGTAACACGTCTATTAAATTCATATCCAAGAAATGTAGCCAAGTTTGTTGTAAGAGCATATCTGAACAGAAATTGTTTAATTTATATTTAATGTAACACTCATTCTGTCATAGTGTTGTATTATAATCCGCTACATTAGCATCGTATCACGATACCGGCAACTCAAATAATTATGAGCATATTTATGCAATGCCAATATTTATGTTCATTACTGAAATACTGCAATCGTATACAAAGGCAGTGATGCTGTTATGTTGTGGTTGTTTGTGATGATGATGGTATTAGTAATGATGATCGTGGTGGTGATGATGATGATGAGGAGGATCACGATGATGACTCGAATTTAAGTAAACTATTCTCAAATTACATATGTTCTATACTCACTATGTACAGTTAATGTAAAATGTTTAGTATTAGTTTTACCAATTTATTTTAGCTCGATTGCGAAACAAGTTATTTCAACTTATATTAATCACTCTCGATACCTCATTCCTGATGGAATCCATCGCCACGAGGGAGAGAGAAGAGGCAACGTGGAATTTAAATGCCTTACCTAAGGGCACAATCGTAACGGCTCCAGCGGGGCTCGAACTCCAGACCTTTCGCACCTGAAGCGTACATGCATCCACTGCGCTATCACGACTTACAATGTTTGGTATTGGTATTTGGTATTAACAAGTTAGCATCCCATTTACAGTATTCTCAGGTTGTCGTACATTAACAATGTTAGCATTCCCATTTACAGTATTCTCAGGTTGTCGTACATTAACAATGTTAGCATTCCCATTTACAGTATTCTCAGGTTGTCGTACATTAACAATGTTAGCATTCCCATTTACAGTATTCTCAGGTTGTCGTACATTAACAATGTTAGCATTCCCATTTACAGTATTCTCAGGTTGTCGTACATTAACAATGTTAGCATTCCCATTTACAGTATTCTCAGGTTGTCGTACATTAACAATGTTAGCATTCCCATTTACAGTATTCTCAGGTTGTCGTACATTAACAATGTTAGCATTCCCATTTACAGTATTCTCAGGTTGTCGTACATTAACAATGTTAGCATTCCCATTTACAGTATTCTCAGGTTGTCGTACATTAACAATGTTAGCATTCCCATTTACAGTATTCTCAGGTTGTCGTACATTAACAATGTTAGCATTCCCATTTACAGTATTCTCAGGTTGTCGTACATTAACAATGTTAGCATTCCCATTTACAGTATTCTCAGGTTGTCGTACATTAACAGTGTTAGCATTCCCATTTACAGTATTCTCAGGTTGTCGTACATTAACAATGTTAGCATTCCCATTTACAGTATTCTCAGGTTGTCGTACATTAACAATGTTAGCATTCCCATTTACAGTATTCTCAGGTTGTCGTACATTAACAATGTTAGCATGCCCATTTACAGTATTCTCAGGTTGTCGTACATTAACAATGTTAGCATTCCCATTTACAGTATTCTCAGGTTGTCGTACATTAACAATGTTAGCATTCCCATTTACAGTATTCTCAGGTTGTCGTACATTAACAATGTTAGCATTCCCATTTACAGTATTCTCAGATTGTCGTACATTAACAATGTTAGCATGCCCATTTACAGTATTCTCAGGTTGTCGTACATAGGATACTGGACAGGATGTACTGGACAGGATGTACTGAACAGGATGTACTGGACAGGATGTACTGGACATGATGGACAGGATGTACTGGACATGATGTACTGGACAGGATGTACTGGACAGGATGTACTGGACAACAAGGTTCGGTCAAGGCAGGGAAATGCAATCACTATGTTGTGATGTGGCTAATGTCTAAGTGATTAAACGTATATATATCGTCATCTGGAAATGCACTGATACCAAGAGGTGGCCAAGTGTTGTGTTCAATGTAGTTACATATAATTAGAGTGTACTTAAATTATAATCTGGACAAGAACACTCACTTGTTTCCCCTGGAACGCCATGTCTACCAGGGTTCCAGGGCACATTGATCGAAGCCGCCCATCATTTGTTCGTGTATTGATGTACTGGAAGTTGTACACGCTACTGCGTCCGCGTGCTAATCAGTGTATACCGATTTACAGTAACTATGGTGTGCAGATCATACCAAATAACACGAGAGGGGTGTTTCGGTATGTAATACAAACGAACGAACGAACGAACGAACATATTTTATTCACATAAACTATACAGTTTTTAGTGACATAGCAATATTACATTCTACAACATAAGTATAAAATATGACAACAAATGTAGGTGATAATTATTGGAATACTATATTACTATAGGGATGAACTATAGAATATAATGTTACTTACTCGAAATCTTAAAACATTTCTAAATGCAATCCTAATTACATTGACATCTATATATGCGATATACTGTATTTTAGTACAACATATCAATAAATACTATTTACAACAAAAAGTGACATATAAACCTGATACTAGTGTATTTTTAAGTGGACAACATATTGAAAAAACCGTATCTGTATCTTTTAGTCGATTGTTCAGATCAATCAAGTCATATACAGAACAGTATGCAATGCATATTCCATACTAGGATACAGCGTTAGGTGGAACACACCAAACAAGAATCCACTTCCAAGAAGTGTGTCACAGAGTGTTGACCGGTTCAAGTGATTGGGTCGATCCCTACCTCCCGCTACACCCGTGGCACTCTCCTCGGAATAGACTCCATCTGACTGATACACCATTACTATTCTCAGTATGGGCTATCATATAAAAAGTATTGTTCAACGAATTCTATAATTGTGACCTCATAATTATATGTTGATCTAAGCAAAGATAAACATTCAATATAATTGTATAAGAACTATTAATATCAATTTTAAAGACCTCCAGGCACGGTTTATGATCTAATGATACGTAACTCAAGAGCTTCTTGAATAAATTTGCTTAACATAATATAATTCTGATTTGTTTTTACTGGACAACAACTGAATAAATTTAACCATACTTGGGTTTACTCTATAATACCGTTTTATATAAGTTCGTCTATAAGATTCATATGGCCAACACTTAAATATAAAATGAAATTCGTCTTCTATTTCGTTTGTAGAACAAATTTGGAAATATCTTAGATTTCTATCAATTCTATCTCTTCCATATCTACCAGTTTGAATTCTAAGACTATGTGCAGATATTCTTATTCTTGTAAGTGCAATACGCAGATTGCGAGACACTATGTTATTCAAATAAAATTCTATATCTAATGTATCCTTAACACATGTATACAATGTTAGCACTTCCATGTTATTTATAGTCATACGCCATTCCTGCATAAATTCATCCAATACTCTTTGTTTGAACAATAACAGGAATGATTGATCATTGCATTCTGATATTTGGTTATATGTAACATCATTCCATTTATACAGGAATCCATATTTAGATAATAAATCTTTAACACTAGTAAACCAATTTGCCTTACCATTCGATACATGGCAGTATCAACAATTGATTTTATAATAATATTATCATTACGACACAATTTTAACCAATATTTAACAATACGTGTATATCTGTTTATATATAATGGATAACGTCCTAATTCGCCATAAACAGCAACGTTACATGTTGATTGTCTAACTCCTAATACCATTTTACAGAATTTAACATGTATATTTTCTAACATTTTGGATTTTGATAAACCCCATATTTCACATCCATAAGAAATTGTTGAATTTACAAATGCATCAAATAACTGCAACGCCACTTTGGGCAACGTGTCATGTCTTTTTAGATTAGCAGTGAGGGTGTTCATTGATTTAAGACCTTTTCCATACAATGCCTGTGTATTTAAGCTAAAATTACCAGTATAATTAAGTGTTACACCCAAATAATTAAAATCATTTACAACCTCTAGATATGCATTTCCATATATCCATCTCTCGCCCCTTAGTAATCATTCACGCTTTCTAAATACAACACATTTGGTTTTCTCAATATTAAACTTCGAGTCCCCACTTGTTACAATATTCGTGTAATTTATCCAAAGACGCTTGCATATCTTCGGGGTTTAAAGCTAGAATTACCATATCATCTGCGAACAACAATAAAATCAGACAAATATCTTGTAAAGTAAGGCCACCTTTTGTTCTATTTTGTAAATACAATTCTAAATCTTCTACAAACAGCGAAAACATAATCGGAGAAATTATCTCCCCTTGTCTCAATCCGACTGCAATTTCAAAGAAATCAGAGTAGTTACCAGCATCACAAGATCGTACACACGATTTCACAGTTTGGTACATACTTCTAATTACACGTACAAGTTTACCGTTAATACCCATATTATACAATTTATACCATAATGCATTTCTATAAATAGAATCAGAACAACATCTCATATCTATAAAAGTACAATACAATCTATTGTTTTCGTTAATAAATTGTTGTATCAATGAATGCAGTATAAATACAGCGTCTGTAGTGGACCTGCCTTTTCTAAAACCAAATTGAGCATCTGAAATTATATTATTTTCTTCACTCCATTTTGTAAGACGATCATTTAAAACACTTGTAAATAATTTACCTAGGTTACTTAACAGCTTAATACCTCTATAATTGTTTACATCATTTTTATCTCCCTTTTTATGTAACGGAATAATGATACCTTTTGTCCATACCTCTGGGAATATTCCAGTGTCTAAAATTTTATTAAACATAACAGTAATATATCCAGCTAGAATATCACTAGCCTCAAGAAAATACTCGTTTAGCAACTTATCTTCCCCAAATGCCTTATTTCTACTTAATTTTTTTATTGCGTTACAAATTTCACTATATGACATTTTAGCATCTAATTCTTCGTAAGCTGTGTCAATATTGTCAAAATTATTGGTGTCATTGAAGCTTTCCGCATCATCATTTATATTGTGATTAACATTAGAAAACATTTCTTCAAAATACATTTTAAAATCACCCAAAGGTATATTACAACTGTTTACTGTATTATTATTTTTAAAATACCTCCAAAAATCTCGAGGTTTACATTTTTTAAGGTTTTCAAAATCTCTGGTTTGCTTAAATTTAAATGCTCTGCTTTTATGTTTTATAACCCTTTTGTATACATTTTGCATAGCTCTACTCTATCAGCATCAGATTGTGTTTGATTAAATTGAAATAATGCGTCCTTATATAGACGTTTTGCTTGTCTGCACTCTAAATCGAACCATTTATTAAAATCATCTATATTTGATCGCACAAATGAACTAGTTTTACGTACATACTTTACAAATAATGGATCGGCAATGTCTCTAATAATACTGGTTAACGAATTCACCATGCTGTTAACAGCTGTCTCGTCGCTTCCTTCGATGTTAACTATGGTATCGAAGTTAATCAAATTTTCGATCAGTGCTGCTCTAAAGGTGTCTTTGTCTTCAATATTCCACTTAATAAACTGCACATCACAAGGGGTTTCACAATGTTTAATAGTGGAATGGCATTTAATATTAAAACTAAGTGGAGCATGGTCACTGAAATTATTAAACTCATGAATACTGAAGTCTAAAATACTATTAAAACTTTTCTCACTTAATAACAAATAGTCTATTACGCTTGATCCGCTCCTGTTGAAGCACGTGTACGATCCTTTACCAAAGTCATTTCCTAGACGACCATTTGCAATTCTAAGAGATGTTGCCTTACACATGTCAATTAATCAGTTTCCGTGTGAATTACTCACATTGTCCATATATATTCTTGGCAACAATGTATCGACGCAGTAGTCCACGTCATCTAGTTCTGGAACTAGTCTATCATATAAAATGGAGTCTTGTTTACATGATGTCCTCGCGTTACAATCACCAGCGACCAGTACTTTACCTTTAGCTTCATAGTAATATATATCATTTTGTAAGCAATCAAACAGGTCAATGTCAATTACATTCGTAATAGGCGAACTGTCATTCCAAATATAAACAGCTGCTAAGAACACATCCGAGTCAATATTGAAAAAAGCTTTATCAAACTTTAACCTAATCAATGTATCATGTGTATTTTTTGCAATTGAAATTCCTTCTTTAATCTCATTGCGTACATAAATAACAGTTCCACCCGAATTCCTTTTCGCATTTCGATGTCTGAATTTTCTATAGAAATTATAACAATAATAACCATCCAAATCTATTTTACTATTTTTATCAGTCCAAGACTCAATTAAAATAATAATATCATTATCCGACAAAAGCTTAACAAAATCACAGTCTGATCTTTTACGCGTACTCAAACCATTGCAATTCCAAACAAAACACTTAAGTCCATCCAATCCGTCCTATGCGTTCTTCACAGGTCTGCCGTTAACGTACAAAGTATCATGCGAGATCCACGCCCTATTCCCTGCCTGCTTCTCCTTTTTCATCCTCGTCACGAGCATACGTCTCTTCGCCGCGATCCACAGCACGCATCGTTTGCGCTTCATAATTTATTCATAATATATAATCAAGTTAATCTACCAGTCTCGCACCAAATTAAATTGTTTGATACACTCGTATTATCTGTTCTTAATTATAGCGCACACGTGTGGGGTACACGGGGTACGGACAGTTGCCCACCGGACAGTTGCCCACCAAGCAAATGAAAAGAAAGACAATTGCCCACCAAAGTTGTATAAATAATATATAAATAATATATCATACAAACAACTTAGTTTATAATCTTACAAGCATAAAATGCTCAAAAATTACTTTTATTACAAATAAATGCAAATAACTGTTATCACCAACACATATTTTTATGACTTAAGTCTGATCGAGTCCACAAAGGTTTTAAGTGTCCAGCCTGATGGTTGAACCAACAGCTTTAAGGAAATCTGGCAGACTATGGTTGCCTGTTGTGTAGAAATGGCACAGATTGAGAAGACGGTTCTGAATCTGGTGGGTCACTCTCTTCTTCGGTGGCTGTCCTCGTTGGTTCTGGATGATTTGTGTTGCAACGACAGCTTGATCCTTCCGCAGATTGTCGATGAGAGTCCAAACAGAGGGGTGACTGTGGCCCACAAGCTGCTGAAAACCAACATTCCATGATTCACAGATGTTGTTGGTTCTTGAGCGGTCTTGGAGTGTGGCTTCATGGACATTCCACACTTTGGGGGGAACAGAGGAGGTAGTCGACGGACACGCATGCTCCAGGTGCACTTTGAACGCGACGAAATGTGCCTGTCACATAGGTGCTTTCAAAGTATGTGAGCAGCGAATCCACACCAGGCTCATCGGGGATGTTATCCTGAAGATAAGTCATCCCTTTCTTCACATCATCAACTGGGAGGAAGGCCAGACCATCTATCATCCCAGTGAAGAGCCGAACCTCACACGAGTCCTTGTACACATTGGTCAGTCCAAGCTCCTGTACCTTTCGCCAAGTGCTCTGCGCCAGGTGGTAATAGTCTATCAAGACATGATGTATACATATTTAGGATATATTTTGGTGGGCAAATGTCCTATTTTTCATTTGCTTGGTGGGCAACTGTCCGGTGGGCATCTGCCCGGTGGGCAACTGTCCGGTGGACAACTGTCCTACATTCGGGGTACACATATAGCCCGGATATAGAGGTCATACATACAACATTTTGTAGGAGGATATTAGGTTTAAAAAAATCTACGAATCGTGAAGCTTTATACGGTGAACTTGGTAGAATACCAATGAATATTTATAGAAAAATACTAA
Source organism: Archivesica marissinica (assembly GCA_014843695.1). Taxonomy (NCBI): domain Eukaryota; kingdom Metazoa; phylum Mollusca; class Bivalvia; order Venerida; family Vesicomyidae; genus Archivesica; species Archivesica marissinica. The sequence goes on from CM026399.1 coordinate 54,403,292, forward strand.
TGATAAAATATTGGATGAAAATAATTAAACTTAATGAAACTAGTTTACTTAAGAAAACATATAACATGTTGAGAATAGATGCAGAAAACGGAGATACATATAACAACAATAATTGGGCTTATAAAATTAAACATATATTAAATGATTCAGGATTAATACTTCTATGGGAAAATTAAATTAATATAGTGCCTTCAGACTATCATCTGATCAAGCATCGAATTCTTAATATATACTATGACAGTTGGTATTCAACAGTTATTAATTCTTCTCGATTAGAATCGTACTGCTTGTTTAAACATTCCTTCATTGTAGAGAAATACTTAGAAATCGTGAAAGAGCCAAAATATAGATTTGCGCTGTCTAGACTTAGAATATCATCGCATAACTTATCCATAGAAAGGGGTAGATATACGAACATACCTAGACATATTAGATATTGTGAAAATTGCCAGTTTAACCAAATTGAAAATGAATATCACTTCTTGCTCATTTGTCCAAAATACTCAGATTTACGAAAGAAATTTTTGAAACACTATTATTACACTTGGCCGACTAAGCAAAAATGTATTAATATTTTATCAGAAACATCATTTGTTGTTATAAATGGTCTTAGTAAATTTATATATCACGCACATTTGTTGAGAAATTGAAACGAAAAAATAATTATTAATTAATCCACAGTATTACATAGCTCTTCTGTTAAGAAAATCCATGTATTTGTGTTGTATAATATTTGTTTGCTATAAACATGTATATTGTTTAATGCAATAAAAAACATATAGTGATATACATATATACACGGTCGCGGCTTGTGATTGGTAGTTCTTCACCGCTCCATTGTGGCATGTTAGTATATAATATATTAATAATACATATTGGTTTTGAAATTGACGGCAGGAAGATATCCATGTTACTATATGCAGATGACATTGTTTGTATAGCAAAGACAGAAAAAGATCTACAACGCATCCTGGATATATTACGCGATTGGTGCAGACGTGGGCGTACTTATAAACACTGACAAATCGAAATGTATCCATTTCCGCCGAGGCCGTGCACACTGTACTGAACATTTATTCAAGATCGGTGAAAACGTTTTGCAATTAGTTGACAGTTACAAATACCTAGGCGTGACATTCCACTGTAAAAGTGATTTCTCGATAAATGCCGAAATCCTTGCAAAAAGCGCCGGAAGAGCTCTAGGTAAAATAATATCCAAATCTCGAGAGCTGAAAGAATTTGGGATCATGACCTTTGAAAAACTGTATAACTCTTGTGTTGTGCCAATTATGGATTACTGTTCCGGCGTGTGGGTTTTTAAAAAATTTCAGTCGATTGATAACGTGCAGCACCGGGCGATTAGATACTTCTTAGGCGTTCACCGATTTACGCCAATACTTGCCATAACGGGGGACATTGGGTGGATTCCAACCAATCACAGACGCTGGGTAAATATGTTGAGAGTGTGGAATAGGCTTGTGCTACTTAATGATAACAGAATAACAAAACAAGTGTTCAATATGGACTACTTACAATGTCAAAATAACTGGTGTAGTGAAGTTAAAGAAGTAATGGCAAAGATTGGGTTGAGTGACAAGTTTAACAATCGAGAGCCAGTTAGTTTAGAATCTGCTAAATTGTCAATGCTTAACCACTATAAAGCGGACTGGAATGAGAAAGTCACGCGTGTCGCAAAACTACGAACATACATACAATTTAAGAGTATCTTCGAAAAAGAAGCTTATCTGGACATAAACTTACAAAGAAACGAAAGGTCCGTTCTTGCACAGTTACGTTGTGGTATCCTACCACTACGTATAGAAACCGGAAGATATGTCGGAGAAGCGCCGGAACAAAGACTTTGTAAGTTGTGCAATTCAGGGTCAAATGTTCTTTGTATCATGATATCAGACTTAATCACTTAAGTGACATTCTTACACGTGATCAATACGTTGGATTAACTGACACCGAACAATTTGTATATCTGGTAACATCTCAGCCCAGGAAATTGGCAAAATATCTGGTAGCTGCTTATCTGAAACGTAGAAATAATCTGTTTCAACGTCTTTAACTGTAATGTTGGTGCTTACATTGTTATGTTTGCTGGGTTGTCGTATGGTCGTCATTTACAAATCACCGCAGGTCGAAATAATTATTATTATATTACTGTTATTTATTGTCAAAACTCTGCATTACATCGAATATTATGAAATGAAGAGTGTCGTAATAACTGTGATCAGGTTGTGTATTCGAAACTGTTATATAATGTTCTACTTATTTATAATCATCCAACCTTATAATCAACATAACTCTCTGAATGTTCTCATAATAGCTTTCTATATGAGAACATTCTGACAGTCGTTTAATTTCAATGTGATGAATCTTTATCATTGTTTTAACATTTTTATGTCTTGCTTTCATTTATATTGTTATGCATGCATTAGGTGACAAATAGGCCCATTGGGCCGGGTGCATCTTACAGTTGTGTAAATATTTTGTATTGAATGTATATGTTTGCATATGTCACTTTAATAAAAACTTACTTATATATACAGTCTGTTTTAAAATGTGTGTCGCACATGGGATTATTGCAAAGTTATAAAAAAGAGAATATGGCAATGCACATGTAGAAATTGGAGCATTTAATAATTAACCAATGTATGCATGGTCCTAAGTCGTACATTATATTTAGTTTCGATAATGTTGATAAGAGTTTGGATTTTCATAACCGGTTAATTATGTATTATGATTATGATTACTATACTTGGCTGACAATATTTGGAAGCACATACATTCCAAATCGATCATGCTTTGTATACCACACAAGTGTTGTATGAGGCAAATCGATCATGCTTTGTATACCACACAAGTGTTGTATGAGGCAAATCGATCATGCTTTGTATACCACACAAGTGTTGTATGAGGAAAATCGATCATGCTTTGTATACCACACAAGTGTTGTATGAGGAAAATCGATCATGCTTTGTATACCACACAAGTGTTGTATGAGGCAAATCGATCATGCTTTGTATACCACACAAGTGTTGTATGAGGAAAAATCGAGCATGCTTTGTATACCACACAAGTGTTGTATGAGGCAAATCGATCATGCTTTGTATACCACACAAGTGTTGTATGAGGCAAATCGATCATGCTTTGTATACCACACAAGTGTTGTATGAGGCAAATCGATCATTCTTTGTATACCACACAAGTGTTGTATGAGGCAAGTCGATCATGCTTTGTATACCACACAAGTGTTGTATGAGGCAAATCGATCATGCTTTGTATACCACACAAGTGTTGTATGAGGCAAATCGATCATGCTTTGTATACCACACAAGTGTTGTATGAGGAAAAATCGATCATGCTTTGTATACCACACAAGTGTTGTATGAGGCAAATCGATGTGTAATACAGTTCAACATCTTGTACAAATAGAGCACCTCAGATGCAAGAACACACGCGTGTCTAAAATTTCATCCTGTTTACACATGTATTCATGCACCCACGCATTTTAAACTGTTATGGGTGTCACCTATCTTTGTGTCAATTGTTTTACAACTACCACAATGCACTTGATGTAGTTTACAAGCATGTTGGACTGTGTTAGACAACTTGAATCTCAACAGGTATGTATATAGTATAAAGCACAATTGTCAACAGTAGGGTTTATTGATCTATAGTGTGCAAAATATATGAACAACAAACAATATTTGCACGAAATGTTATTATTGTCCTATACAAATAGTAATGTATTATATAAATACATGAATCTATTTAATATACGACATCATTGATTTACCATGTACTATTTATATTTGTCTTATGCATATCGTCTGCTATCATTTTCGCGCCTAAGATTTTTGCTCGGGAAAGACTAATTAGCGGGACTGATTGCACATGTGGCCAGTTGTGTAATTTTAAAATGCTGAGTATTTTGATTCGCGGAAAATCTTAATAATATTAGGTAACGTAACAGATGTTACGGCGTCTATACGTCTACTCGACCATCGCTGGTCTGTATATAAGAAACGAACTTTATTAATCAAATTAGACACACTTAGGTGAAATCCCGGATGCGGATAGTTACGTGATCTCAAAATTACGATATAAAATATTGTTTCTATGGTAGATTATTATAGACATGATGAGAAAATTAACTTATAACAGTTATTTGTGTATTTAGAAATAAATACGAGTTATAAGATTATTCAGCCGAGATAAGGAACATATTTAGTTCCGGTGAATATAATCTACTATTGTGAGACGAAGGTTATTGAAGCGGAAACATTGAAACGATTGTAGGAAGAGAGAGTTACGGATTAAAGAGATTAGAGCTGATTGGGACAATTAGCAATACTCGAATAAATAATGACTTAAACAAATATAATACATGATTTTAGCAGAAATATATGCATGATATATGCACCATAAAATAAGAAATATTGAAGAAATATATTATATATAGAAGAAAGACAAACCGCTGTGTTGTGTTATAATTATGAGACAGAAAAAAAACATATACCCTTAGACAAATTCAGTGGATCCATGATAGGTTAGACCCTGGCAGGAGCTCTACTGAGATAGTGAGAGATAAATCAAAGTGTGGGTCACCATACCCACTGGGGGATCGTCAGCCATACTTTGGAGGACCACGGGTCGCCACACCCACTGGGGGCTCGCCAGCCAAACTTTGGAGGACCACGGGTCGCCACAATAGTTACATATATAGTTTAATGATAATTAATTGTTATTATGTTAAAAACAAAAAATATATATATATTCTACTAATACACTATATTCATTCTAATTACATGTAATTAATAATACACACACTTTTCTCAAAATATAGAATGATGTATGATAGATTTATTAGTCTATACACATTTTATTTTAGCTCGATTGCGAAAGAAGTTCTTACAACTTATATTAATCACTCTCGAGACAACTTTCCTGATGGAATCCATCGCCAAGAGGGAAAGAGAAGAGGCAACGTGGATTTCAATGCCTTGCCTAAGGCTACACTCGTAATGGCTCCAGCGGGGCTCGCACTCCGGACCGTTCACAGCTGAAACGAACGCGCACCTGCAGCTCTATCACGACTTCCACAATACATTGATTTATTGTAACCGCTATGTTATGTATTTTATGGCGATGTACATGTTATATGTTTATGCCAAATAAAATATATTATAAATATATTGTTACACAAGAGTTACCGGAAATGGGTAAAAATGGAAAATTGCGGACACATTTACAGTATTTCAGAACAAATCGTGATTACTCTTTGGAAACACGTGCATTTGTGTTGAAATTTGATGCAAAATGTTGGAAAAGGATTTGTTGACTAAGATATGTATACATCTTTGTATATATTTACAGACTATTATGCAAATGATA
>CM026399.1:54409694-54463819 GCA_014843695.1 Archivesica marissinica
TTGTAACACACTAGACTTATGATATAGTGGTAACACACTAGACTTATGATATAATTGTAACACACTAGACCTATGATATAGTTGTAACACACTAGACTTATGATATAGTTGTAACACAATAGACCTATGATATAGTTGTAACACACTAGACTTATGCTATAGTTGTAGCACACTAAACTTATGATATAGTGGTAACACACTAGACTTATGATATAGTTGTAACACACTAGACCTATGATATAGTTGTAACACACTAGACTTATGATATCGTTGTAACACACTAGACCTATGATATAGTTGTAACACACTAGACTTATGATATAGTTGTAACACACTAGACTTATGATATAGTGGTAACACACTAGACTTATGATATAGTTGTAACACACTAGACCTATGATATAGTTGTAACACACTAGGCGTATGATATAGTAGCAACACACTAGCATTATGCTATAGTTGTATCACACTAGACTTATGATATAGTGGTAACATACTAGACTTATGCTATAGTTGTAACACATTAGACATATGATATAGTTATAACACACTAGACTTATGATATATTGGTAACACACTGGACCTGTGATATAGTGGTAACACACTAGACGTATGATATAGTGGTAACACACTAGACCTATGATATAGTGGTAACCCACAAGACCTATGATATAGTGGTAGCACACTAGCATTATGATATAGTGGTAACACACTAGACTTATGATATAGTGGTAACACACTAAACTTATGATATAGTTGTAACACATTAGCATTATGATATAGTTGTAACACACTAGACTTATGCTATAGTGGTAAGACACTAGACTTATGCTATAGTTGTAACACACTAGACTTATGATAGAGTGGTAACACACTAGACTTATGATATAGTTGTAACACACTAGACCTATGATATAGTTGTAACACACTATACTTATGATATAGTTGTAACACACTAGACCTGTGATATAGTGGTAACACACTAGATTTATGATATAGTGGTAACCCACAAGACCTATGATATAGTGGTAACACACTAGCATTATGATATAGTCGTAACACACTAGACTTATGATATAGTGGTAACACACTAAACTTATGATATAGTTGTAACACACTAGCATTATGATATAGTTGTAACAAACTAGACTTATGCTATAGTGGTAAGACACTAGACTAATGCTATAGTTGTAACACATTAGACTTATGAAATAGTTATAACACACTAGACTTATGATGTACTGGTAACACACTAGACCTGTGATATAATGGTAACACACTAGACTTATGATATAGTGGTAACACACTAGACCTATGATATAGTGGTAACGCACAAGACCTATGATATAGTGGTAACACACTAACATTACGATATAGTGGTAACACACTAGACTTATGATATAGTGGTAATACACTAAACTTATGATATAGTTGTAACACACTAGCATTATGATATATTTGTAACACACTAGACTTATGCTATAGTGGTAAGACACTAGACTTATGCTATAGTTGTAACGCACTAAACTTATGATATAGTGGAAACACACTAGATGTATGATATAGTTGTAACACACTAGACCTATGATATAGTTGTAACACACTAGACTTATGCTATAGTTGAAACACACTAGACTTATGATATAGTGGTAACACTCTATACCTATGATATAGTTGTAACACACTAGACGTATGATATAGAGGTAACATACTAGGCCTATGATATAGTTGTAACATACTAGACCTATGATATAGTTGTAACACACTAGGCGTATGATATAGTAGCAACACACTAGCATTATGCAATGGTTGTAACACACTAGACTTATGATATAGTGGTAACATACTAGACTTATGATATAGTTGTAACACACTAGACCTATGATATAGTTGTAACACACTAGACTTATGATATAGTTGTAACACACTAGCATTATGCTATAGTTGTAACACACTAGACTTATGATATAGTTGTAACACACTAGACTTATGATATAGTTGTAACACACTAGACTTATGATATAGTGGTAACACACTAGACTTATGATATAGTGGTAACACACTAGACCTTGATATAGTGGTAACACACTAGACATATGATATAGTGGTAACACACTAGGCTTATGTATAGTGGTAAGACACTAGGCTTATGATATAGTGGTAATAACTAGACTTATGCTATAGTGGTAACACACTAGACTTATGCTATAGTTGTAACACACTAGACTTATGATATAGTGGTAACACACTAGACTTATGATATAGTGGTAACACACTAGGCTTATGATATAGTTGTAACACACTAGACCTATGATATAGTTGTAACACACTAGGCTTATGATATAGTTGTAACACACTAGACTTATGATATAGTTGTAACACACTAGACTTATGATATAGTGGTAACACATTAGACATATGATATAGTTGTAACACACTAGGCTTATGCTATAGTTGTAACACACTAGACTTATGATATAGTGGTAACACACTAGACTTATGATATAGTTGTAACACACTAGACCTATGATATAGTTGTAACACACTAGACTTATGATATAGTTGTAACACACTAGACCTATGATATAGTTGTAACACACTAGACTTATGCTATAGTTGTAGCACACTAGACTTATGATATAGTGGTAACACACTAGACTTATGATATAGTTGTAACACACTAGACTTATGATATAGTGGTAACACACTAGACTTATGATATAGTGGTAACACACTAGACCTATGATATAGTGGTAACACACTAGACTTATGATATAGTGGTAACACACTAGACTTATGATATAGTGGTAACACACTAGACTTATGATATAGTTGTAACACACTAGACTTATGCTATAGTGGTAAGACACTAGACTTATGCTATAGTGTGCACACTAAACTTATGATATAGTGGTAACACACTAGACTTATGATAGAGTGGTAACACACTAGACTTATGATATAGTTGTAACACACTAGACCTATGATATAGTTGTAACACACTAGACTTATGATATAGTTGTAACACACTAGACCTGTGATATAGTGGTAACACACTAGATTTATGATATAGTGGTAACCCACAAGACTTATGATATAGTGGTAACACACTAGCATTATGATATAGTCGTAACACACTAGACTTATGATATAGTGGTAACACACTAAACTTATGATATAGTTGTAACACACTAGCATTATGATATAGTTGTAACAAACTAGACTTATGCTATAGTGGTAAGACACTAGACTAATGCTATAGTTGTAACACATTAGACTTATGAAATAGTTATAACACACTAGACTTATGATGTACTGGTAACACACTAGACCTGTGATATAATGGTAACACACTAGACTTATGATATAGTGGTAACACACTAGACCTATGATATAGTGGTAACGCACAAGACCTATGATATAGTGGTAACACACTAGCATTACGATATAGTGGTAACACACTAGACTTATGATATAGTGGTAATACACTAAACTTATGATATAGTTGTAACACACTAGCATTATGATATATTTGTAACACACTAGACTTATGCTATAGTGGTAAGACACTAGACTTATGCTATAGTTGTAACGCACTAAACTTATGATATAGTGGTAACACACTAGACGTATGATATAGTTGTAACACACTAGACCTATGATATAGTTGTAACACACTAGACTTATGCTATAGTTGAAACACACTAGACTTATGATATAGTTGTAACACACTAGACCTATGATATAGTTGTAACACACTAGGCTTATGATATAGTAGCAACACACTAGCATTATGCTATAGTTGTATCACACTAGACTTATGATATAGTGGTAACATACTAGACTTATGCTATAGTTGTAACACATTAGACCTGTGATATAGTGGTAACACACTAGACTTATGATATAGTGGTAACACACTAGGCTTATGCTATAGTGGTAAGACACTAGGCTTATGATATAGTGGTAATAAACTAGACTTATGCTATAGTGGTAACACACTAGACTTATGCTATAGTTGTAACACACTAGACTTATGAAATAGTGGTAACACACTAGACTTATGATATAGTGGTAATACACTAGGCTTATTATACAGTTGTAACACACTAGACCTATGATATAGTTGTAACACACTAGACCTATCATATAGTGGTAACACACTAGGCTTATGATATAGTTGTAACACACTAGACTTATGCTATAGTTGTAACACACTAGACTTATGATAAAGTGGTATCACATTAGACATATGATATAGTTGTAACACACTAGGTTTATGCTATAGTTGTAACACACTAGACTTATGATATAGTTGTAACACACTAGACTTTTGATATAAGTGTAACACACTAGACCTATGATATAGTTGTAACACACTAGACTTATGATATAGTTGTAACACACTAGACCTATGATATAGTTGTAACACACTAGACGTATGATATAGTAGCAACACACTAGCATTATGCAATGGTTGTAACACACTAGACATATGATATAGTGGTAACATACTAGACTTATGATATAGTTGTAACACACTAGACCTATGATATAGTTGTAACACACTAGGCTTATGATATAGTAGCAACACACTAGCATTATGCTATAGTTGTATCACACTAGACTTATGATATAGTGGTAACATACTAGACTTATGCTATAGTTGTAACACATTAGACCTGTGATATAGTGGTAACACACTAGACTTATGATATAGTGGTAACACACTAGGCTTATGCTATAGTGGTAAGACACTAGGCTTATGATATAGTGGTAATAAACTAGACTTATGCTATAGTGGTAACACACTAGACTTATGCTATAGTTGTAACACACTAGACTTATGAAATAGTGGTAACACACTAGACTTATGATATAGTGGTAATACACTAGGCTTATTATACAGTTGTAACACACTAGACCTATGATATAGTTGTAACACACTAGACCTATCATATAGTGGTAACACACTAGGCTTATGATATAGTTGTAACACACTAGACTTATGCTATAGTTGTAACACACTAGACTTATGATAAAGTGGTATCACATTAGACATATGATATAGTTGTAACACACTAGGTTTATGCTATAGTTGTAACACACTAGACTTATGATATAGTTGTAACACACTAGACTTTTGATATAAGTGTAACACACTAGACCTATGATATAGTTGTAACACACTAGACTTATGATATAGTTGTAACACACTAGACCTATGATATAGTTGTAACACACTAGACTTATGCTATAGTTGTAACACACTAGACTTATGATATAGTAGTAACACACTAGACCTATGATATAGTTGTAACACACTAGACTTATGATATAGTGGTAACACACTAGACCTATGATATAGTGGTAACCCACAAGACCTATGATATAGTGGTAACACACTAGCATTATGATATAGTGGTAACACACTAGACTTATGATATAGTGGTAACACACTAAACTTATGATATAGTTGTAACAAACTAGCATTATGATATATTTGTAACACACTAGACTTATGCTATAGTGGTAAGACACTAGACTTATGCTATAGTTGTAGCACACTAAACTTATGATATAGTGGTAACACACTAGACTTATGATATAGTTGTAACACACTAGACTTATGATATAGTTGTAACACACTAGACCTATGATATAGTTGTAACACACTAGACTTATGCTATAGTTGTAACACACTAGACTTATGATATAGTGGTAACACTCTATACCTATGATATAGTTGTAACACCCTAGACGTATGATATAGTGGTAACACACTAGGCCTAAGATATAGTTGTAACACACTAGACTTATGATATAGTTGTAACACACTAGACCTATGATATAGTTGTAACACACTAGGCGTATGATAGAGTAGCAACACACTAGCATTATGCTATAGTTGTATCACACTAGACTTATGATATAGTGGTAACATACTAGACTTATGCTCTAGTTGTAACACATTAGACATATGATATAGTTATAACACACTAGACTTATGATATACTGGTAGCATACTAGACCTGTGATATAGTGGTAACACACTAGACATATGATATAGTGGTAACACACTAGACCTATGATATAGTGGTAACCCACAAGACCTATGATATAGTGGTAACACACTAGCATTATGATATAGTGGTAACACACTAGACTTATGATATAGTGGTAACACACTAAACTTATGATATAGTTGTAACACACTAGCATTATGATATAGTTGTAACACACTAGACTTATGCTATAGTGGTAAGACACTAGACTTATGCTATAGTTGTAACACACTAGACTTATGATAGAGTGGTAACACACTAGACTTATGATATATTTGTAACACACTAGACCTGTGATATAGTGGTAACACACTAGACTTATGATATAGTGGTAACACACTAGACCTATGATATAGTGGTAACCCACAAGACCTATGATATAGTGGTAACAAACTAGCATTATGATATAGTCGTAACACACTAGACTTATGATATAGTGGTAACACACTAAACTTATGATATAGTTGTAACACACTAGCATTATGATATAGTTGTAACAAACTAGACTTATGCTATAGTGGTAAGACACTAGACTTATGCTATAGTTGTAACACATTAGACTTATGATATAGTTATAACACACTAGACTTATGATGTACTGGTAACACACTAGACCTGTGATATAATGGTAACACACTAGACTTATGATATAGTGGTAACACACTAGACCTATGATATAGTGGTAACGCACAAGACCTATGATATAGTGGTAACACACTAGCATTATGATATAGTGGTAACACACTAGACTTATGATATAGTGGTAACACACTAAACTTATGATATAGTTGTAATACACTAGCATTATGATATATTTGTAACACACTAGACTTATGCTATAGTTGTAACACACTAAACTTATGATATATTGGTAACACACTAGACTTATGATATAGTTGTAACACACTAGACCTATGATATAGTTGTAACACACTAGACTTATGATATAGTTGTAACACACTAGACTTATGCTATAGTTGAAACACACTAGACTTATGATATAGTGGTAACACTCTATACCTATGATATAGTTGTATTACACTAGACGTATGATATAGAGGTAACACACTAGGCCTATGATATAGTTGTAACATACTAGACTTATGATATAGTGGTAACATACTAGACTTATGCTATAGTTGTAACACATTAGACTTATAATATAGTGGTAACACACTAGACTTATGATATACTGGTAACACACTAGACCTGTGATATAGTGGTAACACACTAGACTTATGATATAGTGGCAACACACTAGACCTATGATATAGTGGTTACCCACAAGACCTATGATATAGTGCTAACACACTAGGCGTATGATATAGTAGCAACACACTAGTCTTATGATATACTTGTAACACACTAGCATTATGATATAGTTGTAACACACTACACTTATGATATAGTGGTAACACACTAGACTTATGATATAGTTGTAACACACTAGCATTATGATATAGTTGTAACACACTGTCATTATGATATAGTTGTAACACACTAGTCTTATGATATAGTTGTAACACACTTTACTTATGATATAGTTGTAACACACTAGACTTATGATATAGTGGTAAGATACTAAACTTATGATATAGTTGTAACACACTAGACTTATGCTATAGTGGTAAGACACTAGACTTATGATATAGTTGTAACACACTATACTTTTGCTATAGTGGTAAGTCACTAGACTTATGATATAGTTGTAACACACTAGACTTATGCTATAGTGGTAAGACACTAGACTTACGATATATTTGTAACACACTAGACTTATGATATAGTGGTAACACACTAGGCTTATGCTATAGTGGTAAGACACTAGGCTTATGATATAGTGGTAACACACTAGACTTATTCTATAGTACTAACACACTAGACTTATTCTATAGTAGTAACACACTAGGCTTATGATATAGTAGCAACACACTAGCATTATGCTATAGTTTTAACACACTAGACTGTTGATATAGTGGTAATACACTAGACCTATGATATAGTGGTAACACACTAGACTTATGAGATAGTGGTAACACACTAGACCTATGATATAGTGGTAACACACTAGACCTATGATATAGTGGTAACACACTAGCATTATGATATAGTGGTAACACACTAGACTTATGATATAGTGGTAACACACTAGACTTATGGTATAGTTGTAGCACACTAGCATTATGATATAGTTGTAACACACTAGTCTTATGATATAGTTGTAACACACTAGACTTATGATATAGTTGTAATACACTAGCATTATGATATAGTTGTAACACACTAGATTTATGCTCTAGTTGTAAGACACTAGGCTTATGCTATAGTGGTAAGACACTAGGCTTATGATATAGTGGTAACACACTAGACTTATGCTATAGTGGTAACACATTAGACTTATGCTATATTTGTAACACACTAAACTTATGCTATATTTGTAACAAACTAGGCTTATGATATAGTTGTAACACACTAGACTTATGATATAGTGGTAACACACTAGACTTATGATATAGTGGTAACACACTAGGCTTATGATATAGTTGTAACACACTAGACCTATGATATAGTTGTAACACACTATACCTATGATATAGTGGTAACACACTAGGCTTATGATATAATTGTAACACACTAGACCTATGATATAGTGGTAACACATTAGCATTATGATATAGTGGTAACACACTAGCATTATGATATAGTGGTAACACACTAGCATTATGATATTGTTGTAACACACTAGACTTATATTATAGTTGTAGCACACTAGACGTATGCTATAGTTGTAACACAATATACTTATGCTATAGTGGTAACACACTAGACCTATGATATAGTTGTAACACACTAGGCTTATGATATAGTGGTAACACACTAGACCTATGATATAGTTGTAACACACTAGACCTATGATATAGTTGTAACACACTAGGCTTATGATATAGTGGTAACACACTAGACTTATGCTATTGTTGTAACACACTAGACCTATGATATAGTTGTAACACACTAGGCTTATGCTATTGTTGTAACACACTAGACTTATGATATCGTGGTAACAATTTGTACTCATATTTCTAATAGAGTGGTAACGCATTTTTAATTTTGTTTACAACAACACATTTATTGCATAAACACATTATATGCAAACTCGTGGAGTATTTATTAATTTAATGTATATATGGACTCGTGGAATATTTATTAATTTAATGTATATATGGACTGGTGGAGTATTTATTAATTTAATGTATATATGGACTCGTGGAGTATTTATTAATTTATTGTATGGACTCGTGGAATATTTATTAATTTAATGTATATATGGACTCGTGGAGTATTTATTAATTTAATGTATATATGGACTGGTGGAGTATTTATTAATTTAATGTATATATGGACTCATGGAGTATTTATTAATTTAATGTATATATGGGCTCGTGGAGTATTTATTAATTTAATGTATATATGGAATCGTGTAGTATTTATTAATTTAATGTATATATGGAATCGTGTAGTATTTATTAATTAAATGTATATATGGACTCGTGGAGTATTCATAACTCATATCCTAAGCTATCCTAATGTTATTATTTTCACCCTTTACAAAGTTATTATTTATGTTCTCTATCAATATCTATACTGAAAAATAAGAAAGTTCCAATGTGTACATTTAGCATACGCTGTGTTCAAGAATGCGTTGTGTAATGTAATTAATCAGGTAGTATTAGCCTTCAGTTGGTTTTTAAGATTCCCAAATGTTATCGATTATTATTGCACTGTTATAATAATTTATTATGTATTAAGTGTGTGTGTGTGGTGTGGGGGGTAATTTAGAAATAATACTTAATTCCAGTTTATTAGCAAGTTTTTAAATGTGTACATACAAACTGAACACATTATTTATTATCATTAGACAGTTGGTTTATAAGCATGCATTTCTTAGAATATATCGGTGTACTGTACATTCATAGTAAGAATTTACTGGGGTTTTACAAAGGAACTATCTCAATATCTCTGAGGAAACTGTTTATGAGCTTCGGGATAGCATTGTGATTAGATATTTCCAATAGAATATTGCAGGAAGAGATGTGTTAAGTCTGATAGAACGGAGAGCAGTTTCAGAGAGCATTCTGCGTGCAACGCAAACGGATTACCGAGTAAGTGTTATAACCATATGATATTGGATTTGTTTAACGATAAACATCTTAGAAGACGGAGTAGACTATTAATTGCATGTTGTGTAATATGTTGCTGAATAATTTCTTACATAGAAACAATGATGTTGACACTTACATAGAAACAATGATGTTGACACTTACATAGAAACAATGATGTTGACACTTACATAGAAACAATGATGTTGACACAATGATGTTGACACTTACATAGAAACAATGATGTTGACACTTACATAGAAACAATAATGTTGACACTTACATAGAAACAATGATGTTGATATTTACATAGAAACAATGATGTTGACACTTACATAGAAACAATGATGTTGATATTTACATAGAAACAATGATGTTGACACTTACATAGAAACAATGATGTTGACACTTACATAGAAACAATGATGTTGACACTTACATAGAAACAATAATGTTGATATTTACATAGAAACAATGATGTTGACACTTACATTAGTGTATTTAGGATTTCTATAAGGCCATGTGATAACTATAAGATACAAATAAACAATAATACCTGTAATGGATTTTATTTATTCAGACAGGAATCGATGAACGCTAGATAATTAAGTGTCAGTTTATTGTCTTTCTGTGTTGTTTGATCGTGTACTTTAACGGATTAAACTTAAAAATATTATTTGATTTTCCAAAATATTTCCATATATAATGGCTTCCCATGGCAGTCTCATTTCAGACATGTCCTGGAAAATAAGGAATGTTTCTGAGGTATTGAGCAACGTTTCTAGAGCAGTTACCGTTTCTGGAATAAATGAAACGGAAGTAGTTCTTGAGGCCGCTCCCGTGTTTGATGAACTGAATTTGATTAATGTTATGGTGAAAGGAGCGATGTTTATTGTGTCATTGTTCGGCAACCTGTCAACGATAGTACAGATGTACAGAATGCGGAGACGCAAGTCCACGATAAACACTTTAATAATAAATCTCGCAACAGCTGACTTATTCGTGACGTTTTTCTGTATGGGCTCGGAATCTATATGGCAGTCCACAGTTCAATGGTACGCGGGCGATTTTATGTGTAAAGCAGTGAAGTTTGCTCAAGTGTTTGCCTTCAATTTGTCCACATATGTCACGGTTGTGATTGGCTTAGACAGGTGTTTTGTGATTATGGATCCAATCAGCAGAAACAAAGCGCCAGTACGAGTTAAGATCATGATAACAGTTTCATGGTGTCTATGTGCATTGTTTAGCATTCCGCAGGTAGGTTGCAAATTTCTTTTAGATATCACTTTTATACTTGTACAATTACACCTCACATTTCAGCAAGATGCAACACAAGTTTATGAAATGGGAATCGAATTAATTGCACCCATTCGCAATTTATTTGATGTCAAAATCGCAAATTCGGTATTCGCACTCTAAATTATGTGCAAATCGACGTGGTGTCAATTTGAAATTGAGGTATATGGAGAAACAACAAAAGTGCGATTTCGTAGTACTAGCAGTTTTCGTTATAAGTATATGCGAATACATATACTGAAAGGATAAAGAAACGCAGGGTAACACAATATGCAACAAGTATTTAAATCCTTGGCCTAAAATTATGAAAACCGATCAGCCGACTATCTTGGTCACTGTGCACTAAAACCGGTGGCTAAAGTTACTTATCCGTGTCATGCACCGTGCCACATAGAGAAAGTGATAAAAAGCAAAAAACACGTGCAGAATAATGATGACAAGTTCGTCAAAACATTTTGTCATAGAGTTCGATTAATCAGGTCAGTCACTTGTATACAAACATGCTAATGTATATTAACATTAGCGAGTTCAAACACTGATTGAATAATATCAAATATATCGAATTATCACACATGGCAGGATGGCCGAGTGGTCAAAGCTGTAGGCTTACAGAAAAAAGATGTTATGTTTGATTGTTCAACAATGATTGTTTTGGTTTTCGAATGTTATGTATACAAGTGACTGTCCTAAATAATCACACTGTATTGTACGTACGCATTTACTTGAGACATTATTATAAATTACACGCTTCAATTACAGCGGTAAAGTAATTAAAGGCCTGCAGGTTGACCTATATTTGACCTTAAACACACGAGGAATAGCGGTACAAATCTGACGGTCGACGCACTAAACACACGAGGAATAGCGGTACAAATCTGACGGTCGACGCACATCGTATTTGCCACATGCGAGGCCCTGCATGGTATACATATAATACATGAGCACCACTTATATCTATTATGACCCACGTACATATCAGAGGTTATAAATTGCTGAAATTGAAGTTCTGTATTTTTATAGTACTTACAACTGGTATAAACAATTCAACTCCAATTATGGCCCAAATAAGGCTGGTTGCGCGGGTTAGGCAGCCAGTTCCTGCATTGCTGTACCACACATTCAGGCATCAGTTCCCTCTTATGCCAAGTACAGTTTCCTCTTCTAGCCGCTACTTTTCTCTCTATATATCTGACATTTTTCCATGCGCCACAATTATATAGCATTGCCCAAAACCTCCTGTATAGAAGCTTTCTCTCATGTGAATTTAGATTATGCGGTGGACGATTATTAGCAGGCCACCAAAGTTGTTTGTTCTGTTCATTTATTATGCAAGGGGAACACAATCACAGTGGACACTCAGCAACACCTTCAGCATAGGGGGAGGTACGTAAGCAGCCTCTGCAACGGGCATGGCGGTGGCTGTTTCTTCTATTTCCATCTCTACGTCCCAGTTCTTATTTTGCAAGAAAGTCAGCAATTCTTTTCTCTGCTCATCAGTTACATACATTGTTATTTTACTCAATGGCATCTTGTAGAAATCGGCAGAATATGTGTAATACTCGTATGTTCAAGAGATTATAATTATAATATTATACATGTACTCATAGCATTCACTGTGATTATTATGTAGCATCAATATCGGTAAACACACACTGACACAGAGAAATATTTAAAATATAACAGAAAACTTGCGAATAATACTGTAGATATATAATTAAATGAAGTATGAAGGTTACCATATAACGAACACATATAGTTTATTCATATAAATACATACATATTATATACATGCATACAAATTATCAGTCTCAGTGATTACGCTACGGCTGATGAGGCACCTACATAACATGTAATCTATGTCCATGGGCTGATCTGGATTATGTAGTTTGAATACTCATAACTATCAATTTTCTTTACAATCAATAATATACGTTTACTTAAATTGTCAGGGCCTCATTTTGACTAATTCTCAGCTCACAGAGTGATCGTGCATATTAACAGTTAGAAAATACCTACATACGCCAAATTATACTGAATGTACTGCTACATTGTTGATACAAGCCACTAATCACATGGAACAGGTAGTAAAGTATAAATATTTACAATTGGACGGGGTCAAACTGCAGGCCTTTAAACAACTTCATGAATGTATTTAATCTATGCAATGAACGCAAGAGCCGGTAGCCGAAGGGTCTAAATGGTTGATACTAAACTCAAATGAAATGAGCTAGTTCGCGTGGGTTCGAATCGTCACTGCTTAAAAATTGCGAAGTTACAAAAATAGAAAGAAAGATTTTTTATTACGATGATATAGATATTTATTTATAAATTATTTCAGTTATATTCTTTATATTTTAAATCAATGTTTCCCGATTCCCATTTTGATACTAGTATGTGTTTTATTTCTTATTTTTATGATATTTTATTTTATTTTTCTACAACACAACTTATACAATTTTACGAACATCATGCAATTTCAAAATTACGATCCATCTTCGCTCGCTGTGTCAGTGGAGCTGCCACACTCATATGCCGAGTCGGTATCCTCTGTATCCGAGCCATGTATGGTAATCACTACCTCAGTCGGCTTTTATCCGGAGTAGTGATAGTAGTAGCATCTTGCCAATCAACTTCTCCACATCGGCCACAGCACGGCTCCATCTGTATGCCCCAATCTCATCAAACGCCTCCTCCGCAATCCGTTTCAAGTCATCAAATCTGTAAGGTAAAACACAATTAAAAAGAACAAATAAATCGTTATAATTAGAAAATTGGTAATGAAAGTGAATATTCAGCAAGAATATAGTTAGAGGACAATTGTTTAGATAACATGAAATAACGTTACATATTTTCTACATCCACGCATGTTTTATACGAAATACAAATGTACCTGAAAGTCAGATTGCGTTGGCGGATAATATCTTTCAACTGGCTCCAGATCAACTCGATTGCGTTAAAATCTGGGTGGTAAGGTGGCAGGCGCAAGACCTCATGCCCGTGACTTCTGATGAGCGAGTCTATGCTGTACGATGGTGTTGTCGGCCTGTACATCTTGGACAAGTCGAAGAGTTTCTTTCGGCCCAGGGTTTCGTCAAACGGGATGTTGTGCAGGCGCAACCATGTCTGAAATAAATGTAAACGTAATAAGAAATAAATAGATTAAATTGTTTCTAGAATCATTGGTTGTAGAAAATATCCAATTAATGTACTTTAGTATAGCGTCTGGTTGTTTTAATTTCTATTGTACCTTGATTTGGTCAATTTTCGCCGCACTTGTTGGACTTTTGTCGTCGTGCATAGAGTGATATGCTGCGTTGTCCAGCACAATTGCACATTTCCCACTGAGATTCGGTATCAGTTGTTCAGTCAACCACTTGGTGAAGAGTTTTCCGTTCATCTCCCCGTGATAATCTCCGGTAGAAGAGGATGCTGTGTACACAAGCTTGGCACCCGGCACGAACCCAGAGCTAGACCCGGCATGGACGACTATAAACCTTTTTCCTCGGTTCAAAGGGGCACAGACGCCATCCACACCAGGACCTACCCAACAGCTCTTATTAGTATAGAAACTGTCAATCCATGTTTCGTCTGTATACACTAAAGTGTATCCACTTTTTAGCCCCTTCTTCCTCTCGTAAAACTTCAGTCTTTGCTTGCAAATATTGGGTTCTTCGATAATCTTTTTCCTGTTGCTTTGAACTTTCTTCCATGACAATCCTAAGGAGTCCAGAGTCTCCTTCAATAGTGTGCGACTTCCTGGGTATTTGATTTCATCCTTCAACACTTTATGTAGCTTCCTGATGGTAAGGCAGCTGGCGACGGATAGTGTAAAACTCTCTCAACTTGTTCCTTATAACACCCTCGTCAAAGCCATCAATTGGTTTGTATGGGCCCCTCTTCTTGCGTTTTGGTGATGCCAATGTCCCACTAGACTTCAATTCCCTTTGGATTCGGTGACCGCAGCCCTACTGACCCCAGTTGACTCGACCGTCTTTTGTATCCCATTAGGTAAACCACTAGCAGCAAAATAGTTCAGAACGTTTGCAAGTTTCTATTTTTCAGCAGCTTTCAAATACCTCCCCGGCATCGCCAATCAATGAATGTTAATAAAATCGTGCAAAGCGAGAGTTCGTGCTATGTATAGCATTTTTATAAAATCAAGAAATAATAAAAATAAAAGTTTACCTTTTCGTGGATCGAACCCTGGACATCTACCGTCATAATTAGTGGCATTACCGCTGCGCCATCAATCGGATTTGATTAAAACATCAAGTTAGAACGGCCTTATACTGATTGTAACTTCGTATATGACCTAAGGTCAGCCGAATATGCAGATGTCTCAAGTAAATGCGTACGTACAATACCACTTGATACTCTTGAGGTATACACATCGCTTTCCGCTATTTACATTGAATTTGAAGATATTGTAATCCTGGTTCGGCTGACGGAAGTTCAGAGGGGTCAGGCTATTGCATTGCTAATGCAAGGTCAAAGGCAACAACAGGTTGCTATGCCGTTCAGTGTGAATGTATAGAACGTCTTGTCGGTCGTCTGAGAGAAACCGGAAGGGCTGCCGATCGACAACGATCGGGACGTCCGCGCGTAACATCGTGACGTCAAGACAGGACTATTCGTCCGGTCTAGCGTATCCCACAAATGTTCTGATGCGAGTGTTGGTCATCCCAGGAGTAACGGCAGCTGTGTGCGTAGCAGGTAGGAGCCGGTCACGTAAATGTGACGTCCGAATGTGACGGTCCTGTTCACGCGTCGTCACACGTGGTCGACCAGATCTTGGACGGTCGTCCACCGATCCATGTGTTCGATAACGTCGAAGTAGACGTGTTATCGTGATCCGCGTAACCCCGAGTCGATTTGCGACGTCACGCTGACGTAAACCGCCGTCAATCATGCCAATGGCACGCATTCTCTGATTGCGGTTTAGCCTAGGCATTGTGTTAGAGGTAACAATGGGTATGTAAGGTGTTTTTCTCGATGATAATGCAATACCAGTACAATAAACCGGTTTTCCGATTTGTACATGTGCAGGAAGTTGTCTTTGTTGAGGAGCACGTGCAAATCGGAAATTCGGCGTTCCAGGATTATCGGGTGTTTATTTTCCTGTGTTTATGGTTGGTTGACGTTGCAATAAGATACCCGGTACTGATACGTAATAATATATTAAGTTTTTATCCGTTTTACGTCATTTTTAGTTTGGTATCGTTTCTTTTTTGACTCAGTATATACTGACACAAAAAAGAAACTGTGCATTTGCGTTAGTTGTAACATTATTGATGTCCTTTTAGAAAATATTTATATATGTAAATTTGGTATTCCGTTAAAACATTGTCAACATAGTAACGTTAATTATATTTCATCTCTTGTTCCACAAGAAGTTGGCCAAACCATGGTATAAGGTATAATCTTAGAAATTCTGATGATCTGTTAACAATACCAGCTAGAACCACCATATACTCAAATTCCTTCCTTCCATCGGTACTTCGTGAACTACCTGCCGAGGTTAGAGATATCCAGAAACTGGATTCTTTCAAAGTCATTCTTAATATTATCAAAGTTAAAATTGGAAAACTATTCTACTACGGAAAAAGAAGACCCCAGATGCTACATGCACGGCTTAGAACTAAATGTAGTTCGCTGAACCACCATCTTTTCCTACAGAACATTGTAGAATCACCGTGCAGATGTGGTTCTATAGAAGACAATTTCCGCTTCTTCTTTCAATGCAATCTGTACTATCAACTCCGTATTACTCTCTTCAATAAGTTATCCCCAATTTGTACTGTCAACCTAAACACACTTCTTCTCGGTGACACTTCTAAGGATCTAGCAATCAACACCGTCCATGTCGATATACTGTACACGAATACATTATTGGCAGTGAACCGTTCTGAGAAGATGGATGCTTTCTAAAATGTTTATATATTATGGCGGATTCCAATTCAGATACTGTCGTCATTGTCAGATCAACCGGATTATTTATTTATTCAACTGACTAATCTTTATAATCCTCTTCTTTTCGCGCTCAGATTGGATATGTTCTGTTCTTGGACTTCACATATTCATTTACGTGTTAACCATTTTCTTTTTAACAACCTCACATATTTACACATCGTAAACATTATACATTGTTTAGCATATATCGTGATTAGGATTCACGTATTTTCAGTGTTAAATATATTATATATTTACACATTAATATTATCAATAGTGTATCGTAAGCATTAGAAATTGTTTAGCATATATCGCGATTAGGATTCACGTATTTTCAATGTTAAATCTATTATGCTCCAGTCTATTATATAACAACCAACTGTTAGGGAGAATAACTATATACGTTTTCTTTCGTTCTAATCCCTTTAAATCTATTGCTGTTAATGTAAACTGTTAATTCTGTTATGTACATGTAAAATACTGAACTAAATCATGTTTAAACTAACGTTAATTACTCATATTCTTTCTTAACGGAATACAAAATGTGCCTATATTTTTTTTCTATAAAAGGAATTTTAATCCATCCATCCATGTCGATATACTAAATAAACGTTTTTAAAGTTGTAGAAATTCTCCCCAAAATAGGGGCGAACCCCATTTATTTGCACCGTACAGTGACTAGTAGGGGTCGGAGCATACCCCAGTAGCCTTACATGCTTTATATATTGTTTTATATATACTTTTCAATAATGTATGGAATCGTTCTGTTTTATAATGGTGCATAGTTACATTTATATTTTAAATGGGGTTCGATGAGACAGGAAATATTTTACATATAGAAAATGTTGTATGTTGTAGAATATAATCCATGTGATTATTGCTAATCGACAAAGCAATTACGCTCCAAGTGTTAGACACAAAGGTTTAAAGGTTTATAACAGTTAATTGGTCGAGCATGTCTTAGGTAGTATTTAGCTTTAAAGCTGGATATTGAATACTACTTTTCATCTTAGACTTGGAATCATAATATTTTATATCCCACGTATTATATATAAATTGTTACATGTGGTTATGGTTAACACTTGATAGATACGGCCATTTGCAACGCATTATCTTAGAAAAAGATCAAAGTTCT
Source organism: Archivesica marissinica (assembly GCA_014843695.1). Taxonomy (NCBI): domain Eukaryota; kingdom Metazoa; phylum Mollusca; class Bivalvia; order Venerida; family Vesicomyidae; genus Archivesica; species Archivesica marissinica. The sequence continues at coordinate 54,428,297 of CM026399.1, forward strand.
CATTGTGTATGATCTATTATGCAATCAGGCCTATTGTAGCATACTAAATAGAGAACAACACGGCGTTGAATGTAAACCACATCAAAATACTGTTATACATCGTATGCCAGTAGATGAATCGCCTGCCAGTGGTTGCATATTCCATATGTGGTTGAATAGTCTATCTGTGGTTGAATAGTCTATCTGTGATTGAATAGTCTATCTGTGGTTGAATAGTCTATCTGTGGTTGAATAGTATATCTGTGATTGAATAGTCTATCTGTGGTTGAATAGTCTATATGTGGTTGAATAGTATATCTGTGGTTGAATAGTCTATCTGTGGTTGAATAGTCTATCTGTGGTTGAATAGTCTATCTGTGGTTGAATAGTCTATCTATGGTTGAATAGTCTATCTGTGGTTGAATAGTCTATCTGTGGTTGAATAGTCTATCAGTGAATGCATCGTTTATATATGGATGTATCGTTTATATATGGATGTATCGTTTATATATGGATGTATCGTTTATATATGGATGTATCGTTTATATATGGATGTATCGTTTATATATGGATGTATCGTTTATATATGGATGTATCGTTTATATATGTATGGATGTATCGTTTATGTATGTATGTATCGTTTATATATGTATGGATGTATCGTTTATGTATGTATGTATCGTTTATATATGTATGGATGTATCGTTTATATATGGATGCATCGTTTATATATGGATGTATCGTTTATATATGGATGTATCGTTTATATATGGATGTATCGTTTATATATGGATGTATCGTTTACATATGAATGCATCGTTTACATATGGATGTATCGTTTATATATGGATGTATCGTTTATATATGGATGCATCGTTTACATATGGATGTATCGTTTATATATGTATGGATGTATCGTTTATGTATGTATGTATCGTTTATATGTATATTTATCATTTATATATGAATGTATCATTTATATATGGATGTATCGTCTATCAATGGCTGTATCGTCTCTGAGTGGATGTATCGTCTATCGATGGCTGTATCGTCTCTTAGTGGATGTCACGTCTATCAGTGGATGTAACGTCTATATGTGGATGTATCGTTTATATATGGATATATAGTTTATATATGATGTATCGTGTATATATGGATGCATCGTTTATACATGGCTGTATCCTCTATATGTGGATGTATCGTATATATATGTATGGATATATCGTATATATGTGGATGCATCGTTTATGTATGTATGTATCGTTTATATGTAGAATTATCATTTATATATGAATGTATCGTATATATATCGATGTATCGTTTATATATGGATGTATCGTTTATATATGGATGCATCGTTTATATATGGATGTATCGTTTATATATGGATGTATCGTTTATATATGGATTATCGTTTATATATGAATTGTCGTTTATGTATATATATGAATCGTTTATATATGGATGCATCGTTTATATATGGATGTATCGTCTATCAATGGATGTAACGTCTATATGTGGATGTATCGTCTATATGTGGATGTATCGTCTATATGTGGATGTATCGTCTATCAAGGGATGTATCATCTCTCAGTGGATGTATCGTCTAACAGTGGATGTAACGTCTATATGTGGATGTATCGTCTATCAAGGGATGTATCGTCTCTCAGTGGATGTATCCTCTAACAGTGGATGTAATGTCTATATGTGGATGTATCGTTTATGTATAGATTAATCGTTTATATATGGATGATTCGTTTATATATGTATGGATATATCGTATATATGTGGATGTATCGTTTATATATGGATGTATCGTGTATATATGTATGTATCGTTTATATATGGATGTATCGTGTATATATGGATGTATCGTTTATATATGGATGTATCGTTTATATATGGATGTATCGTGTATATATGTATGTATCGTTTATAAATGGATGTATCGTCTATCAATGGATGTAACGTCTATACGTGGATGTATCTTCTATTTGTGGATGTATCGTCTATATGTGGATGTATCGTCTATCAAGGGATGTATCATCTCTCAGTGGATGTATCGTCTAACAGTGGATGTAACGTCTATATGTGGATGTATCCTCTATCAAGGGATGTATCGTCTCTCAGTGGATGTATCGTCTAACAGTGGATGTAACGTCTATATGTGGATGTATCGTTTATATATAGATTAATCGTTTATATATGGATGAATCGTTTATATATGGATGTATCCTCTATATGTAGATGTATGATTTATATATGGATGTATCCTATATATACATATATGGATGTATCGTTTATATATGTATGGATGTATCGTCTATATGTGGATGTATCGTCTATCAAGGGATGTATCATCTCTCAGTGGATGTATCGTCTAACAATGGATGTATCGTCTCTCAGTGGATGTATCGTCTAACAGTGGATGTAACGTCTATATGTGGATGTATCGTTTATTTATAGATTAATCGTTTATATATGGATGAATCGTTTATATATGTATGGATGTATCTTTTATGTATGTATGTATCGATTGTATGTAGATGTATCGTTTATATATGGATGTATCGTTTATATATGTATGTATCGTTTATATATGGATGTATAGTGTATATATGTATGTATCGTTTATATATGGATGTATCGTGTATATATGGATGTATCGTTTATATATTGATGTATCGTTTATATATGGATGTATCGTTTATATATGGATGTATCGTTTATATATGGATGTATCGTTTATATATGGATGTATCGTTTATATATGGATGTATCGTTTATATATGGATGTATCGTTTATATATGGATGTATCGTTTATATATGGATGTATCGTTTATATATGGATGTATCGTGTATATATGTATGTATCGTTTATATATGGATGTATCGTTTATATATGGATGTATCGTTTATATATGGATGCATCGTTTACATATGGATGTATCGTTTATATATGTATGGATGTATCGTTTATGTATGTTTGTATCGTTTATATGTATATTTATCATTTATATATGAATGTATCATTTATATATGGATGTATCGTCTATCAATGGCTGTATCGTCTCTGAGTGGATGTATCGTCTATCGATGGCTGTATCGTCTCTTAGTGGATGTCACGTCTATCAGTGGATGTAACGTCTATATGTGGATGTATCGTTTATATATGGATATATAGTTTATATATGATGTATCGTGTATATATGGATGCATCGTTTATACATGGCTGTATCCTCTATATGTGGATGTATCGTATATATATGTATGGATATATCGTATATATGTGGATGCATCGTTTATGTATGTATGTATCGTTTATATGTAGAATTATCATTTATATATGAATGTATCGTATATATATCGATGTATCGTTTATATATGGATGTATCGTTTATATATGGATGCATCGTTTATATATGGATGTATCGTTTATATATGGATGTATCGTTTATATATGGATGTATCGTTTATATATGGATGTATCGTTTATATATGGATTATCGTTTATATATGAATTGTCGTTTATGTATATATATGAATCGTTTATATATGGATGCATCGTTTATATATGGATGTATCGTCTATCAATGGATGTAACGTCTATATGTGGATGTATCGTCTATATGTGGATGTATCGTCTATATGTGGATGTATCGTCTATCAAGGGATGTATCATCTCTCAGTGGATGTATCGTCTAACAGTGGATGTAACGTCTATATGTGGATGTATCGTCTATCAAGGGATGTATCATCTCTCAGTGGATGTATCGTCTAACAGTGGATGTAATGTCTATATGTGGATGTATCGTTTATATATAGATTAATCGTTTATATATGGATGATTCGTTTATATATGTATGGATATATCGTATATATGTGGATGTATCGTTTATATATGGATGTATCGTGTATATATGTATGTATCGTTTATATATGGATGTATCGTGTATATATGGATGTATCGTTTATATATGGATGTATCGTTTATATATGGATGTATCGTGTATATATGTATGTATCGTTTATATATGGATGTATCGTCTATCAATGGATGTAACGTCTATACGTGGATGTATCTTCTATTTGTGGATGTATCGTCTATATGTGGATGTATCGTCTATCAAGGGATGTATCATCTCTCAGTGGATGTATCGTCTAACAGTGGATGTAACGTCTATATGTGGATGTATCCTCTATCAAGGGATGTATCGTCTCTCAGTGGATGTATCGTCTAACAGTGGATGTAACGTCTATATGTGGATGTATCGTTTATATATAGATTAATCGTTTATATATGGATGAATCGTTTATATATGGATGTATCCTCTATATGTAGATGTATGATTTATATATGGATGTATCGTTTATATATGTATGGATGTATCGTCTATATGTGGATGTATCGTCTATCAAGGGATGTATCATCTCTCAGTGGATGTATCGTCTAACAATGGATGTATCGTCTCTCAGTGGATGTATCGTCTAACAGTGGATGTAACGTCTATATGTGGATGTATCGTTTATTTATAGATTAATCGTTTATATATGGATGAATCGTTTATATATGTATGGATGTATCTTTTATGTATGTATGTATCGATTGTATGTAGATGTATCGTTTATATATGGATGTATAGTGTATATATGTATGTATCGTTTATATATGGATGTATCGTGTATATATGGATGTATCGTTTATATATTGATGTATCGTTTATATATGGGTGTATCGTTTATATATGGATGTATCGTTTATATATGGATGTATCGTTTATATATGGATGTATCGTTTATATATGGATGTATCGTTTATATATGGATATATCGTTTATATATGGATGTATCGTTTATATATGGATGTATCGTTTATATATGGATGTATCGTTTATATATGGATGTATCGTGTATATATGTATGTATCGTTTATATATGTATGTATCATTTATATATGGATGTATCATTTATATATGTATTTATCATTTATATATGTATGTATCATTTATATATGGATGTATCATTTATATATGTATGTATCATTTATATATGGATGTATCGTTTATGTATGTATGTATCGTTTATATGTAGAATTATCATTTATATATGGATGTATCGTTTATATATCGATGTATCGTTTATATGTAGTTGTAACATTTATATAGGAATATATCGTTTAAATATTGATGTATCGTCTATCAATGGATGTAACGTCTATATGTGGATGTATCGTCTAACAGTGGATGTAACGTCTCTATGTGGATGTATCGTTTATATATAGATGAATCGTTTATATATGGATGAATCGTTTATATATGTATGTATCGTCTATATGTAGATGTATGATTTATATATGGATGTATCCTATATATACATATATGGATGTATCGTTTATATATGTATGGATGTATCGTATATATGTGGATGTATCGCTTATGTATGTATGGATGTATCGGTTATATGTGGATGTATCGTTTATATATGTATGGATGTATCGTTTATATATGTATGGATGTATCGTATATATGTGGATGTATCGTTTATATATGTATGGATGTATCGGTTATATGTGGATGTATCGTTTATATATGTATGGATGTATCGGTTATATGTGGATGTATCGTTTATATAAGGATGTATCGTGTATATATATTTATATATATATGGATGTATCGTTTATATGTAGCTATATCATTTATATATGGATGTATCGTGGGTGCATCGTTTATATATGGATGCATCGTTTATATATGGATGCATCGTTTATATATGGATGCATCGTTTACATATGGATGTATCCTTTATATATGTGTGTATCTTTTATGTACGAATGTATAGTTTATATATGGATGTGTCGTCTATTTGTGGAGTTATCGTTTATGTATGTATGTATCGTTTATATGTTGATGTATCGTTTATATATGGATGTATCGTTTTATGTTGATGTATCGTTTATATATGGATGTATTGTTTTATATGGATGTATCGTTTATATATGGATGTATTGTTTTATATGGATGTATCGTTTATGTATGTATGTATCGTTTATATATGGATGTATCGTTTATATGTGGATGTATCGTTTATATATGGATGTATTGTTTTATATGGATGTATCGTCTATATATGGATGCATCGTTTTATATGGATGTATCATTTATGTATGGATGTATCGTTTATATATGGATGTATCATTTATATATGGATGTATCATTTATATATGGATGTATCATTTATATATGTATGTATCATTTATATATGGATGTATCATTTATATATGGATGTATCATTTATATATGGATGTATCATTTATATATGGATGTATCGTTATATATGGATGTAACAAAACGGTTGCCAATTAGTGAAATATGTCACTGTAACACAATGGTTACATTCTATATAATATTTTCCTTTATATTCACCAGTACCGATATACATGCATTTCTTATATTGCTAATACTGTTATTTTGAGATATCTAGATTAAACCCTGGACTAGGTAGTTCTTGTATATCGCAGTACATTTCTTCATCAATGTAAACTTATTTTGGAACGTTTGATCTCGTTAAACATGTGTCGTTTGTTCATTATACTGTTCAGAGCAAAATTGAATTAATATATCGAGCGTCCTGATGTAGAATGCAAATTGGTTTAACTTTATCTTCAGACCAAGCACATTTTATTTAATATATATTACCGACCACCGAATAAGGAGGTTATAAATAAACATGCAGATCCATTTTGACTTACCACATACATTCGTAAAATTATACGATGACGTAAACGATTATATTGAAAGATGAAACAAACAAACAGAGAATGTGACTTGGGCAAAATTCAAACAGCTGAGAAACAAAGTAACAACACCGTCATATCAGATATGCGAAACACAATTACACAGTCAAGCTTGCTGAAATATTAAAACTCGAGCATCTAAAGGTTTAGTGTACTTAACATTAGCATAACTTGGGAAAGTAAGCAGCACGTTCACTATAACAAAGGTATTTAAAACATGTACACATAACCGTCATATCATATTTACAAACATATATAATTTTAATCATTTAAATATGCTAAATGATTTTGTCTCTGTTTAAATGCTTTACAACAAAATAGAGCTAGTCTGTTTAGTAAGTTTGCGCTAGTTGTATTCAAAAGTTCAATTGTTCATTGTGAATCAAAGGCGTTTATTTTAGTACTATTAACTTAATATATTCTGATATGCAAAGAGTAATAGCTTGACACGACGTGACTTCTGGTCAGTCACAATATATTATTATATACATCTTATTTATGATCGTGTAAATTGTAGCAATGGATCCAAATAAACAGACTGTAATATCGACTGCTCACTGTCCACACCGAGGCATTCCAGTGGTTTTATGGCTCATTGATTGCCATTCATTATTCTACCGCGACAGGAAAAATCAATTCACAGTGCATTACGGGGTAGCTATATGGCTAAGTACTTTATTCACTATTTACACTGTATGACGAGGTAGCTATATGGCTAAGTACTGTATTCACTATTTACACTGTATGGCGAGGTAGCTATATGGCTAAGTACTGTATTCACTATTCACACTGCAACATAAGGTAGTTTTATGGCTAAGTACTGTATTCACTATTCACACTGCAACATGAGGTAGTTTTATGGCTAAGTACTGTATTCACTATTCTCATTGCACCACGAGGTAGTTATATGGCTAAGTACTGTATTCTCTATTCACATTGCACCACGAGGTAGTTATATGGCTAAGTACTGTATTCACTATTCACACTGCAACATGAGGTAGTTTTATGGCTAAGTACTGTATTCACTATTCTCATTGCACCACGAGGTAGTTATATGGCTAAGTACTGTATTCACTATTCACACTGTATGAGGAGGTAGCTATATGGCTAAGTACTGTATTCACTATTCACACTGCAACATGAGGTAGTTTTATGGCTAAGTACTGTATTCACTATTCTCATTGCACCACGAGGTAGTTATATTGCTAAGTAATGTATTCACTATTCACACTGTATGGCGAGGTAGCTATATGGCTAAGTACTGTATTCACTATTCACACTGCAACATGAGGTAGTTTTATGGCTAAGTACTGTATTCACTATTCTCATTGCACCACGAGGTAGTTATATGGCTAAGTACTGTATTCACTATTCACATTGCACCACGAGGTAGTTATATGGCTAAGTACTGTATTCACTGTTCACACTGCAACATGAGGTAGTTTTATGGCTAAGTACTGTATTCACTATTCTCATTGCACCACGAGGTAGTTATATGGCTAAGTACTGTATTCACTATTCACACTGTATGACGAGGTAGCTATATGGCTAAGTACTGTATTCACTATTCACAATGTATGACGAGGTAGCTATATAGCTAACTACTGTATTCACTATTCACACTGTATGACGAGGTAGATATATGGCTAAGTACTGTACTCACCATTCACACTATATGACGAGGTAGCTATATGGCTAAGTACTGTATTCACTATTCACACTGCAACACGAGGTAGTTATATAGCTAAGTACTGTATTCACTATTCACACTGCATCACACAGTAGTTATATGGCTAAGTACTGTATTTTTATTCACCACGAGGTAGTTATATGGCTAAGTACTGTATTCACTAATCACACTGCATCACGCAGTAGTCATATGGCTAAGTACTGTATTCACTATTCACACTGCACCACGAAGTAGTTATATGGCTAAGTACTATATTCACTATTCACACTGCAACACGAGGTAGTTATATGGCTAAGTACTATATTCACTATTCACACTGCATCACGAAGTAGTTATATGGCTAAGTAGTGTATTCACTATTAACACTGTATGACAAGGTAGCTATATGGCTAAGTACTGTATTCACTATTCACACTGCAACAAGAGGTAGTTATATGGCTAAATACTGTATTCACTATTCACACTGCATCACTGAGTAGTTATGTGTCTAAGTACTGTAGTCACTATTCACCACGAGGTAGTTATATGGCTAAATACTGTATTCACTATTCACACTGCATCACGAAGTAGTTATATGGCTAAGTACTGTATTCACTATTCACACTGTATGACGAGGAAGCTATATGGCTAAGTACTGTATTCACTATTCACACTGTATGACGAGGTAGTTATATGACTAAGAACTATATTCACTATTCACACTGCATCACGAAGTAGTTATATGACTAAGTACTGTATTCACTATTCACACTGTATGACGAGGTAGTTATATGACTAAGTACTGTATTCCCTATTCACACTGCATCACGAAGTAGTTATATGACTAAGTACTGTATTCACTATTCACACTGCATCACGAGGTAGTTATATGGCTAAGTACTGTATTCACTAATCACATTGCATCATGAAGTAGTTATATGGCTAAGTACTGTATTCACTATTCACACTGTATGAGGAGGTAGCTATATGGCTAAGTACTGTATTCACTATTCACACTGCAACACGAGGTAGTTGTATGATTAATACTGTATTCACTATTCACACTGCAACACGAGGTAGTTATATGGCTAAGTACTGTATTCACTATTCACATTGCATCACGCAGTAGTTATATGGCTAAGTAGTGTATTACCTATTCACACTGCATCACGCAGTAGCTATATGGCTAAGTACTGTAGTCACTATTCACACTGCATCACGCAGTAGTTATTTGACTAAGTACTGTATTCACACTGCATCAAGCAGTAGTTATATGGCTAAGTACTGTATTCACAATTCACACTGCAACACGGAGTAGCTATATGGCTAAGTACTGTATTCACACTGCGTCACGCAATAGTTATATGGCTAAGTACTGTATTCACTATTTACACTGCATCACGGAGTAGCAATATGGCTAAGTACTGTATTCACTATTCACACTGCATCACGGGCTAGCTATATGGCCATGTACTGTATTCATTATTCACACTGCAACACGAGGTAGTTATATGGCTAAGTACTGTATTCACTATTCACCACGAGGTAGTTATATGGCTAAGTACTGTATTCACTATTCACACTGCATCACGAAGTAGTTATTTGGCTAACTACTTTATTCTCTATTCACACTGCAACACGAGGTAGTTTTATGGCTAAGTACTGTATTCACTATTCACATTGCATCACGAAGTAGTTATATGGCTAAGTACTGTATTCACTATTCACACTGCAACACGAGGTAGTTATATGGCTAAGTACTGTATTCACTATTCACCACGTGGTAGTTATATGGCTAGGTACTGTATTCACTATTCACACTGCATCACACAGTAGTTATATGGCTAAGTACTGTATTCACAATTCACACTGCAACACGGAGTAGCTATATGGCTAAGTACTGTATTCACACTGCATCACGCAATAGTTATATGGCTAAGTAGTGTATTCACTATTCACACTGCATCACGGAGTAGTTATATGGCCAAGTACTGTATTCACTATTCACACTGCAACACGAGGTAGTTATATGGCTAAGTGCTGTATTCAATATTCACCAAGAGGTAATTATATGGCTAAGTACTGTATTCACTATTCACACTGCAACACGAGGTAGTTATATGGCTAAGTACTGTATTCACTATTCACACTGTATGACGAGATAGTTATATGGCTAAGTACTGTATTCACTATTCACACTGCAACACGAGGTAGTTATATAGCTAAGTACTGTATTCACTATTCACACTGCATCACACAGTAGTTATATGGCTAAGTACTGTATTTTTATTCACCACGAGGTAGTTATATGGCTAAGTACTGTATTCACTAATCACACTGCATCATGCAGTAGTCATATGGCTAAGTACTGTATTCACTATTCACACTGCAACACGAGGTAGTTATATAGCTAAGTACTGTATTCACTATTCGCACTGCATCACACAGTAGTTATATGGCTAAGTACTGTATTTTTATTCACCACGAGGTAGTTATATGGCTAAGTACTGTATTCACTAATCACACTGCATCACGCAGTAGTCATATGGCTAAGTACTGTATTCACTATTCACACTGCACCACGAAGTAGTTATATGGCTAAGTACTATATTCACTATTCACACTGCAACACGAGGTAGTTATATGGCTAAGTACTATATTCACTATTCACACTGCATCACGAAGTAGTTATATGGCTAAGTAGTGTATTCACTATTAACACTGTATGACGAGGTAGCTATATGGCTAAGTACTGTATTCACTATTCACACTGCAACAAGAGGTAGTTATATGGCTAAATACTGTATTCACTATTCACACTGCATCACTGAGTAGCTATGTGTCTAAGTACTGTAGTCACTATTCACCACGAGGTAGTTATATGGCTAAATACTGTATTCACTATTCACACTGCATCACGAAGTAGTTATATGGCTAAGTACTGTATTCACTATTCACACTGTATGACGAGGAAGCTATATGGCTAAGTACTGTATTCACTATTCACACTGTATGACGAGGTAGTTATATGACTAAGAACTATATTCACTATTCACACTGCATCACGAAGTAGTTATATGACTAAGTACTGTATTCACTATTCACACTGTATGACGAGGTAGTTATATGACTAAGTACTGTATTCCCTATTCACACTGCATCACGAAGTAGTTATATGACTAAGTACTGTATTCACTATTCACACTGCATCACGAAGCAGTTATATGGCTAAGTACTATATTCACTATTCACACTGCAACACGAGGTAGTTATATGGCTAAGTACTGTATTCACTAATCACATTGCATCATGAAGTAGTTATATGGCTAAGTACTGTATTCACTATTCACACTGTATGAGGAGGTAGCTATATGGCTAAGTACTGTATTCACCATTCACACTGCAACACGAGGTAGTTGTATGATTAATACTGTATTCACTATTCACACTGCAACACGAGGTAGTTATATGGCTAAGTACTGTATTCACTATTCACATTGCATCACGCAGTAGTTATATGGCTAAGTAGTGTATTACCTATTCACACTGCATCACGCAGTAGCTATATGGCTAAGTACTGTATTCACTATTCACACTGCATCACGCAGTAGTTATTTGACTAAGTACTGTATTCACACTGCATCAAGCAGTAGTTATATGGCTAAGTACTGTATTCACAATTCACACTGCAACACGGAGTAGCTATATGGCTAAGTACTGTATTCACACTGCGTCACGCAATAGTTATATGGCTAAGTACTGTATTCACTATTTACACTGCATCACGGAGTAGCAATATGGCTAAGTACTGTATTCACTATTCACACTGCATCACGGGCTAGCTATATGGCCAAGTACTGTATTCATTATTCACACTGCAACACGAGGTAGTTATATGGCTAAGTACTGTATTCACTATTCACCACGAGGTAGTTATATGGCTAAGTACTGTATTCACTATTCACACTGCATCACGAAGTAGTTATTTGGCTAAGTACTGTATTCTCTATTCACACTGCAACACGAGGTAGTTATATGGCTAAATACTGTATTCACTATTCACATTGCATCACGAAGTAGTTATATGGCTAAGTACTGTATTCACTATTCACACTGCAACACGAGGTAGTTATATGGCTAAGTACTGTATTCACTATTCACCACGTGGTAGTTATATGGCTAGGTACTGTATTCACTATTCACACTGCATCACGCAGTAGCTATATGGCTAAGTACTGTATTCACTATTCACACTGCATCACGCAGTAGTTATTTGGCTAAGTACTGTATTCACACAGCATCACACAGTAGTTATATGGCTAAGTACTGTATTCACAATTCACACTGCAACACGGAGTAGCTATATGGCTAAGTACTGTATTCACACTGCATCACGCAATAGTTATATGGCTAAGTAGTGTATTCACTATTCACACTGCATCACGGGGTAGTTATATGGCCAAGTACTGTATTCACTATTCACACTGCAACACGAGGTAGTTATATGGCTAAGTGCTGTATTCAATATTCACCAAGAGGTAATTATATGGCTAAGTACTGTATTCACTATTCACACTGCAACACGAGGGAGTTATATGGCTAAGTACTGTATTCACTATTCACACTGTATGACGAGATAGTTATATGGCTAAGTACTGTATTCACTATTCACACTGCAACACGAGGTAGTTATATGGCTAAGTACTGTATTCACTATTCACAATGTATGACGAGATAGTTATATATGGCTAAGTACTGTATTCACTATTCACACTGCATCAAGAAGTAGTTATATGGCTAGGTAGTGTATTCACTATTCACACTGTATGACGAGGTAGCTATATGGCTAAGTACTGTATTCACTATTCACACTGCAACACGAGGTAGTTATATGAATAAGTACTGTATTCACTATTCACACTGTACCACGAAATAGTTATATGGCTAAGTACTATATTCACTATTCACACTGCACCACGAAGTAGTTATATGGCTAAGTACTGTATTCACTATTCACACTGCATCACGCAGTAGTTACAGGACTAAGTACTGTATTCACTATTCACACTGCATCACGCAGTAGTTATATGGCTAAGCACTATTTTCACAATTCACACTGCACCACGAAATATTTATATGGCTAAGTACTGTATTCACTATTCACACTGCATCACTGAGTAGTTATATGGCTAAGTACTGTATTCACTGTTCACACTGCATCACGAGGTTGTTTTATGGCTAGGTACTGTATTCCCTATTCACACTGCATCACTGAGTAGTTATGTGGCTAAGTACTGTTTTCACTATTCACACTGCAACACGAGGTAGTTATATGGCTAATTACTGTACTCACTATTCACCACGAGGTAGTTATATGGATAAGTACTGTATTCCTATTCACACTGCATCACGAAGTAGTTATATGGCTAAGTACTGTATTCACTATTCACACTGTATGACGAGGTAGCTATATGGCTAAGTACTGTATTCACTATTCACACTGCATCACGAAGCAGTTATATGGCTAAGTACTATATTCACTATTCACACTGCAACACTAGGTAGTTATATGGCTAAGTACTGTATTCACTATTCACACTGCATCACGAAGTAGTTATATGGCTAAGTAGTGTATTCACTATTCACACTGCATGACGAGGTTGCTATATGGCTAAGTACTGTATTCACTATTCACACTGCAACACGAGGTAGTTATATGGCTAAATACTGTATTCACTATTCACACAGCAACACGAGGTAGTTATATGGCTAAGTGCTGTATTCACCATTCACCACGAGGTAGTTATATGGCTCAGAAATGTATTCACTATTCACACTGCATCACCCAGTAGTTATATGGCTAAGTACTGTATTCACTATTCACACTGCATCACGCTGTAGTTATATGGCTAAGTGCTGTATTCACTATTCACACTGCAACACGAGGTAGTTATATGGCTAAGTACTGTATTCACTAATCATCACGAGGTAGTTATATGGCTAAGTACTGTATTCACTATTCACACTGCATCACGAAGTAGTTATTTGGCTAAGTACTGTATTCTCTATTCACACTGCAACACGAGGTAGTTATATGGATAAGTACTCTATTCACTATTCACACTGTATGGCGAGGTAGTTATATGGCTAAGTACTGTATTCACTATTCACACTGTATGACGAGGTAGTTATATGGCTTAGTACTATATTCACTATTCACAATGCAACACGAGGTAGTTATATGGCTAAGTACTGTATTCACTATACACCACGAGGTAGTTATATGGCTAAGTACTGTATTCACTATTCACACTGCAACACGAGGTAGTTTTATGGATAAGTACTGTATTCACTATTCACACTGCATCACGAAGTAGTTATATGACTAAGTACTGTATTCACTATTCACACTGTATGACGAGGTAGTTATATGACTAAGAACTATATTCACTATTCACACTGCATCACGAAGTAGTTATATGACTAAGTACTGTATTCACTATTCACAATGTATGACGAGGTAGTTATATGACTAAGTACTGTATTCCATATTCACACTGCATCACGAAGTAGTTATATGACTAAGTACTGTATTCACTATTCACACTGCATCACGAAGCAGTTATATGGCTAAGTACTATATTCACTATTCACACTGCAACACGAGGTAGTTATATGGCTAAGTACTGTATTCACTAATCACATTGCATCATGAAGTAGTTATATGGCTAAGTACTGTATTCACTATTCACACTGTATGAGGAGGTAGCTATATGGCTAAGTACTGTATTCACTATTCACACTGCAACACGAGGTAGTTGTATGATTAATACTGTATTCACTATTGACACTGCAACACGAGGTAGTTATATGGCTAAGTACTGTATTCACTATTCACATTGCATCACGCAGTAGTTATATGGCTAAGTAGTGTATTACCTATTCACACTGCATCACGCAGTAGCTATATGGCTAAGTACTGTATTCACTATTCACACTGCATCACGCAGTAGTTATTTGACTAAGTACTGTATTCACACTGCATCACGCAGTAGTTATATGGCTAAGTATTGTATTCACAATTCACACTGCAACACGGAGTAGCTATATGGCTAAGTACTGTATTCACACTGCGTCACGCAATAGTTATATGGCTAAGTACTGTATTCACTATTTACACTGCATCACGGAGGAGCAATATGGCTAGGTACTGTATTCACTATTCACACTGCATCACGGGCTAGCTATATGGCCAAGTACTGTATTCACTATTCATACTGCAACACGAGGTAGTTATATGGCTAAGTACTGTATTCACTATTCACCACGAGGTAGTTATATGGCTAAGTACTGTATTCACTATTCACACTGCATCACGAAGTAGTTATTTGGCTAAGTACTGTATTCTCTATTCACACTGCAACACGAGGTAGTTATATGGATAAGTACTGTATTCACTATTCACACTGTATGGCGAGGTAGTTATATGGCTAAGTACTGTATTCACTATTCACACTGCATCACGAGGTAGTTATATGACTAAGTACTGTATTCACTATTCACACTGCAATACGAGGTAGTTATATGGCTAAGTACTGTATTCACTATTCACACTGCATCACGAAGTAGTTATATGACTAAGTACTGTATTCACTATCCACACTGCAACACGAGGTAGTTATATGGCTAAGTACTGTATTCATTATTCACACTGCAACACGAGGTAGTTATATGGCTAAGTACTGTATTCACTATTCACACATCATTACGAAGTAGCTATATGACTAAGTACTGTATTCACTATTCACACTGTATGACGAGGTAGTTATATGGCTTAGTACTGTATTCACTATTCACATTGCAACACGAAGTAGTTATATGGCTAAGTACTGTATTCACTATTCATACTGCATCACGAAGTAGTTATATGACTAAGTACTGTATTCACTATTCACACTGCAATACGAAGTAGTTATATGACTAAGTACTGTATTCACTATTCACACTGCATCACGAAGTAGTTATATGACTAAGTACTGTATTCACTATTCACACTGCATCACGAAGTAGTTATATGACTAAGTACTGTATTCACTATTCACACTGCATCACGAAGCAGTTATATGGCTAAGTACTATATTCACTATTCACACTGCAACACGAGGTAGTTATATGGCTAAGTACTGTATTCACTAATCACATTGCATCATGAAGTAGTTATATGGCTAAGTACTGTATTCACTTTTCACACTGTATGAGGAGGTAGCTATATGGCTAAGTACTGTATTCACTATTCACACTGCAACACGAGGTAGTTGTATGATTAATACTGTATTCACTATTCACACTGCAACACGAGGTAGTTATATGGCTAGGTACTGTATTCACTATTCACATTGCATCACGCAGTAGTTATATGGCTAAGTAGTGTATTCACTATTCACACTGTATGGCGAGGTAGTTATATGGCTAAGTACTGTATTCACTATTCACACTGCATCACGAGGTAGTTATATGACTAAGTACTGTATTCACTATTCACACTGCAATACGAGGTAGTTATATGGCTAAGTACTGTATTCACTATTCACACTGCATCACGAAGTAGTTATATGACTAAGTACTGTATTCACTATCCACACTGCAACACGAGGTAGTTATATGGCTAAGTACTGTATTCATTATTCACACTGCAACACGAGGTAGTTATATGGCTAAGTACTGTATTCACTATTCACACATCATCACGAAGTAGCTATATGACTAAGTACTGTATTCACTATTCACACTGTATGACGAGGTAGTTATATGGCTTAGTACTGTATTCACTATTCACATTGCAACACGAAGTAGTTATATGGCTAAGTACTGTATTCACTATTCATACTGAACCACGAAGTAGCTATATCATTATATGGCTAAGTACTGTATTCACTATTCACACTGCAACACGAGGTAGTTTTATGGATAAGTACTGTATTCACTATTCACACTGCATCACGAAGTAGTTATATGACTAAGTACTGTATTCACTATTCACACTGTATGACGAGGTAGTTATATGACTAAGTACTGTATTCACTATTCACACTGCATCACGAAGTAGTTATATGACTAAGTACTGTATTCACTATTCACACTGCATCACGAAGCAGTTATATGGCTAAGTACTATATTCACTATTCACACTGCAACACGAGGTAGTTATATGGCTAAGTACTGTATTCACTATTCACACTGTATGAGGAGGTAGCTATATGGCTAAGTACTGTATTCACTATTCACACTGCAACACGAGGTAGTTGTATGATTAATACTGTATTCACTATTCACACTGCAACACGAGGTAGTTATATGGCTAGGTACTGTATTCACTATTCACATTGCATCACGCAGTATTTATATGGCTAAGTAGTGTATTACCTATTCACACTGCATCACGCAGTAGCTATATGGCTAAGTACTGTATTCACAATTCACACTGCAACACGGAGTAGCTATATGGCTAAGTACTGTATTCACACTGCGTCACGCAATAGTTATATGGCTAAGTACTGTATTCACTATTTACACTGCATCACGGAGTAGCAATATGGCTAAGTACTGTATTCACTATTCACACTGCATCACGGGGTAGTTATATGGCCAAGTACTGTATTCACTATTCACACTGCAACACGAGGTAGTTATATGGCTAAGTGCTGTATTCAATATTCACCACCAGGTAATTATATGGCTAAGGACTGTATTCACTATTCACACTGCATCATGAAGTAGTTATTTGGCTAAGTACTGTATTCACTATTCACACTGCAACACGAGGTAGTTATATTGCTAAGTACTGTATGACGAGATAGTTATATTGCTAAGTACTGTATTCACTATTCACACTGCAACACGAGGTAGTTATATGACTAAGTACTGTATTCACTATTCACACTGCACCACGAAATAGTTATATGGCTAAGTAATATATTCACTATTCACACTGCACCACGAAGTAGTTATATGGCTAGGTAGTTTATTAACTATTCACACTGTATGACGAGGTAGCTATATGGCTAAGTACTGTATTCACTATTCACACTGCAACACGAGGTAGTTATATGACTAAGTACTGTATTCACTATTCACACTGCACCACGAAATAGTTATATTGCTAAGTAATATATTCACTATTCACACTGCACCACGAAGTAGTTATATGGCTAAGTACTGTATTCACTATTCACACTGCATCACGCAGTAGTTATATGACTAAGTACTGTATTCACTATTCACACTGCATCACGCAGTAGTTATATGGCTAAGTGCTATATTCACTATTAACACTGCACCAAGAAGTAGTTATATGGCTAAGTACTGTGTTCACTGTTCACACTGCATCACGAGGTAGATCTATGACTAAGTACTGTATTCACTATTCACACTGCGTCACGATGTATTTATATGACTGATTTATATGGGGGTATAAACGTGGCTGTATGTGTGGATAGATATGGATGTATGGGTTTATTAATGTGGCTGTTTGGGTGTATATATGTGGCTGTATGGGTGTATAAATGTGGATGTATGGGTGTATATATGTGGCTATATGGGTGTATAAATGTGGAAGTATGGATGTATATATGTGGCTGTATGGGTGTATATATGTGGCTGTATGGGTGTATAAATGTGGAAGTATGGATGTATATATGTGGCTGTATGGGTGTATATATGTGGCTATATGGGTGTATAAATGTGGAAGTATGGATGTATATATGTGGCTATATGGGTGTATAAATGTGGAAGTATGGATGTATAAATATGGCTGTATGGGTGTATATATGTGGATGTATGGGTGTATAAATGTGGATGTATGATTGTATAATTGTGGCTGTATGTGTGTATAAATGTGGCTGTATGGGTTTATAAATGTGGTTGTATGGGTTTATAAATATGGGTGTATGGGTGTATACATGTGGCTGTATGGGTGTATAAATGTGGATGTATGGGTGTATAAATGTGGCTGTATGGGTCTATATATGTGGCTGTATGGGTGTATAAATGTGGATGTATGGGTGTATATGTGTGGCTGTATGGGTGTATATATGTGGCTGTATGGGTGTATACATGTGGCTGTATGGGTGTATATATGTGGCTGTATGGGTGGATAAATGTGGCTGTATGAGAGTATATATGTGTTTGTATGGGTGTATAAATGTGGCTGTATGTGTGGATAGATATGGATGTATGGGTGTATATATGTGGATGTATTGGTGTACAAATATGGATGTATGAGTGTATAACTGTGGCTGTATGTGTGTATAAATGTGGCTGTATGGGTTTATAAATGTGGCTGTATGGGTTTATAAATATGGCTTATGGGTGTATAAATGTGGCTGTATGGGTGTATATATGTGGATGTATGGGTGTATAAATATGGATTTATGGGTGTATATATGTGACTTTATTGGTTTATACATGTGGATGTATGGGTGTAATATATGTGGCTGTATGGGTGTATATATGTGTCTGTATGTGTTTATAAATGTGGCTGTATGGGTGTATATATGTGGCTGTATGGGTGTATATATGTTGATGTATGTGTGTATATATGTGGCTGTATGGGTGTATAAATGTGGATGTATGGTTGTATATATGTGGCTGTATGGGTGTATATATGTGGCTGTATGGGTGTATATATGTGGCTGTGTGGGTGTATATATGTGGCTGTATGGGTGTATATATGTGGCTGTGTGGGTGTATATATGTGGATGTATGGGTGTATAAATGTGGCTGTATGGGTGTATAAAGGTGGCTGTATGGGTGTATAAATGTGGCTGTATGGGTGTATAAATGTGGCTGTATGGGTTTATAAATGTGGCTGTATGGGTGTATAAATGTGACTGTATGGGTGTTTATATGTGACTGTATGGGTATATAAATGTGGAGGTATGGGTGTATAAATGTGGCTGTATGGGTGTATTCATTTGGATGTATGTGTGTATATATGTGGCTGTATGTGTATATATGTGGCTGTATGGGTGTATATATGTTGCTGTGTGGGTGTATATATGTGGATATATGTGTGTATATATGTGGCTGTATGTGTGTATATATATTGGCTGTATGGGTGTATATATGTGGATATATGTGTGTATATATGTGGCTGTATGTGTGTATATATGTGGGTGTATGGGTGTATATATATGGCTGTATGGGTGTATGGGTGTATATATGTGGCAGTATGGGTGAATACATGTGGCTGTATGGGTGTATAAATGTGGCTGTATGGGTGTATATATGTGGATGTATGGATGTATAAATGTGGCTGTATGTTTGTATATATGTGGATGTATGGATATATATATGTGGCTGTATGGTTGTATACATGTGGATGTATTGGTGTATATATGTGGATGTATGGATGTATATATGTGGCTGTATGGGTGTATATATGTTGATGTATGGGTGTATATATGTGGCTGTATGTGTGTATATATGTGGCTGTATGGGTGTATATATGTGACTGTATGGGTGTATATATGTGGCTGTATGGGTGTATATATGTGGATGTATGGATGTATAAATGTGGCTGTATGGGTGTATATATGTGGATGTATGGGTGTATATATGTGGATATATGGGTGTATAAATGTGGATGTATGGGTGTATATATGTGGATGTATGGGTGTATATATGTGGCTGTATGTGTGTATATATGTGGATGTATGTGTGTATATATGTGGCTGTATGGGTGTATGCATGTGACTGTATGGGTGTATATATGTGGCTGTATGGGTGTATAAATGTGGATGTATGGGTGTATAAATGTGGCTGTATGGGTGTATAAATGTGGCTGTATGTGTGTATAAATGTGGCTGTATGGGTTTATAAATGTGGCTGTATGGGTTTTATAAATATGGCTGTATGGGTGTATAAATGTGGCTGTATGGGTGTATACATGTGGATGTATGGGTGTATATATGTGGCTGTATGGGTGTATATATGTGGCTGTATGGGTGTATATATGTGGCTGTATGGGTTTATAAATGTGGCTGTATGGGTGTATATATGTGGCAGTATGGGTGTATATATGTTGCTGTATGTGTGTATATATGTGGCTGTATAGGTGTATAAATGTGGATGTATGGTTGTATATATGTGGCTGTATGGGTGTATATATGCTGCTGTATGGGTGTATATATGTGGCTGTGTGGGTATATATATGTGCCTGTATGGGTGTATATATGTGGCTGTGTGTGTGTATATATGTGGATGTATGGGTGTATAAATGTGGCTGTATGGGTGTATAAAGGTGGCTGTATGGGTGTATAAATGTGGCTGTATGGGTGTATAAATGTGGCTGTCTGGGTTTATAAATATGATTGTATGGGTGTATATATGTGGCTGTATGGGTGTATAAATGTGGCTGTATGGGTTTATAAATGTGGCTGTATGGGTGTATAAATGTGACTGTATGGGTGTTTATATGTGACTGTATGGGTATATAAATATGGCTGTATGGGTGTATTCATTTGGATGTATGTGTGTATATATGTGGCTGTATGGGTGTATATATGTGACTGTATGGGTGTTTATATGTGACTGTATGGGTACATAAATGTGGCTGTATGGGTGTATAAATGTGACTGTATTGGTGTTTATATGTGACTGTATGGGTATATAAATGTGTATGTATGGGTGTATAAATGTGGCTGTATGGGTGTATAAATGTGGCTGTATGGGTGTATATATGTGGCTGTATGGGTGTATACATGTGGCTGTATGGGTGTATAAATGTGCATGTATGTGTGTATATATGTGGTTGTATGGGTGTATATATGTGGCTGTATGGGTGTATACATGTGGATGTATGGGTGTATAAATGTGGATGTATGGGTGTATAAATGTGGATGTATGGGTGTATAAATGTGGATGTATGGGTGTATATATGTGGATGTATGGGTGTATAAATGTGGATGTATGGGTGTATAAATGTGGATGTATGTGTGTATAAATGTGGATGTATGGGTGTATAAATGTGGATGTATGGGTGTATATATGTGGCTGTATGAGTATATAAATGTGCCTGTATGGGTGTATAAATGTGGCTGTATGGGTGTATATATGTGGATGTATTGGTGTATAAATATGGATATATGAGTGTATAACTGTGGCTGTATGTGTGTATAAATGTGGCTGTATGGGTTTATAAATGTGGCTCTATGGGTTTATAAATATGGCTGTATGGGTGTATAAATGTGGCTGTATGGGTGTATATATGTGGATGTATGGGTGTATAAATATGGATGTATAGGTGTATATATGTGGCTGTATGGGTGTATACATGTGGATGTATGGGTGTATATATGTGGCTGTATGGGTTTATAAATGTGGCTGTATGGGTGTATATATGTGGCTGTATTGGTGTATATATGTTGCTGTATGTGTGTATAAATGTGGCTGTATGGGTGTATAAATGTGGATGTATGGTTGTATATATGTGGCTGTATGGGTGTATATATGCGGCTGTATGGGTGTATATATGTGGATGTGTGGGTGTATATATGTGGCTGTATGGGTGTATATATGTGGCTGTGTGGGTGTATATATGTGGATGTATGGGTGTATATATGTGGCTGTATGGGTTCATAAATGTGGCTGTATGGGTGTATAAAGGTGGCTGTATGGGTGTATAAATGTGGCTGTATGGGTGTATAAATGTGGCTGTATGGGTTTATAAATATGACTGTATGGGTGTATATATGTGGCTGTATGGGTGTATATATGTGGCTGTATGGGTGTATATATGTGGCTGTATGTGTGTATATATGTGGCTGTATGGGTGTATATATGTGGCTGTATGGGTGTATATATGTGGATATATGTGTGTATATATGTGGCTGTATGTGTGTATATATATTGGCTGTATGGGTGTATATACATGGCTGTATGGGTGTATATGTGGCTGTATGGGTGTATATATGTGGCTGTATGGGTGTATAAATGTGGCTGTATGGGTGTATAAATGTGGCTGTATGGGTGTATATATGTGGATGTATGGATGTATAAATGTGGCTGTATGTGTGTATATATGTGGATGTATGGATATATATATGTGGCTGTATGGTTGTATACATGTGGATGTATGGGTGTATATATGTGGATGTATGGATGTATATATGTGGCTGTATGTGTGTATATATGTGGCTGTATGGGTGTATATATGTGGCTGTATGTGTGTATATATGTGGCTGTATGGGTGTATATATGTGGCTGTATGGGTGTATATATGTGGATGTATGGATGTATAAATGTGGCTGTATGGGTGTATATATGTGGATGTATGGGTGTATATATGTGGATGTATGGTTGCATAAATGTGGATGTATGGGTGTATATATGTGGATGTATGGGTGTATATATGTGGCTGTATGTGTGTATATATGTGGATGTATGTGTATATATATGTGGCTGTATGGGTGTATGCATGTGGATGTATGGGTGTATATATGTGGCTGTATGGGTGTATAAATGTGGATGTTTGGGTTTATAAATGTGGCTGTATGGGTGTATAAATGTGGCTGTATTGGTGTGTATATGTGGATGTATGGGTGTGTAAATGTGGATGTATGAGTGTATAAATGTGGCTGTATGTGTGTATAAATGTGGCTGTATGGGTTTATAAATGTGGCTGTATGGGTTTATAAATGTGGATGTAAGGGTGTATATATGTGGATGTATGGGTGTATAAATGTGGATGTATGGGTGTATATATGTGGATGTATGGGTGTATATATGTGGCTGTATGTGTGTATATATGTGGATGTATGGGTGTATATATGTGGATGTATGTGTGTATATATGTGGCTGTATGGGTGTATATATGTGGCTGTATGGGTGTATACATGTGGCTGTATGGGTGTATAAATGTGGATGTATGGGTGTATAAATGTGGATGTATGGGTGTATAAATGTGGATGTATGGGTGTATATATGTGGATGTATGGGTGTATAAATGTGGATGTATCGGTGTATAAATTTGGATGTATGGGTGTATAAATGTGGATGTTTTGGTGTATAAATGTGGATGTATGGGTGTATAAATGTGGATGTATGGGTGTATAAATGTGGCTGTATGGGTGTATATATGTGGCTGTATGGGTGTATATATGTGGCTGTATGGGTGTATATATATGTGGTTGTATGGGTGTATATATGTGGCTGTATGGGTGTATATATGTGTATGTATGGGTGTATAAATGTGGATGTATGTGTGTATATATGTGGCTGTATAGGTGTATATATGTGGCTGTATGGATGTATATATGTGGATGTATGGGTGCATACATGTGGATGTATGGGTGTATAAATGTGGCTGTATGGGTGTATATATGTGGATGTACGTGTGTATATATGTGGCTGTATGGGTGTATAAATGTGGCTGTATGGGTGTATATATGTGGCTGTATGGGTGTATATATGTGGATGTATGTGTGTATAAATGTGGATGTATGTGTGTATAAATGTGGATGTATGTGTGTATATATGTGGCTGTATGGGTGTATAAATGTGGCTGTATGGGTGTATATATGTGGCTGTATGGGTTTATATATGTGGCTGTATGGGTGTATATATGTGTATGTATGGGTGTATAAATGTGGATGTATGGGTGTATATATGTGGATGTATGGGTGTATATATGTGGCTGTATGGGTGTATATATGTGGCTGTATGGGTGTATAAATGTGGATGTATGAGTGTATATATGTGGCTGTATGGGTGTATATATGTGGATGTATGTGTGTATAAATGTGGATGTATGTGTGTATATATGTGGCTGTATGGGTGTATAAATGTGGCTGTATGGGTGTATATATGTGGCTGTATGGGTGTATGTATATGGCTGTATGGGTTTGTATATGTTGTTTTGAACGTACATAAATTGTTTAGCTTTAGATTACAACTATATCAGAACATATTGGTCGCTTAAGTGATTGTACCGTTTTGATCAAATGTATTCATCATCATTACAAAGCGAGGTGTTTGATTAGCGCTCTACTTACCAATGCAACCCGAGTTCGTGGTCGCCAGATTTTCTCTGATTTCCTGCCACACGAAGTACCACGTATACGCTATCCACTCCAACGAGAGTGGTTAATATCAGTTATTTAATATCATTGCACATTAAATAAATTTATTTTTGAAACAGATCTCTTGCCTCTCTTTTTTGTGAATGTTTAATATTTCCCCACCCACGTGTATGTAGTATAGTAATGTGTTCGCTTAATGTAGGTAAGTAGGCTAGCATGAAACACACATTTATTCTATTCATAAAACAAATTAGTTTCCATAGTGTGTTGCCAGATAACATCTTGCTATATTTACTATTTCTTCTTCATATAATTGATCAATACATCATGTCCTGCCAACATCATAAATGTATGAGCGTATAAACGTCTATGATGCATTGGTAAAATTACATAACTACCGTAATAATTATTGCCCTTGATGTTGAATTCCGGAACATAAATATTATCACAACTCAACCAAAACAACAGTGACTACTTTATGATATGTGAGTCCAATTATATAATTCACTTTTGAAATAGAAATATGAAAATATAAACTCTAAGAACATAAAACTTTTGCCTATAATGCAGATTAAGAGGAGGTCCAGATGTTGCCGAGCGACGTAGTGGCGACGTAATGTCAGCGTAAACACGTTGATTTATCGTGTTACACTACACTTACCAGTAGCATGCGTAACCGGACTATATATAGGTTATGGCACCTTGATATATCAACATAATATGTTAACGTGGTTGCGTCGTTAAATAAGGTATTTACTAGTATTACTTTTATCCTTTTATTTCAGTTCGTTGATATCATCGTAGTCTCCAGGCCCGTCGTTGGAGCTATGTTGATGATACGCACGGCCAAATACTAGTATGCTTGTTTGTCGAGTGAGCATAGCGAGTACGCCAGGGGGTCGGGGGCATGCCCTCCCTGCGATATTTTGAAATGACGAAGTAATTTCCTGCATTTCAATGCATTTTGTAACATACAGCTGCAGGACTAAACTTCTTACGACAATCCGTATAAAGGTATAAATTAAGGCTAGATGTATAATATACATGATCTATCGCCCTTATCAATTAAACAAGCACATAAAATAGCACAACCTAAATTTCGAGATCGCACCATATTTGCAATGGGATCAATTATTCCACCACTCCACACACCACGGCGCCTACTACCCCCCCACTGTGGTTTTATTGCATTGTTTGAGTTTTCATTTTTTTCATTTTCTGAAACCAATGATACGCACGTGCGTACTTACGTGTGCCCAGCGACGGGCCTGGTCTCAAATGTCATGCACCGTATGCCTAAGTCGTTATGTCCTACGCATCACAGTAACACACAATGTTAGTCTCAATAGTGTTGAGACTAAAGTAATTATTTTCTTTTCTCTTCATATATATAAAATAAAACCAACCGTTTGCAAAGCAATACATTAATAATGTATGCTATCAACCAAGACAATAAATTTAGGAATAAGCATAGTAGTGGTTTACAAATATCATGTACATTTAATGTTATAGTTGTCTTCTATCTCTTTGTAAGGACGGGTGTGTGAATGATATGTTTCTTTGATGCGCAATATGTATTAACATGTTCAATTTATTATATATACACATCTTCGAACAAGTCCGGAATTCATTTACAAACCACCATTAATAAATCGTCGACTATTTTCCTTATTTGTATTTGTAATCAACCACCCCACATAAACGCCCGGATGAGCACGGTACTGGCAGTCAAACAGTTTGTAACCAGCCACCCCATATAAACGCCCGTATGACCCCGGTACTGGCCGTCAAACAGTTTGTAATCGCCCCCCCCCCACATAAACGCCCGGATGTCCCCGGTACTGGCCGTCAAACAGTTTGTAATCAACCACCCTACATAAACGCCCGGATGACCCCGGTGCTGGCCGTCAAAACAGTTTGTAATCAACCCACCCCACATAAACAAACGCCCGGATGACCCCGTTACTGGCCGTCAAACAGTTTGTAATCAACCACCCCACATAAACAAACGCCCGGATGACCCCGGTACTGGCCGTCAAACAGTTTGTAATCAACCACCCTACACATAAACGCCGCCGATGACCCCGGTGCTGGCCGTCAAACAGTTTGTAATCACCACCCCACATAAACAAACGCCCGGATGACCCCGGTGGCCGTCAAACAGTTTTGTAACCAGCCACCCCATATACCCCGTACTGTACTGGCCGTCAAAACAGTTGTGTAATCAACCACCCACATAAACAAACGCCCGGAGACCCCGGTACTGGCCGTCAAACAGTTTTTACCAGCCACCCCCCCACATATAAACGCCCGGATGACTGGCCCAAACAGGTTTGTAATCAACCACCCCACATAAACAAACGCCGTCCCCGGTACTGGCAACAACAGTTTGTAATCAACCACCCCACATAAAAACAAACGCACCACCCCACATAAACAAACGCCCGATGACCCGGTATGGCAGTCAAACAGTTTGTAATCAACCACCACCCCACATAAACAAACGCCCGGATGACCCGGGTATGGCAGTCAAACAGTTGTATCCCACCCCACATAAACAAACGCAAACTGGCAGTCAAACAGTTTGTAATCAACCACCCCAACATAAACAAAGCCCGGATGACCCCGGTACTGGCCGTTCAAACAGTTTGTAATCAACCACCCCACATAAACAAACGCCCGGGTGACCCCGGTACTGGCAGTCAAACAGTTTGTAATCACACCACCCCACATTTCAACAAAACGATTTGGGGTACTGAAAAACAGTTTGTAATCAACCACCCCACATAAACAAACGCCCGGATGACCCCGGTACTGGCAGTCAAACAGTTTGTAACCAGCCACCCCATATAAACGCCCGGATGACCCCGGTACTGGCAGTCAAACAGATTGTAACCAGCCACCCTATATAAACGCCCGGATGACCCCGGTACTGGCCGTCAAACAGTTTGTAACCAGCCACCCCATATAAACGCCCGGATGACCCCGGTACTGGCAGTCAAACAGTTTGTAATCAACCACCCCATATAAACGCCCGGATGACCCCGGTACTGGCCGTCAAACAGTATACAGTTATTTCATGGGTGTATTTGGGGAACAGTCAAAACTATTGTCCCGAGGTATCAGGGAAGACTTTCGACCTGTTGCCCGAGGCCTACCTGCCGAGGGCAACAGTTCGAAAGTCTTCCCTGATACCGAGGGACAATAGTTTTGACTGTTCCCCAAACACCCATGAAATAACTGTTTTATTACCTAATGCTCTATATAACTGTTGTACATACCTTATATTCTATAATATTTGACTAACTCAAAATTTTTTTTAAAAATCAATGACTAATCAATCATCATTTGTAAACGCTTGGTTTTAGTCTAAAAGCCGGTACGCCGGTAAGTATGCAATAAAATACGGAAAGGAATTAATGAACGGAAAGGAGAGCTTCACATAATGTATATCGATGACGTCAAGCGCAGTCAGAGCTAAAATGTATTCGGGACGTATTTTTTACTTTGGCTTCACCCTATTGCGCATCCTACTGCGCACAGTGAAAGCATACTCAGAGTATGATTGGTTCAAAAGTCTGGTATGAAACAGTTCAAACTATTGCCCGGTCAACAGTTCGAACTGTTGCCCAGACCTGAGCGAAGGATAAAAAATGCAATTAAACAGGCAACAATAACGAATTACAAGTTATATAGAGCATTAGGTAATAATGCATCTTGTTGGTTCAACGGTAAGCCTTGTTAGCAAACAGTGCATATTGTTGGTAAACAGTGTATCTTGTTGGTAAACCGTGCATCTGGTTGGTAAATGGTGCATATTGTTGGTAAACGGTGCAACGTGTTGGTAAACAGTGCATATTGTTAGTAAACAGTGTATCTTATTGGTAAACAGTGCATCTTGTTGGTAAACAGTGTATCTTGTTGGTAAACAATGTATCTTATTGGTAAACAGTGTATCTTGTTGGTAAACAGTGTATCTTATTGGTAAACAGTGTATCTTGTTGGTAAACAGTGCATCTTATTGGTAAGTAGTATATCTTGTTGGTAAACAGTGTATCCTATTGGTAAACAGTGTATCTTGTTGGTAAACAGTGCATCTTGTTGGTAAACAGTGTATCTTATTGGTAAACAGTGTATCTTGTTGGTAAACAGTGCATCTTGTTGGTAAACAGTGTATCTTATTGGTAAACAGTGTATCTTGTTGGTAAACAGTGCATCTTATTGGTATACAGTGTATCTTATTGGTAAACAGTGCATCTTGTTGGTAAACAGTGTATCTTGTTGGTAAACAGTGTATCTTGTTGGTAAACAGTGTATCTTATTGGTAAACAGTGTAGCTTGTTGGTAAACAGTGCATCTTGTTGGTAAACAGTGTATCTTATTGGTAAACAGTGTATCTTGTTGGTAAACAGTGCATCTTGTTGGTAAACAGTGCATCTTATTGGTAAGCAGTGCATCTTGTTGGTAAACAGTGTATCTTATTGGTAAACATTGTATCTTGTTGGTAAACAGTGTATCTTGTTGGTAAACAGTGTATCTTATTGGTAAACAGTGTATCTTGTTGGTAAACAATGTATCTTATTGGTAAACAGTGTATCTTATTGGTAAATAGTGTATCTTGTTGGTAAACAGTGCATCTTATTGGTAAACAGTGCATCTTATTGGTAAACAGTGTATCTTATTGGTAAACAGTGCATCTTGTTGGTAAACAGTGTATCTTGTTGGTAAACAGTGTATCTTATTGGTAAACAGTGTATCTTGTTGTTAAACAGTGTATCTTGTTGGTAAACAGTGTATCTTATTGGTAAACAGTGTATCTTGTTGGTAAACAGTGTATCTTGTTGGTAAACAGTGCATCTTATTGGTAAACAGTGTATCTTGTTGGTAAACAGTGCATCTTGTTGGTAAACAGTGTATCTTATTAGTAAACAGTGTATCTTGTTGGTAAACAGTGCATCTTGTTGGTAAACAGTGTATCTTGTTGGTAAACAGTGTCTATTATTGGTAAACAGTGTATCTTGTTGGTAAACAGTGCATCTTGTTGGTAAACAGTGTATCTTATTGGTAAACAGTGTATCTTGTTGGTAAACAGTGCATCTTGTTGGTAAACAGTGCATCTTGTTGGTAAACAGTGTATCTTGTTGGTAAACAGTGTATCTTATTGGTAAAC
The DNA here is from genome assembly GCA_014843695.1 of Archivesica marissinica. Lineage (NCBI taxonomy): Eukaryota > Metazoa > Mollusca > Bivalvia > Venerida > Vesicomyidae > Archivesica > Archivesica marissinica. The sequence goes on from CM026399.1 coordinate 54,458,987, forward strand.
AGTGTATCTTGTTGGTAAACAGTGCATCTTGTTGGTAAACAGTGTATCTTATTAGTAAACAGTGTATCTTGTTGGTAAACAGTGCATCTTGTTGGTAAACAGTGTATCTTGTTGGTAAACAGTGTCTATTATTGGTAAACAGTGTATCTTGTTGGTAAACAGTGCATCTTGTTGGTAAACAGTGTATCTTATTGGTAAACAGTGTATCTTGTTGGTAAACAGTGCATCTTGTTGGTAAACAGTGCATCTTGTTGGTAAACAGTGTATCTTGTTGGTAAGCAGTGTATCTTGTTGGTAAACAGTGTATCTTGTTGGTAAACAGTGTATCTTGTTGGTAAACAGTGTATCTTATTGGTAAACAGTACACAGTTATTCCATGGGTGTCCCGAGGTATCGGGGAATACGTTCGAAATGTCTTCCCTGATACCGAGGGACAATAGTTTTGACTGTTCCCCAAACACCCATGAAATCACTGTTTTATTACCTAATGCACTATATAACTGTTGTACATACCTTATATTCTATAATATTTGACTAACTCAAAAAAACATCCTCAGTCATGTCTTCAAACCTAGCCTGGGCCATAATTCAAGATAAATTTCTGTTTTTCCCAGTTTGTCGGCTGATGACTAATCAATCATATTTGTAAACGCTTGGTTTTGGTCTAAAAGCCGGTACGCCGGTAAGTATGCAATAAAATACGGAAAGGAATTAAATAACGGAAAGGAGGGCTTCACATAATGTATATTGATGACTTCAAGCGCAGTCAGAGCTCAAATGTATTCGGGACGTATTTTATACTTTGACTTCTGTAACTGCTTTACATTTTTTGTATCATTCATACTTTCAATTATCATAATGTTTAGATATGTTGGTACTTTTCTCTCACTGTACATTATTCACATCTAAAATATATTGAATACATATAATTATACAAAATAACTGATAATAATATCTTTTATGCTTTATAATTATATATGTGATTAACGTATAACTTTATGAATGATATATATGTATGAGTATCCAAAAGTATAAAAAGGAAACACATCGAAGCACAATAATATGATCATCAAAACTCAAAACATTGCGAGAGGGACGGCTGACCCATACACCGAGTGTTCTTGCTACCAACAAGGTTGTCTCCTTGTCTGTTATTTGGCTGGATACTTTACAAAACACGTCCCTATTAAATACTTTCTGTATTCCAGTGCCACTGAAAATAATCACCCAGCTATCCACACTAGTGTTCCTGCATGGGGTGTTTATAACACACTACACATCCTGCCAACTCTCTTTATTCAATTCCTGATATGTTACTACGACTAATTTACGTCACAGGATTTTAAAGACTTTTTCAGGGGGAACAAAATTCAACAGCATAAAATGGACTTGCTGTAGCAGTGATTTATTGCAGATTTAACAAGGGTAGATTTGTTCTTTGTTTATAGGAACAAACTATCAAATCATGTTATACTTATGTTTCTTACAGAACATACACAGTACCATGCAGCATAGCAGTTGATTATTATGATTCCATGACACCTGACCGTATCAATCACGTGCTCTCACACTATCTAATCACTGCATACTTATTTCACATTCGTTATTATTCAAAATCATTTACAAGACTACATTTAGTGTGCTATAGTCCTCTGGCTGAGAAGGGGTCCTGTATACATTTTATGCCCACAGCAATTATCTTCTATCGTTTTGTTGACTGACTATAAGTTTATTTAAAGTCGCCACCGCATAAATGCATTTGGGCGACTAAATTAGCTAAGATGATTCAAAGATCAAAGAACCGCGAGGGGTTCGACATTAGCGGAAGACAGATAGATAGTTAATAAACTATTAAATTTAAAATGCTATGATGTTTAGAGGGCTATGTATGTGGGTCGCAATAATCTCAGAGTGTGTTCGGTTTTCATATCTCCCACCCCCGCTCGCACACGATTGTGTACCAACGGGGTCGGAGGTAGACCGGGCGAAGAAATTACCCGGTGCAATTACTAAGTCTAAGTCGTTTTGTTACGCATATCAATGAACCACCTTACAGAAACTGCTAATGCAGGGGAATTCCCAGGATACTATTATTAGAAGCATCCTTAATCAGTGAAGGTTGCAACCTGTAAACATAGAGGACAGGTGGGTACAAGCATATCATTTTATTATGAACTGCATGGTGGACAAGCTGTTAGATCTTGGATAGCAATCACATGTATAACCACATATGTCATGTGGATGACCAATCCTTTCCTGTCCGCTATGGTGACCTGCATGTATCACTCATGTATGTGTTCATTCTGAAACACAAAGAGATCATGTCTCACCTGAAAAACTGGTGGCAGCCATATTGTATTTAATATCAATATGAGTACCAAATAATATTTTTACTGCATTAAAATTTTATATTGCCATCATTGAATTCACAGACCCACAAACCCCATTCTAGACCCTAAGTTTGCATTTCTATCACATCTATATGCCAGTATATAGTGATTTAATGAGCGACGGTGGCCATTTTGAAAGCGCCACATAATAACCTTATTTCCAGGGTAGAAAACGCCTACCCTGAATGTTACCACTGGTTATGTACTATTTGGGGCATACACTATTTGTTGGGGCATACACTATTTGTGTGGGCATACACTATTTGTTTGGGCATACCCTATTTGTTTGGGCATACACTATTTGTTTGTGTATACACTATTTGTTTGGGCATACACCTATTTGTTTGGGCATACACTATTTGTTTGGGCATACACTATTTGTTTGGGCATACACTATTTGTTTGGGCATACACTATTTGTTTGGGCATACACTATTTGTTTGGGCATACACTATTTGTTTGGGCATACACTATTTGTTTGGGCATACACTATTTGTTTGGGCATACACTATTTGTTTGGGCATACACTATTTGTTTGGGCATACACTATGTTTATGCATGTACACACTTAGCCACTGCACTACATGATATTATCTATTGATGTGTGACACTATTATATAACACTTCCAAACAACCATTTACATGTGTGCTGTCACATATTATACATGTACATTAACTGTTTGTTATTGAGAAATGTGGATCCGATGTAGATATATTATTGATGTATATATATTATTGATGTAGATATATTATTGATGTAGATATATTATTAGATATATTATTGATGTAGATATATTATTAGATATATTATTGATGTAGATATATTATTGATGTAGATATATTATTGATGTAGATATATTATTGATGTAGATATATTATTAGATATATTATTGATGTAGATATAATTATTATTGATGTAGATATATATTATTAATATAGATAATTTATTGATGTAGATATATTATTGATGTAAATATATTATTGATGTAGATATATTATTGATGTAAATATATTTTTGATGTAGATATATTATTGATGTAGATATATTATTAGATTTATTATTGATGTAGATATATTATTAGATATATTATTGATGTAGATATAGTATTGATGTAGATATATTATTGATGTACATATATTATTGATGTAGATATATTATTGATGTAGATATATTATTGATGTAGATATATTATTGATGTAGATATATTATTGATGTAGATATTTTATTGATGTAGATATATTATTGATGTAGATATTTTATTGATGTAGATATATTATTGATGTAGATATATTATTGATGTATATATATTATTGATGTAGATATATTATTGATGTATATATATTATTGATGTATATATATTATTGATGTAGATATACATTATTGATGTAGATATATTATTGATGTATATATATTATTGATGTAGATATATATTATTGATGTATATATATTATTGATGTAGATATATTATTGATGTATATATATTATTGATGTAGATATATTATTGATGTAGATATAATTATTATTGATGTAGATATAATTATTATTGATGTAGATATATATTATTGATGTAGATATATTATTGATGTAGATATATTATTAGATATATTATTGATGTAAATATATTATTGATGTAGATATATTATTGATGTAGATATATTATTGATGTAAATATATTATTGATGTAGATATATTTGATGTAGATATATATTAGATATATTATTGATGTAGATATATTATTAGATATATTATTGATGTAGATATATTATTAGATATATTATTGATGTAGATATATTTTAGATATATTATTGATGTATATATATTATTAGATATATTATTGATGTATATATATATTGATGTAGATATATTATTGATGTAGATATATTTTAGATATATTATTGATGTAGATATTTTATTGATGTATATATATTATTAGATATATTATTGATGTAGATATATTATTAGATATATTATTGATGTAGATATATTATTGATGTAGATATATTATTGATGTAGATATATTATAAGATATATTATTGATGTAGATATATTATTAGATATATTATTGATGTAGATATATTATTAGATATATTATTGATGTAGATATATTATTAGATATATTATTGATGTAGATATATTATTATTGATGTAGATATATATTATTGATGTAGATAATTTATTGATGTAGATATATTATTGATGTAAATATATTATTGATGTAGATATATTATTGATGTAGATATATTTTTGATGTAGATATATTATTGATGTAGATATATTATTAGATTTATTATTGATGTAGATATATTATTAGATATATTATTGATGTAGATATATTATTGATGTAGATATATTATTGATGTAGATATATTATTGATGTACATATATTATTGATGTAGTATTGATGTAGATATATTATTGATGTAGATATATTATTGATGTAGAT